>JAJKFI010000050.1:9977891-9999620 GCA_029204185.1 Lerista edwardsae
GTGTGTGTGTGTGTGTGTGTGTGTGTGTGTGTGTGTGTGTGTGTGTGAATTCAGGAAGTGGCTTAAACACAGCCCAACATACATTTTTGTGCCTTAAACGTTAAACCTATCCTTAGATATATTGAGGGCACAAATTCAAAAAATTGCATCAGTTTTGCCCTATCAGCTCTAGTTTTGGAGATACAGCATAGCCGCCTAAGATACTTATTCAATCAGGCATCTGTACATTAGCATCAAACGTGGGTATGCCATATCTCCAAAACTACAATGGATAGGACAAACCTAATGCCATTTTTGGAATCAGCACCTCAAATGTATCCAAGAATAGGGCTAATTTCCTATTAGTGTAGCGTAATTTGAATTTTGTAACAGAATTTTGTATTCTGATATCTTGACTTATTATACATAGTTCTGGGCTGTGGCTTGTTCAGAGTTAAGCATGTACTGTAATTTCTCAGTGAAGGTAGGTTTCTCTGAGACTGATATACTTGTGGCTTCTTGACTAGTATAGCTTGACGTTAGTTCTCATAAAAATATGCCATTTGATTTCAATGTTTTCTACATCGACTACTGTTGAAGATAATTCAGAAATAACTGTTTCATGCTTATAACTAAATTTTATCTTTGGAGCATTATCCATTTTAATCAATCTAAAGACTAATTTATTAAGGAAAAAATAAAGTATCAGAAATAGAAAAGTATTCAGACATAGAGCTGTCATATAACTTTTCAATGCTTTCATATTCAACTGAGTGACAGGTGGGAAGCAAAGACAGGATTGACTTACAGAGCATAATCTGAGTCAAAAAAGTCATCTATCGTATGCTTATGTTGATTGGGTAATTCCATACCTAAACGTTTCCTGTGGAAGAGTAGTTACCCAAATCTGTTTGAAGTAGTCACTCTGCTCTGTTTAGGCACTTACTGAAACTCAAATAATATTAAAACATGTGCTGATGACACTTTAAATTCATCTTCTTTGCTCTCTTGTAATGAAGTAAAAACAACCACTTCTGAATCATCTTCCATAGCAAGAGATGCATAATTTTGGCTTCAAGCTGAACTTTTTTTTTGTCTCGAAATAATGGAATTTTTTTTACTTTTGATAAAAGTAGACAAAGCACTTTAGGAAATATATACTAGGCAAGCAAATCTATGCTTGTATTAGGATAAGAAGCTTCTAGAGGCAGATACGTTTTTCTCAATAATATATAAAAATGCTGTAATGAATCCTCCCACTCTTTTCATCTAGCCTTATAATATTTTTGTTTAAATGCAGAAATAACTATTTGAATAAAACAGCAATCTTGCTTCAAACACATCCTAACATGTAACCTAGACAACAAAGCATTAATACAACTGAGGAATAATAATAATTCCAAATAATGTACAGTGCATGTTCTTCTTTTTATATCTGAGTTTAAAATTGACAATGGTTTGTATTTCAGAACTGAACTATATTCTGAGCACACTGGAATGGAATTTCTCTCTCTCTCTCTCTCTCTCTCTCTCTCTCTCTCTCACACACACACACACACACACACACACACACACACACACACACAGGGGGGAGTATTCATTGTAATTGCCAAGTATCTCATATATACGGTATATAGTATGTGAGCGAGACTAATTTCAAGGGGAAAAAACTACAGGGCACCAAAGAAATGTACTCTCCAGCTTCTTATATGGGTGGGATTTTCTTCCCACTAACTATCTTCCCGAGAGCAGTCTTTTTGCATGCAGAGAGCTGCTCTCATAGGACAGCCATACACCTGATGGCATGCAGAACTTTCCATATGGATCAGGCTCCATTTGCATTAGTCAGAACTTCACAGTTAAATTCTGTGTGGTTCCAACATTAAAATCAATCACATTCCATTAAAATAGTGTGCCCACAGTGGATGTAACTGTGAAAACTGAATTGGGCTTTCAGATTAGTTCCCCCCCCCATCTTTTCTTATATAGAGAATAATATGGGAGTCACTCCCAAGTCTGTTTCCATGGAAACAATGAAATGTATTAGACAATAATTCATGGATCTCAGCTGTTGCTTTTTATCTGATCTGTTAATGCTAGAAATTTTACCCTGGAATTTGTCAAGGTTAACATCACACACAGGGACAACTCCTGGTGTGCAAAGTGCTACACCCACAGAATGTGCAAACCAGACCTGAATGTCATGAGTTCCAAAATATCTAAATACATGCTCCCCACCCCCAGAAAATAACTGCCCACCTTAGGAACTGTACAATTTGTGTTGGACTTCTGAACTCTTAGTTAGGCTTTACACGCTTGCTCTGCAATCATACTCTAGTATTGATTATTTCATTACATGCAAGAAAGGCTACATGTGATTTCAGTCAATGGTTCTTAGTAAACTCTGGGCAGCAAGCTGTGACAAGGAAGACTTTGTGTTAATCATGTGTCATTTGAAAAAGCTAATTGTCTAAAGTCAGCATTATACCACATCCACAGAGGCTTCTCTACTAAATGTTCACAGGGGATGGTATTCATTCAGAGTTACTTCTTCTGTATGTGTGTACTTACTACATCAACACAATAGGATCCTCTAGATCAGTGGTTCTCAAACTTTTTAGCACCAGGACCCACTTTTTAGAATGACAATCTGTCCAGGACTCACAGGAAGTGATGTCATAGACAGAAGTGCCATCATTTACCATTGCTGCAGTGAGGTCACTTTGGGGACTTTCACAAATTGGCCCTGATGTCATCTTTATTGATCACATATGAGTGGTGAACTTTGGACTTGTTCAGTGGAAATACTAGCTATTCTCAAGATGCTGTGGGGAATGCAGGGAGAAAGTCAGGGCCACTTTTCACATTAACATTTCAGAAAGTCTCGAAAAATGTCTGATCCCATCCCTTTCCCAAGGGCATGTTTCATTATTGGGATGCTGGTGAGGGAACAACTAAGACAATTAAGAACTACAGTCATATGTCATATTATGTGGGTACCCACTTTTAACTGGACACAAAGTAGATGAGGCTATGTAATTCAGTGAATTTTCATCCAGCTTCAGCAAGACTTATCTGAACTGTGTAATGCATTCTTCACTTTGGGAAGACAATTTATATATTGTCACTTATATTCAGATGGATACTTAAAATGGGTGAGGGAATCTGGTGTTGCTTTCCACTCTCTCCCCCAACCCCTACCATAGTTTTACATTCCATTTGCTCAGTGATGTACCACTGCCCACTCTGCCAGACTATGATGTATAAACTACACTTTACATTAGGCATTTGATTCTGCAGTTTGGGTATTACATTTACCTGTATGTAGCAACTGCACAGGACCACAGTTCGGATAAGGGTCAGATAAAGAGTTCTTAACCTTTTACACCATCTTTCCATTACAAATTGAACCCCCAAAGCAACTAGTTGACCCTTAAGTGCCTTAACTTGGAGGGTTAATTAGCCTCTTCAAGTGTGAGAAATTCAGGAAAATGACATAGAGATAAAAGCCCTCTACCTTGGGATCATGACCATCAATCCAGCCTCTACATGGAGGTAAAAGACCAAAGACTAACGTAATGTGCAGTTTAGGTTCTATGCTAGAGTCCTTGGGTGATTGGTTCAAAGCCAGAAATTTGAAATAAGAAAACTCCACAATTGGCTTCTTGCTGCTTTCATGTGACTTTTCAGTGTGATTCTGCCTGCAAGGTTCTCAGGATTACCAATTGGTTTCAGCACCACTGGTTGTAAAGCCTCTGTGGACAGCTCCCTGTTGAAGTTTCAGCTGGTATGGTGCTTTTGACTATGCCTACAACAGGAACTGAAGATTCCAGTTGTGATGGAAGTCAGACAATAGCTAGATGTGGTTTTGAAGCATTGTTTGTGCTATGCGCACTGCTTTTATTTGTCCCACTATCACCTCTGGTCAAATAGGATTTGTCGAGTTTTAAGAGTTGTAAACACATGCAGACCTTCTCAGCTCAAGTAGTAGGATGTGTGCGCACCATAAACAATGACCAGTTTCAGATTTCTGAAAAAGTAGTATTGTCTACCTCAGCCTTGATATTTTTTTTACTTTTAAAGGAAAGGCCAATGTTTTCTGGCAGCCCACTCTCCTGGTGGACCGAGAACAGCTCTCTTTATTGGATCTTTTGGATCTGTCTTGTATCTGGAATTTCTGTTACAGCAGATCTATCCACAGCAGTCTGCTGGATCATTAAGGGTGCAATCCTGACCTGGACTTTCTGCCAGCCCAGGAGTGTTGCAAATGCACCGTAAAGCGCGTTTGGGGCACTCTTGGATTCAGGGAGGATGGCACACATCGCTGCTGGCTTCCCTGACTCCAAGAGTGGTGCAAGCACACTTTACAGTTTGTTTGTGACACTCCTGGTCCGACACAAAGGACTTGTGCTGGCCTACCTCCAGTTGAGGATTGCACCCTAAATCTGTTGTGGAGTAACTGTGCAAATACTATAAAGAGAGTGCCTTCCTTTCCATTTACTTGTTTCATACACACATCATTTTTAAACTACCTTAGATGAAAGGTAAGTTTACTTGAGAGCGGTATTGTCCATATTTTCATACTGAGTGTGCCTTGTAAAGTTAAAATCCAACCAAGTATTTTTTTTTCTGTTTTGGATGCTTCTGCTGCTGCTGTCAAATTTTGCTTCTAAAGAGGTAGTTTAAAACAGTAGTTTAAAACAGTTTTTTTTTCTTTTCCAGGTAAGTGGAAGCTTCCTCTTTCATTGCTGCTATGAGATGGTTGATTACTGTGGTAAGTGCTCCTCATGGAGAGATTATACTGATCTGCTGCTCTATACAAATTAGTGCTATCTAGGGAGCTCAGCTACTTAAAGCTTACTGAATCCCTTTGTCTGTGTTGGTATTTAGCTTTACAGATTTTATCTTTCATAGGTTTCTTTTAGGAATTTTGCACATAATTCACTCATAACTGGTCTTTTAACATTTTCAGAGCATAAAAGGAAAATAGAAAACTAGCGTGAATCCTGCTAGTTATACGAAAAAAGCTTTTAATGTTTACTTCTTTGTATGTCGAGTATCTCTCACAGCATTTTGTTTTTGCTAACAACACACCAGTGTAGTTTGGTATTAGGTTTCTGTGGATTTCAAATTACTGGTTCTGATTGGCTATTCATTGCCTGCTTTTGAATGCTTGCCGTATAATTTGTTGTCTAGAAATACTATCTATTTAATTATAATATGAGTATACTGTAAATGTCACATTGTAGGGTTCATTGAGTTTTAGCCACATTATTTTGTGGTGGTGCATTATTATTCATTAGTTGCTGTGACAGATTTTGTTCTGTGTATTTAATATTTTTAGCTTACTGCATAAATTAAGTGCTGCTGGTGTAAAAAGGAGAAGAAGATAAACAGCAGGACTCTGCTTAGTTAAACTCAAACACAGGTTAGAATTAATCTTGCATGCATGCAGATGCATTTGTTGTTAAACAAGTTGAACATGACAGTTAGCTTTCTTAAAATGTTAAATTATTATCAGTGGTAACTATTTTATAGCATACCTGACTGTTATTCCCATGCCTTAGATAACAGCAGGCTGCCCATCAGATGGGTTTGTCAGAGATCTAATATTTGCTAGATGTCTGGTGCATTGCTATGAGTCATTTGCTGGATATCCATTGGGCAACAAAAAATTCTGTCCCAGGGCAAAGCATATCATTGGTCATTTTATGTCATTGGATTGACGCAGTGTTTAGCTGCTAGAAAGAAACAAACCAGAACCAGAATAATTATTTTAAATTTCTTTGACCTAAAGCAAACTTTTAAGACTTGAAAACCCATATTTTATTCTCAAGTACATAGAATTTAAGTGGCTTGCATTTTCATCATAAGAGGGGAAAGGTGGAGCAGGAGGGGTCTTTAATGACTTCTACAAACTCCAATCTGTTATCAGTCTAAAGCAGAGGTTCCCAAACTTTCTCTGTTTGTTGCACCCATGAGCCAAGTGTAGTTTATTATATTCATGGCTGTTTGTGTTTACCTCAAAAATTTGAAATATCTCACAGCACCTTTAAAATATCCTGTGGCACCCCAGGGTGCCGCAGTGCACAGTTTGGAACAGCATGTCTAAGGAATCCATCATCATCATCATCATCATCATCATCATCATCATCATCATCATCATCCAATAGCTTTTTCAAGCCATCAAGTGGAGTTTAAAAAAAAAAAAAACATGTCAAGAGCTGTCCACATTATCATTCCTGTGGTGTCACTCCATTACTGTTTCCAGTGTAGACTATCTATTCTGTGAGAACCTTGCTTTATTAGTTATTCTGAATTCTGGATAAAATTTCTTTTAATGAGTCTGTTGTCTAGAACTGTCCTATTTGACTGGATTACCTTAATAGGCTTGTTGCATTCAGATGGGTGCAATATGCAATAGGGTGGCATTTTACCAGTCCAAAACCTGGCAAATAGTATTAGTGACGAAACACATTTTATGCTTTGGTTTTCTTTTCATCTTTTTCATTGCAATCTTATCATAGAGGGATCTCTCTTGGAGAATACGGCAACCCTAAGATAGAACCTATAGTTTCCTACGTCATGTCCTACATGGGCCAGGCAGCATGAAAGAGTAAAGTGTTCATGATTATACTACTGATTCACGCTGAGAGTCATAATGTGAGATACTGTATTTTTCAAACCAGCTGGAGTGATTCCATTTAAATATTACATGTTTCTTGATTCTGTGATTTATTCCATTACGTTTTTCACTTTTATACTGAAGACTCAGGGTATGTATCAACACTCTGAAAGGAGCAGAAAAATGAATAGTATATCCAATAAATATCAAATACAGTGTCAAAGTAAAATGGTCTGCTTCCAGTTTAGCCCTCACTTATGAGACGGGTAATATTTCATAGCACTTTTTAAGAAATCATGCAAAACTCAAGAGAATTTTGTAACTGCATGCAGCTATAAATGAGAACACTTCTTTCATATGGACTTGATTCACAGATGGAGTAAAAAGGAGAGCAGGCTGCACAATTGAGAAACTAGAATGGATCTGGCTGTATAGGGGAAGTAATCTCCAAAATAAGCATGATCTTTACCCAATCTAATAGTTTAAGACCATGTTTCAGAACACAATCCTGACATCGTCTTCTGCTGGCGCAAGTCTCTCGCACCAGCCTGGGTGGATGCAGCCAACATGGGGGTGGGGTTGAGGAGGGTGGGGCAAAAGAGGGGGTGGGCAGGCCAGTGGACGGTCCAGGCTGGGGAGCGGAGTGGGAATGACCTAGGTGACTTAGGCCAGATTAAACCCTTATCCCCAGCCTAGTCAGCCTTACCTGGGCCACTTCGATTTGATTTCCGCAGGAGATTTCACTGGCACAGATCCAAGTAGCCCCATTAAGGATGGCTGCCATGCAGCATGGGGTAAGAGGAACTAAATCTCCCTACTCTGAGTTGTGCAGCAGTCACCTCTTACCCTGCGCTGGATATGACACAGACGGGTTAGCCTTCCTAGTCCAGTGTGGGCTGTCAGTTTCTCAAATGGAAATGAAAACATGCCCAAGTTGCAACCTCTGCAGAGATGCACCTTTTTCCAATTCGAATATTCTTCTGCTTGATCCTATATTAGTTGAAGTACCAAAATAAAAACAGATCATGTCAACTGTATATCCTTTGTATAAAAATATTATGTAATTTTTTTTCAAGTCTCACTTTCGGTTGGTATGATCTTGCTTGTACAAATTGCCCTGGCTATTCAGTTAATAGTTATCTTCTTAATAAATACAACAGCAAACTATCCATTATTAGACAATAACTTATATGTGTCCTTTCTATTTCTTTAACTCCAGAATCTCATCCTATTGTCTTTTTATTTTCCCAACAATGTTGAATTCCACTACATTTTAAAATAATTCTTAGTTGACTTCTTTGTTTCCTACATTTCAATTAACCTAGTCAGCTTCCTCCTTTTTTATTCGCAGACAAGTATTAAATTACTGTGCTGATTTTTGCACACACATGCATTCTATCACCACATGTCTTTATTGCCTATAGTCCATGACCTCACCTTCACCTCATCACATTTTTTTTTCTGGGATTAGCTTGAATCACATTCCATAAAGCAAAAAGTACATTAGTTGCATTCATTTGTGAAGTCACATCCAGAGGGATTGAGGTCAGGAAGCTTATCACTGTACTCCATAGACCAGTAAATTTAATATAAAGGGATTTATAATGAGCTTTTAGCTTCACATCTTTGCCCTTACCAAGTAGGTCTTAATTTTTTGCAAGGAAATGGCCAACATAATCCTAGGAAAGAATGCACACAACCCTTAGTACTGAATTCATGTCTTCATGCTACAGTGATTAGAACCAATGACAACAGTAATATCGAGCTAGTGAATGATACACTTTAGATAACCTTGTTTTACGTGGCTTGCTTAATGTCCCTTGGATAAAATCAGCATATTATATAGTAAGTTAGCAATGACACTGTCTTGCTAAACAATAGTACTTAGAGTTAATTGGGTTTCTACTGAGGGTGCTGGTATTTACCAATGGCATTTGTACCAATGAAACTTTCATTACATGATCCCGAAATTATATGTTTGCTGATCTCGTTTGTGAGGTCAGTTGGCTTACCTTGAAAACATCTTATTAAGTGCAAGCAAAAGATCATACACCTATTAAGCATTAATAATGGACCGAGAACCAATTGTATGTTATATTACATTGGGTTATGAGTTGGAATTATCTCTTTGGAAGCACCATAACTTTGATCCCAGAGAAGAAATTCTAATCTTGGACATAATAGACTAGATTAGTGCTTTCCCAAGTGCTTTCCCAATCATCAGCTCTCATATCAGCCTGGAAAGCACTGGCCCATATCCTTCCACAGGCATGTCTGCAAACAAAAAATTGCAATCGGAAGCTCCTTTTGGTTTCAAGATTGAAAACTGGAAGGGGCTTCTGATAGCAATTATTTGTTGTTTTGAGGCTTGGGGAGCCCTGCAGAGGTGTCCACGTGGCTCCCCAAGAGCCCCTGGAAGCCAGCTCTGGCTCCTGTAAGTAGAACTGCTCCCAGACCACCAGAGAGGACGGAGAACGGACTGTTCGCAGCCATAGCCAGCACTGAAGCCTGAGTTGCATCTCAGTTGCATCTGTAGGAGGCCTGTTATCTGCTCTCTCTGGAAGTCTGTGGGGAAGTACTTGCTCAGCAAGAAGCTGGAATGATAGAAGATGTTTTTTTTTTCCTGAGACCTCATGGACTACTTCTCAGGGTCTCACAGACCACAAGTTGGAAACCAGTTCTCTAGATCAGGTGTTGCCAAACTCCTTCTGCCATGAACAGCACCTTCTATGAACAGCCAGATTTGCTTGGGAGATGCTTCTCCAAGGAACATCAAAGAGGGCAGCAAGTGGACCACCCACAGCCACAGCTGGCAACAAAAGCAGCAACCCAGAAATATTCTCTCTACATAATAAATCTAATAAATCTTCTCTAATTCTTACAAATCTAATTGTAATTATGTGTGCAGGGGGGTGGGGTGGCAGTTGCATATGGTCCATGGCTATTCCAATTTTTGTCTCAGTAGTCTGAGGGCTCCTAAAGTTGGGAACGACTGATCTGAAGCCATTTGTCTGCTGAGTTGATAATGCATAATGCATTTTATCTTGACATTGATTCTGGGAGAGCAATTTGAAAAAAAAAACTCATAGGCCTTTTGTAAATGCTGCTGCAGGTATTTTCTTATGATGTTTGGCTTTATGATGTTAAATATATAGGTCTTTTGATTTTGAATGTAATTGAGTAATTGTTTATACCGGTAGTTTAAATCCAAAATTTAGAGAACTAGCCTACAGGAAGAATTGTAAAATGGTATAGTGATTTATTATTCCCTTTATTATTCCTTTCCCCATCCAACATTTCTGTTGAATTGATTTCTGGACTAAATCACGTTTGAAAGCTAAATCCAAATAGGTGAAAATATTCCTAAAAGGACTAGCACTAAACACATATTTATTCTTGATGTTATGTATTTATTATAGATTTATACCCCTTCACATAGCAGGGGTAGCAGTGTTTGTCTGCTGCAGCAAAAACAGTAACGAGATAGATAATGGAAGCTTAAAAATGATATAAAGGTTTCAGAGAAGCTGAATGAATTTTTTGCATCTGTCGTCAGTGCAGAAGGTGCTTGAACTGATTTAAATTTTTTGCTTATATTAGATACCATTTTTTAAAAAAACCCAACCTTATACACCAGATGAATACTTTAATCATGGCCAAACCTCCAATTTTTCTAAAGCACCTGTCAGTTCATTTTGATTCAGCCCAATCTTATCCTCTGCTACCACGCCAGTGCAGCTGCTCCAAAAAGATGGACACAACTTTTTATGGTGTGGGGTGAAATGAAGGCAAAGTTGGAGGCAAGTAAAAAGCATTGTGTTAGCTCCAAGTAAGCCTCAGGCGACCTAGGAGTCTTTTGTAATGGTGTATGTCTGAAGAGGGAAAAGAGGAGCTGTTAAGATCTGGGGATAAGAAGGGATCAGATCTGGCATGCATCATTGTTGCTAGATCCATCACCTCCAGCTCCTTCCCCCTTCCCACCCAGAAACATCTCAGTTCCTCCCACTGTTTGCCCCCACTGCCATTGGCACCAGTGGATGGTGGTTTCCCTGCTGGCCTGTGAACTGTGCCCCATTCCGCATGCACTGCCTGACTGCTTTCCTTAGGAAGGTGAAGATAGAAGCGGATAGAGACATCATTTTATCAGTGATCTGCGCTCAGATCTGCCTGTTCCAAGCATTTTTCCAGCCATCTGTACATAATGCCTTCAGTAGCTCAGCAACAGGAGAATGACAATGAGAAGCCCAACTGAAAGAGATGGAGGGAGGGAGATAAGTTAAGAGAACAAATGAAAGTGTGCAGCAAGTTTTTTTTCAACTATGTAGGGCTTTTATTATATCTGCACACCCATGAAACTTAGCGGAAACAGTGGTTTCACCCCAGAAGATTGCAAGCTTCCCTTCACAGCTACTATATTAAACCACCTGATATAACTAGTCAGGTGACATTGAGAGTCACTGGCGGGCCTGTGCCATATCCAGTGCATCTTAGGCGTGCTGGGGAGCCTTCCCAGGGCAAGGGCATGTTCACATCCTTGCCTGAGGGGAAGGAGCCTTCCCATGCATTTCCTTGATTCTGTGCATGCTAAATAGCAGGCATGCAAATCAGAGCCATGCTGGGAACGTAGCCTTGGATGTGCCCAGTGGTGTCATCTAAATGATTTAAGAACAGGTACTCACTTTTGATTGGCACGTGTCGGGACCCGCCCACCGGAAGTGACATCATAAGCCAGAAGTGATGTCGTGGTAGGAAGTGACATGAAAAAAACCCTTTTTGAGGCCTCAGATGATTTTAAATTGACCCAACAGTCGCAACAGTATTCCATAGCACCCCCAGAACATGTTAAGGAGGCCTGGCATCATGTGAAAACCCCAGAGCAACTCATTTTTCAGTGGCAAGGAAAGGAAAGGCTCCGCTTGCTGCCTGCCTGGCTCTGAGAACATGCAGGCAACTCAAACATGCAGGAAATTCAAACGTTGCAGAGGGCGGAGTCGACGAGTGGGCGGGCGAATGGGCGGGGCCAGCTATAATCCTAGAAACCGGTACTCGCGTACCCCCGCATACCCCCTGCATGACATCACTGGATGTGCCTTACTGGCCACATCCCAGCCCAGCCCCACCCCACCCCAGTTCCTCCTGCCCTACCGCTCACCCTCCCTCCTCCCAGAACCACCACCCTTGCACCAGCTGAGTTCGGCTGGCGCAAGGGCATCTTGGTGCCAGTGCTCTTGGGCCGATGCGGGGGTGCTGGTCTCCATCCCCGCATCAGCGCTAGTGACGTTGTGTCAACCCCAGCATATAGTATCAACGCACTGTCACTTATGGATTGCGCCCTTAGAGTCTGCTAGAATCACATACTAGAAACATTCTCTCTGGGAGTGATGACATGAGCTAGGTAAATACTGCTTTCCTCAGCTCATGATCTGATAAATAATCTTACTCCAGGCTATTTTCTTTGCTGTGTTTAGCGTATCGGGAACCATCTTTTAAATGCATGCAAATAAACTTACCTAACAAAAAGTGGTTCAGACACCTTGTAAGCTACCTTCGCCCTTAATATCTGCCATTTATGGCAGAGCTAAATACCAACCTAATTTTGGTCAGAACGAAACAATATATTACTGGCTTTAGCACGGCAGTCAGAATTAAACATGGCCTTCCGCTCTCTGCTTCCTCTTGATTGCTTCTTTGGCATGTTTCCTGACAGTAATTATATTTCCAAGTTATAAAGCCCTCAGCTGAGACTTAATGACAGTGAAAGTCTTATAAGGTTTACAGGGTAGTGATTTGACCTTTTCCGTATTAATTTGTTTGTTTATAATAATGCTATAACTTCAACTTGATGGGAGATAATAAAAAAGCACTTTTTAAAAGCTGCCTGTGCAACAGTACATGCTGCAGGGCTTATCTGTCAGCACTGAATGGGCCTGAAGAGCCCACAAGTACAGGCATGCCCCAGGATCCGCTGGGGTTCCATTATGGGATGCTCCCTGGTGGATACCTGAAACCATGGATAGTGGGAATGCCTTTTCAGAGATAGGGGAACATCAGTGGTTTTGCTGCAACAAGGTAAAAAAAGAGATTTGTTTAATGTTCCCCTATCTTTTTAGGGTGCAATCCTAAACTGAGTTAGGCCCACATAAACTAAGCCAGCAAAGTTTGGCCAGCACAAGGGCCACTCTTTGAGAGGCCAACAGACAGACGTGAGCATCTTTCCTGACTCTGAGAGTAGTCCAAACACGCTTTATGGCCCTTGTGCTGGCCAAACTTTGCTGGCTTAGCTTATGCTGGCCTAACTCCAGTTTAGGATTGCGCTCTAAATAGGCGTCCCAGTATCCGTGGTTAACTGAAACAGTGGATTGCCGAAACAGTGGATACCAGGGCATATCTGTGTTCAGAAACTCACAAGAGACGGTAAGGTTACTCCCTGAATAAACTTGAGCATCATTTTACCCCAGTAAGTTTCTATCCAATCCTATGCGCCACTTATGGCAGCAGATCCAGTGATCCGCTGCAGTACCTCACCTCGTGACAGGGCAAACATTGTGCACTACAAAGCAGCCAGAGGAAATAGCCGGAGGCTCCGTACATGTCTCAATAGGGAAGGAACAGGGTAGGGTGAGTGGGAGACCTCAGCAGTACTTATACATGTTAAATCCTGTCCCCCTTTCCTGGCCCAGGCCCTCCTCCTTCCTTTCCTTGGACTTACTCCAGCAAAATACCTGGTATATGTCTAAAGGTGACTCACTGGCCACTAGGTGGCCTATTAGGAGGTATGTACAGTGGCATCACTAGAGTTTGCGTCACCCGGGGCAGGAGGTCTGCGCGTCACCCCCCTATGATGCGCGTCACTCCTCCTCCCAAACCATACAGAATAAATTGCAATACCATATACACAACTAAATGCAGTGTTATTACTAGGGTTGGTGTCCGTCCCCCCATTAACTTTATTTATTTATTTATTTATTTATTTAACTACAGTACAGGTAACCCAACAAATTAGTAACCAACAAAAAAATTGTAGCCAATTTGGTGACACTCACACAATTAAATAAAAGTTCTAGTTTTAGCTCTGATAGATGGAAATGAGAACTGACTCATACTAATGATTTTTTTTTAAATTGTGATTTTTACATAAAAAGTTGTATTTTCAGTTTTTAGTACTCATAAATGTACTGGGAAACCAAGCTATAATATTTGGCAGAGGTTTTGGCCATAACTTTTAATAGAATGAAGATATTACACTTTGGTTTTTTTATTGAATTCTGGGTGAAATTGCACATCCAAATTATATATAGCATGATGGTATTATTCCGTAAAACCGTGACTTTTAAAAAATCTCGATTTTTACATTAAAAGTTGTATTTTTAGTTTTTAGGTTTTTAGCCATAACTTTTGATAGAATTAAGATATTACACTCTGGTGGTTGTTGTTTTTCATTGAATTCAGGGTGAAATTCCACACCCAAACGGTATATAGCATGATGGTATTATCTTTTAAAACCACGATTTTAGCAATTTTGGTCCCTGGTGGTGTCACACACACACCGTGCGGCCCGCTCCCTGGTGCGGCCCACCCCCCCTCACAACGCCACTGGGTATGTCTAAAATATTTTTACTTACATGTTACTGGTTGTATGATTGCTTTCCCCCATCCTTGCATACATCATCGTCAGTGCAGCACCATAGCAGAAGATGGTGGAGGATAGGATGTCGAATAACATAGGAAACAAGACAGAACCTTTCAGTACCCCAGAGACCGTAGGTCAAAAGGCTGAGAAGTAAACTTTCTGCACCCTCTCTCCCTGGTAGCACTGAAACCAGTACAACACAGTGTGACCCAGTCCCCAACCCCAAATGGAGACCCAGAAGGATGGCATGGTCAATGGTATTTAACACTGTTAAGAAGTCAAACTGGGCCCCACTCCCTCTGCTGAGTTCCTGGCATGTCATCAAAACGAGGGCAGTTACAGTTCCAAAACATTAGGATTCTAGGAAACAGTGTACTCATAAATGCAGTGGGAAACAAAACCAGAATATTTGGGTTTCTTCTAGCTACGTCATGCTAATAAATGCTAAGCCTGAAAACTGCAAATTTTAGTTAACATTAGTTACATTTGCTTAGAAGAACAGACACAGTGGGAATGGATGCAAATTGTATTTGCTGTCCGAAGTTGGTAACACGATGAAGCAATACGTTCATGAGGGAACATTTCTTGGGATGCATACCTGCATTCAGAAATGATTGAGTACTCAGCAAGCATTTGCACATGTATTATATTAGTGTTTCTTGAAATGGGGAAAACATATTGCTGTTTTATACTGCTGTGGTCTGAATATATTTCAAAGACAAACAAATATAAGCTGCTGGGCAGTAAATAACTCATCAATCATTGACACGAATGACATTTGGTCTAAGTATGATGAATAAGTGTTTGCATAAATCCAGTGACAGCAGTGATGCTGTCTAGAGGTCTCGTAAGTGAATATCCCTAAAAGGATTAAATCTGTTACAAGAAAACGTGTTATGCTTACCAATCAGAAAGTTGCATTAGGCTGCGATACTTGTTGAAAATGCTCTCTTAACTGAAAGAAATCCATATTTTTCGGCTACACCTTATTAAGCATCTTAAGACATTAAGGGTGCAATCCTAACCAACTTTCCAGCACTGACACAGTTGTACCAATGGTGCATGTGCTTCATCCGGCAGTGGAGGAGGAGTCACAGTGGCCTCCTCAAGGTAAGGGAATGTTTGTTGCTTTAACTCAGAGCTACATTGCCCTTACCTCGGCAGTGGAGGTCCTACAGTTACGCTGGAGAGGGAATTGTCCCTGCCCGCTGTCTGCTGCAGGCCTTGCAAAGCATGCAACCCTGTAAATAATACTTCCTGAAGTATCTGTGGAACTCTTTGCCACAGGAGGTGGTGATGGCATCTGGTCTAGATGCCTTTAAGAGGGGTTTGGACGGATTTCTGGAAGAAAAGTCCATCGTGGGCTATAGGCAATGATGGGTTGTAATTTCCTTACATTGGTGGTGGGCTACTTCAGAGTACCAGGTACAAGGGAGTGGCAACAGGATCCAAGCATCTTGTTGTCTCATGCCTCCCTGGGGCACCTGGTGGGGCCGCTGTGAGATACAGGAAGCTGGACTAGATGGGCCTTTGGCTTGATCCAGCAGGGCTCTTCTTATGTTCTTATGTTCTTATCGTTTACTAGCTGGTTGTGACCCAGCGTTGCCCGGGGGACAATGTATCCCAAGGTTCTAGTAGGAGAAGGAATGAATTAGGGGGGTGCTCGTCCCACAGTATTCCTGTCCAGATCGTCAGGAATGTGTGAACCAGGTGTGGGGCACAGCGTCCCAGGCGTTCTAGAGTGAGGGAGGAACATACCCGGAAATAGGCAACTATGCATAAACAGTATGAAGTAGTTAGATCCAGGTGGAAATGTAAGACTCCTCACTGAAATAAGAAAGCATTGATGACCCTGACTCCGAAATGCACACTATCACTGTGGGAGGAATCAGGAAGCAGGCACACACTCAACTAAGAGAGAGAAATGAAAGTTCACTTACTGAACAATGTCTGCAGTACAGGTGATGTGCAGGGTAGGAGTGAAGTATGAGAGACGGGAACAGCCGGCCAGTGAGCTCTGCGTAAATATGTCCATCTCAGACCCGAGTGGGTGCTGGAATTGTCTGGAACCTGCTCTTCCCAGCCTGGGCAACTCAGGGAGTGGGCAGTAGTTTCACTTTCATTTTAGATTGGTCTCTGTGTCTGAGCTCAGCTACTGCATTACTACCACAGAACCTGCAGAATCGTTTGTGACCACAGGATGGCAGCAGACCTCTAGTCCAATGCAATCCCCTTGGTTCTTGAGGATCTGGGCCCCCTCCCCCCAAAAAGGGGGGCTGTAGGGGGGTCTGAGCCCCGCAGTGTTTTTCCCCAGGCCGCAAGGTACGTGCATGCCGAGTTTCGTGTGGCTCGGTCAAGGCGTTGCAGAGCCTATGCAGAACATACATACACACAAACAAACACACCCACGCGCATACTCTCACACCCACGTCCGTTTTTATATATAGAGATAAGTGTTCTTAAGCTTTCAGAATGCTTTCAGAGCATGTTGCCCAAGGCCGAGGGGCAGCATACAGGCTAGGGACACAACTGTACTCTGGTGCTGGAAAGTTGGTTAGGATTGCGCCCTAAATGCATGCGTTATAATATGATTATGTTGTATAACTGTACATTAGTTAAATGTCCTCAAAATGCTGTCTTTCAAAATTCATCTGGCATCTTTATAGTTAAGGTACACTTAGACTTGTAACATGCTTGTCTTTCTTTGTCCATACAGATCCTTTGACATTTGGCATATGCTGCGTTAACTGATAAGTCTAATTTAACTATATTTATAAAGTAACCATATTTATAAAGTAACCACTGCTAAAACCACTGCTAGCTCAACCCTAAGCAGCAACGTCTGACCTAAATATAAGCTATTTTGGTGTTGTTTTAATTGGATATTTTGAGTGAAAGTGGAATTGAATGCTGACTCTTCACAACCTGGGTCAAAAATAGAAGTGTTATCAAAGCAATAAACTAAGTAATTCTAAAAACAGCAGACAAAAATCAACACTGAATATCCTGCATTCTGTGCTATTTTTAGGTCTTCTGGTACTGTCAATAACATGCTTCAGCTCTTCATAATATTTTGTTTTCACCTCAAGATGTATTAAAGAGTACTAGAGGAAAAAAACCCATCAAGCTCTTCAAATGTACATAGATAGTCTGTCAGCCATATTAAGTGAAAGAAAGAAGACAATTGATGATAGAATCCTAAACTGACAAGAGGTTTGATTTAGAATAATCTCTTTGTGAGGATCTGCTCTATGATAATTCACTTCAAAGGAAAAAAAAACCAGGAACACAAGAGTGCTGGTGGAGCAGATCAAAGGTTTATCCAATTAAATAGCCAGATGCTTGCAGGCATGAAGGCAACTGGGGCTTACAGTGCAATCGTTTGCATATCTACTCAGAATTGCTGCTGGATTTTGCTAGCGCTGGTCCAAATACCATTACAGCATTAGTGGCGTATTCTCTCTAAACATGAAGGCTCTATTTAGCTACCCTGGCTGATAGCAACGGATGGCTTTCCAGAGCTCAAGGTGGCAAACAAATTTTTGTTCACGAAAACACAATAGTCATAAAGCATCTTAGAAAACATACACACACAAAACCACAAGTAATGGGTAAAATTCAAAAGCACTAACTCACACCCACTGCTAGCTCAGTCCTAACCAGAAAAGCCTAAATCACTCTAGCAGCATAGCACAAAAAGTAAATTAATAACAATATAAGCTACTATTAAAAGCAAGCCACTAAGATAGCATTATTAAACAGCATTAAAAGCCATAAAAATCATAACACCAGCAGTAAGAATAAAAACAACTCATCCCCACCCATAGGCCCTTGCTTCTGCGCAGGTAAATTAGCCAGCACAGGGGCAAGAACACCCATCACCTGCCCTGCAACCTTACCCAGGGGAAGGGGACAGACCCCCATTCCTCTGAGGAGCCTTCGGTGCATTTATAGTGCCAATAGGATGCAGTACCACTGCTCATACAGGCACATGAGCAGCTCAGGATTGGGCTGTAAGGCTACAGTGCTATAAACACTTTTTGGGAGTATGCCCCATTGGAAATAGTGGGACTTAATTCTGTATAGACACATATAGGATTGTGCTATAAGATAGTTGAATAAGAATGCTGCAAGTGTTCCATAATTATATGACAAATGTTCTACTTGAACATGAACCTTCCGCTATGAAGAACAGAAATTTGATTATGAAAAAGAAGGGCTGATTTGATGTTACTTTTCAGCAGATATAGCAGACATGAGAATTACTTCGGTCTTTTCATGCTCATTAAAAGTATGAGAATCATAGACACACAAATCCTACCCTGTTAAAATTGTGGGGCAGTAGGGTTCATTTTTGAACAAGAATCTGACTGGGGTCTAAAAAGAGAAAAGGAACATAAGAAGAGTCCTGTTGGACTAGGTCCAAGGTCAGTCTAGTCCCACATTCTGTTTCCCATTGGTCAGTCAGTCAGTCATTGGACTCTGCAAAGTCCACAAGCAGTAAGGTTTGAAGGCATATACACAGTGGTGTTATCCTACTGGTACGCTGGGTGAGACGTCCGGGTGATTGGCAGCCTGCCCGTTGCGTACCACTGCGTTACGCAGTTTGCGTAACCAGTTATGCTGCTTGCGTACGTTATGCAAACGCCATAATGCTGCGGTACGCGACGGGCGGGCTGCCGATCACCCGGACGTCCCGCCCAGCGTACTGGTAGGATAACATCACGGCATATACAGTATATATCTCTTCCACCCTATAGAGACATACTTTCTCTAAACCTGGAAGTAGCATATAGCCATATTGACTAGAAACCATTAATAGTCTTCCATGAATCTGTGTCAGGTGGCCCCGGCATCAACTGCCTTACCTGGGCGATGTTCCTGTAGGTTG
The DNA here is from genome assembly GCA_029204185.1 of Lerista edwardsae. Taxonomy (NCBI): domain Eukaryota; kingdom Metazoa; phylum Chordata; class Lepidosauria; order Squamata; family Scincidae; genus Lerista; species Lerista edwardsae. Next base: position 9,997,017 of record JAJKFI010000050.1, read on the forward strand.
GGAGGGGAGCCGGGGGCTGCCTGCCCGGCTGGCCAGTCACGGTGGGCTATCCCGGCTCCCGGCAGCCAAGCCTTGCCCTAGGCCCTGGCCGCATGGCTGGCAGCAGGAACGACGAGCCAGGCCCAGCCACATCCGCGTTGGACAATGCGTTCGAAGCAACAGCCGGTAGGAAGGCCCCAGATGAGCGTGCATCCAACGGGACGGCTCAGCCATTGCTGGGCTGGGCGGCCCCAGGCAGGATGGACTCGGTGTCTTCTGTGTTAGTTTCATGAGCTGTTCTATGAGAGTTCTGATATTGTGTGTGAAAGACACACACATTTTCTCTCTATACACTTTCTCCATACCATACATAATTTTATAAGTTTCAGGGCACAATCCTATACCCGTCTGCTCAGAAGACCTGTCCATTATAGTCAATAGAGCTTACTCCCAGGAATGTGTGGATAGGATTGCAGCCTCAGTCTTGTCCTAGAACTTTGGTTTGAACATTGGAAGGAAGCAAAAGTAATGTGGATATATATGTTTGACTTCAGCACTTTGGTGCAAAGCAATAGGGATGCATATGCTTGTCTCCTGCAATTAAGATTTTTTTTATTTTTGCTATAAGCGTTCTCTCTTCCAAGCTTAGCACATGTGATCCGTGTTTTTTTTAAAACCTCCTTACACTGTGTTGCATTTTGAAACCATGAGCTTAGCAGTCTGCTAAATTTGTTAGCATTGATTAGCAGTGTTTTCACACATATGGCATACTGTGGAAACCTGTAAAGACATGGCACTGAAGTGCTATTTAATTAACAAGTATTAATTAGCCACTTAGAACTTAGAATTTGACAGTATTTGACATAATAGAATTTTGTTGTCTGTCTTTAGTATGTGATGAGTTCATAGTTTGGGAATAGAAAAGAATTCTATGGACTCTTTACTTAGTACTTAGTGATGGCTAGTTTAAATCCCTCATAAAGCTTATTTTTCACATTTGGCTGTCTTTTGTTTGTTAGATTTAATGTGTCTAACAATGAGGTGGAGGGAGGGCATTCTGGTGGGCAACACATCCCAGGGAGGGGGGAGGAGGATCCAGGATCCAGCAGTTATGCCGGATCCAAACCCCTTTCCTTGGGCTGTGCAGCCCCGATTCGAGCCACCACAACATGCTCAGACTTGTGCCTGCTATTTTGCAGGCACAGATCTGAGCAGTCCTATTGGGACTCATCCACACCCATCTTTGGCGCAGTGAGGCTCATACAGCTAATTGCGTCAGCTCTGTGCCAATAGTGCTGGCACAAACATTCCTTACGGCACATTTGCGACAGTGCTGGGCTGACTCAAGTGGCTTGTGTTGGCCCAGGGAGGCTGGGCGGGGATGTTGGATTGCCCTGTCAGTTATTTAGATGAGGGTACAGCATTGCATGCAAATGAGACAACACCGTGTTCATGCCTAGCCCAATGAATGCCATAAATAAATGTGCATCAAAGGATGTGATTCAGAAATCCAAATAAGACATTTACCTATGAGCAAGGCAAATCCAAATAAGACATTTACCTATACATGCAATGCAAATGCCCTTTTAAGTCTTTTTTAATCACTTAGCAAAGTGGTGATCCACACATAGAAGGATCCAGACTGAGAATAATGTAACTGGTGTAGGCAAAAACTCTGCATTTCAAGATCTGAACAAGATTGCAGGCGGATCAAAATGCTAGGCTTCAAGAATGCGCATATCTTAATGTACCCGGGAACAAATAATAATAGTTGGAAATGTCATGACTCTGCAGGGACCTTCTTTCATATGTGGTGGATATGTTGTAAAGCAAAAAAGTACTGGGAGAAGGTACATACTATATTACAAGATATGCTAAATTGTATTATCCCATTTGAGCCTGAATTGGTTTTTTTAAAATATTTTTTCATCAACATTTAGTAAAGAAGTTAAGTATATTATAGTAAATATTAACACTGCAGCTAGGCTTGTGTATGCACAGATGTGGAAAAATGTAGAAATACCAACTGTAGAAATTTTATTACAGAAAGTTTTTGAAGTGGTAGAAATGGATATTCTGACAGAAAGAATGAGAAATGGAGATATAGATAGAATAGCTAATATTTGGAAAGTATTTTATGTATGGTTAGATAGATAATGTTTTAGTTGAAACATTTTTCTTTTGCTCTCCTTTTTGGATTGAACTACTGATTTTAGAACTAGATTTTTGATTGTTAAAGAAGTTATATGGGGTAAGTAAAGATAATAATCAGATGTGTAAATTTAATTGTAAAATTGCTGAGACTGATGGATACCTAATGTGTTTTCCTTGTAACCCTTTTCCTATGTTTTTTTCCTCTCCCAACCCATAACTATAAGATTATATAATAAAAATTTATTTAAAAAAAAGAATGTGCATATCTTATATGCATATCTTATCCGTCCTCTGGTAAGGGGCAGCATGTTTGAAATGATCTCCCATTGGAAGAGGCAGTCTTCCTATAGAAAGCTAGCATGCCTGAGAGAATGCTTTTTGCTTGTTTTTTGTTTCTTTGTTTTTTCACTGTGTTGATTGCTCATCTCTCTCTCTCTCTCTCTCTCTCTCTCTCTCTCTCTCTCTCTCTCT
>JAJKFI010000050.1:9999630-10014862 GCA_029204185.1 Lerista edwardsae
CTCTCTCTCTCTCTCTCTCTCTCTCTCTCTCTCTCTCTCTCTCTCTCTCTCTCTCTCTCTCGTAGTCCTGGAAAAGCGTTAGTGCTTTATTCTGCTGATTGTATAAATTGATCCTATGTTTGGACACTGAAATCAAACTAGTGGTCCCCAATATGGAATACGGTATAATTTTGTTTGCAGAGCAGGAGGCAAGCTTTTCACAGTCGGCCGAACCTGTCTTTCTTCTTGTTGAGAGAATTCTGATTTACTAGGTTTCACCACCTGGAAAGTTCCATCGGCTGGCCCTTTGGAGATATAATAGCAGTGGAATAGAATGCTTTCAAAAATTATTATTCCTTATTCACCAGCTTTCACTTTTATTTAGCAGTCTAGCTATAAAAGGTAGTAAGTTCAAAAAGACTGTGTGAAAAGAGCAAAAAGACACAAAAAGGAACAATGATTTTAGTTAAATACAGTACAGTACTACATTACTTTTTAAAAAATTGCATAACTATTGTTAATTCACTCGTCTTCTGATGTGTACTTTTCGGTACTTTAATGAATATATTGAAAGACTACCTGCTAAGTACCTTTTGTTGTATATACTAGTAAGTACTAGTGTAGCCTCTTTGAAAGACTTGTAAATCCAGTACTAAAAAGTTGCTTTAAATCACAGTGGATTTCTGAATGCTTTTTTTTCTGTTAGTGTTCGGATATTGGTACGAGGTGATAGACACTGGGGGACAGAAAAGTTGTTTCTAGATGTTATGATCCTCTATTTTTATGGGTGTATACTGCACATAAAGAACGTTTTCCCATTCTACTGCCTCCAGCTACAATTTTTTTTACCATTTTAGTATCTCTTCTCAGATGAGTTAATATGCTTAGTTATCCCACCGCAAGAGCTTCTGTAAACCCAAGAGCAAATATCTTCTCTTCTGGCTTCAAACCAAGCTGAAATACACATCGCCAATACTTGTTGTGTCAATCTAAATCAGGAGTAGGCAGCATGGGGCTCATGAGCTACCAGTTGGTCGCAGGGTGGTTACTGGTGGCCCTTTTCAGCTCAGAGCTGCAGCTGCTGCTGCTGAGCAGCCGGAAAGGATGGGCCAAGAACCGTCCAGCCCTGCCTTTCCAGCTGCCACCCTGGAACCCGGAGTTCACAAGCTACTGGCTGGCATGCGGTCTCGGGAGATGGCTGCTGGAAATGGGATTGCAGCCAGGCAGGGTGGTGGGAGAAGCAGCTTCTCCATGATGGTGAGAGGAAGAGCAGGCAAAGCACAAAAGGAAGTGAAGTGAAGGACGGCTCCCTCTCCCGCTTTAAATGCCATGGGTGGGAGAGTTTATTAGAAGTTCTCCTGCCCTCCAAAGCACAACCCGGTGACCAGTCCTGCTCCCTTGCTCTGGCTATTTTAAATATGGGGAGGGATAGAGAAGCTAGGACCATGATGGCTGTATTTATTAATCATCAGCCAAATAGTATTTATATACTGCTTTTCAACACAAAGTTCACAAAGCGGTTTATAGGCAAATAATAAATGGCTCCCTCTCTCAAAAGGCTCACAATCTAAAAAAAGAAAAGAAAAAAGCAGAACACCACCAGCAACAACCGCTAGAAAAGACACTGTGCAGGGGTGAATCGGGACAATTACTCTCCCCCCACTAAATATAAGAGGAACACAACTTGGAAAAGTGCCTCTTGCCCAGTTAGCAGGGGTTGGCCCAGTTAGCAGCAGATTAACAAGCTGCTGCTGCTGCTGTGTGTGTTGCTTCTTGGAATAATCCCCTGCCCTGCTGCCTTGCTCTGGCAATTTTTTTTTCCTATAGTAAAACACAGATCTCAGTAGCTCTTCACCAGTTAGTCATTTTGTTAATTAGCTAACATACATCTGATGGTTGCCTATCCCTGATCTAAATGCTTAAAACTGCACGTTTTCACTGTCTTGTGAGAAAAAAATGTAATTGTTTAAAGGTGCAATCCCAGCTGGCTCTGATCCAGGCTGCTCTGACTTTCGCCAGTGATTTCGCTGGCATAGGTTCGAGCAGCCCCATAGGGTTGCCTGGGGCTTACCCCAGGGCAGGGGTGTAGCTAATGAAAGTGCAGAGGGCAAGATGTTGCCTCGGAAATGACATCACAACAGGAAGTGACATCACAGTTATATTTTCATATTCTCTGGTTTTTTGGGCATAATTGTTGATAAAGATATTACCCTCCAGTTTGTTTATTGCATTCTGCATTAAAGTGCAGGGGTTAGTTAGTTAGTTAACCCCTGCTAACTGGGCAAGAGGCACTTTTCATATGGTGCTCCTCTTATATTTAGCTAGGGGAGAGTAATTGTCTTTTCTAGTGGCTGTTGCTGAGGTGTTCTGCATTTTTTTCGATTGTGAGCCCTTTAACTTTATTATTATTATTCGCCTGTAAACCGCGTTGTGAACTTTGTGTTGAAAAGCGGTATATAAATACTATTTGATGATTGATTGATTGATTGATTGATTGATTGATTGATTGATTGATTGAGGGGGGTGCAATTACACCGGACAACAAGCTGAGCTTGACACTAGTGGCCAAAATTGTGAAAACCTTGTTATGTATGAATATAATGCCATCATGTTATATATCATTGAAAAGGTAATTCTTTAGCTACGCCCCGGTACAAATCTCCTCTTGCCCTACAGTGAGCTCCAGTTGCCTCCTACCCTTCACAGGATGCAGCGCAGAGCAGCCAGCCTGTCTGTTCCCACGAAGGTTAGTATTGAGCTGCCCATAACACTGGAAAACACCCAAAGCATATCCCAAAGAGGAGGAGTTGCATCTAGTACTGAAATTCTAGCTTTATTGGTTGTCCTTTCTGCCCACCACAAGTACTGTTTCGTTTCTTCAACGCAATACCAAAGTATTTCACCAAGAAGCAAACTAGACTCTGTAGCTGTATTTGGGAAATTAAACTTCGCTCAACTTTATCTGAGAAGAGTGTGGTATAGTACCGTGGATAAAGTGCTGAACTTACATTGGGGTTCAAATCCCTACCTAGCTCCGAAATTCATGGGCAGCTATCTCCTTTTCAAGAGGGCTGGTGGATTTTGTCCGATGGTTGCCCTCCTTATAGCCACTTTTTCTCCTTTTCATATTGCTCATGCAGCGCATCCCATCTGCCCTTTGCTTTTCTGCGTGCCTGCATGGTACCGCAGAATGAGGTACACAGAAAAGCAGTCAGTGCTACCACCTTGCATCTCCTTGCAGTGCACATAACTGGATCAGGCTTTGCAGGACAGTTTCCCCTCACTCTGGATGTCTACATCCCTGCTTAGTTCAGGAATTGTGTTTGGTGATGTTGGGAGGATCCACTTGCTCATGGGCCTTGAAGTTATAATATCCAGCCAATAGTGGACATGCAACCTGTCCAAAAAATGGCAATATCCCCGTTGAATTTAACAGCATAGAGTTGCAGTCAGTGTGCCTTCAGAATTGCAACCATTGTAGTGCACCTTTTGCACCAATGCAGTGGCATATCTAGGAAAAGCAGAACATGTGCCTGGGATACCACTTGAAGGGGGCACAAGCTGCCACTGTGATGGCAGCTTAATACCTTAATGCTCCAATCACTTCCAGAGTCATGAAGCTATTGCAGCCCCTGGGCACTCACACCTGGGTGTGATTTCACCCCAGCCACCACTCATTTCCAGCCACTTTGTAACTCAGGAAGCAGCTGCAACTATTTTCAGTAGGCTCCTTCTTTTCATGTTAGCTGAACACAAAGAAGAGGAGTCCGAATCCTCTGGGAGAACCCAGAAGTGAGGTTACTATATCACAACGTTGCTGCCCTGGTTGCCACATCCCCTGGGCACACCATGCATCAATGTACAGAGAATGCAAGGAACCATTTTAACCAGATAACCAGCTTCTGCTTTGTCGCTTGGGGCATTCTGATGCATGTTGTTTAACTATTTCTTGTTCTGTATGCATAAGGATAATCCAGGTTGACACTTCTAGCAACCGAAGAGGGATGATGAGTAACTGACGCATGATATGGTTAGCACGTCCTTCCTGCTCCAGCTGAGAGGAGAAAATCCTCTCCCATATGGAGTAAACAGACGTTAGTACTCCTGCATTGCTTGGATACAAGTGCACTCTGAGGAGTGCTATAGCTGTCAGCCATCTCTTTGAAAAGCAAATACAGTATGTCACTGAAGAGAACAAAGGACAGATATTTAATCTCTCTCCACTCACTGGGGGAAACAACTTAGCAGTCAGAAGAAGTTAAGAACCAAATGCACCTGAAATGGGGAGATAATTGATATATAGAAATGGTAGTCAGACCCCTCTGAAACTTGGGGAGTGTGAAGAGTTGGCTCTGAGGATCTGTATAACAAATGTCAAAGTGAGGTGTTGTGTGAGAATTTAATTTTTTGGGACAGCTTCAAATTTTAATAGAAACTGATATAACCCATTTGTAATGTAATGTAATAATGTAATCCCATCGGGCAATCCTACAGGAAGTCAAGCCTGATTGCTCCCTGGAAGGACAAATCCTGAAGCTGACGCTCCAATACTTTGGCCACCTCATGAGAAGAGAGGACTCTTTAGAAAAGACTCTCATGCTGGGAAAGATTGAAGGCAAAAGGAGAACGGGGCGGCAGAGGATGAGATGGTTAGTGTCACTGAAGCAACTAACATGAAATTGGGTGAACTCCAGAAGCTAGAGGAGGACAGAGAGGCCTGGCGTGCTGTGGTCCATGGGGTCACAAAGAGTCGGACGTGACTTAGCAACTGAACAACAACAACAATGTAACCAAATTATTCCTTACTAATAATTAGTAAGTTTGAGGCTGATTTTTAGATCATCAGATCCAATGTTAATTTTCTGTAGCCATTTCAGACCAAATGTTCACCATTAAGCAGGGTAACGTTTCCCTGACTCTCCTGTCCATTTTCAAGCTGTTTTTCAACTTAACAAGGCCTGGGCTCCATATAATACTCCTGATTCACTTGTGTGCATGTGAAGTATATGTGGCTCTTGTGTCCACGGGTCTGGGAGAAAAGCAGAAATAAAGCTGATCACATGTTTGGAAAGGAGGAGGAAAGGGAGAAAACCTAGGTCTTCTTTTAACAGCTGATGGCCTTTTAGTTCATTTTCCAGGTTGGGGTGGTGCCAGTGGCATATCTAGGGTATGGCAAGTAAGTCATATGCCCTGGGTGTGCACTTGAAGGGGGTCCCAAACACTGTGCTCAGAAGTTTGCATCGACTTGGCAGAAGCCAAAAGTCTCCTTCCAGGCTCCGCTTCTCCAGCATGTCCTCCTTCATGGGCTTACTGCTGTCTTCCAGCATCCTCCTACTGCCAATAAAGTTCCTGCAAAGAGGAGAAGGAGCACGTTCCAGGAGGCACAGCAAGCTTCAGCCTGGCAGCTGGGCTTGCAAGAGCGCTATTATGAGGTTTCACTGCTGCTGGTTGTCTGTCTGCTTGCCAGGCCGTCCATCCGTCAGAGCCACTGAGGAAAGTGTATCTCCACCCACTGCCTTGGAACATGGCTGTCCCACAAAGAAAGTGACAGAGAGAGGGAGCAAGGTGCCAGACAGGGGTGCCAACTCCATGGGTGCTGGTATGCTGACGGCACCCACAATAATTTTGCCATGGGTGTTCAGCACCCACAATGTTGGGCACCCCCAAGTTGTCCGGCACCCCCATGTTCGCTGGGCTGGAGTGCGCCTGTTTGTCAGAATGATCAGGCTGAGCCGAGAGCAGCACGAGCATGTGCAGTGGTCATGTTGCAATCGAGCCAATGAGATCCTTCCCAATGCCATGGGGAGCACGATCCCAGCGCTCCGGGCTCGGAAGGGGGGGCTGCCTGTCATCACGGCAGCACCCATGCTGGACCGGAGCCTACCACAATGACTGACAGCACAATCCCTCCTCTCCACTCTGGGAAGGCACTGCCTGTCATCATGGCAGCCACGCTGGGCCGGGAGCGCCCAACATGGCTGCAGCGATGACAGGGGGCGTGGTCACATTGGACGTGGTTATGACGTGGCCACGCCCCCTGATGTGAGCACGTCAGTGCGCCCAACGTTCAGGGCAAGTTACTGCTCCTGGTGCCAGACAATGAGGTTGTCTGAGGGAAGCCCCATTTCTTCTGTACTTGCCTCTCACACAGGGGAGTGTGTTCACTTGCTCACTCTGCCTTGCCTCTCCCGCTAGAGGCCTGTGTAATTTCATTCAAACCGCAGCAGCTCAGTTGCAGTCCTACTGCTTTGTGGGGGGGGGGGCAGATGCCCCAGGGAGTGCACTACTGGAGCAAGAGGAGGGCGGCAACAAGGCAACTCGCCTCTTGAGAGGCAAACGTCATTTGGCCTGCCCGCCCTCCCTTGCCCCCAAACGGCTCCGAAACAGAGCCTGGAGTGGCAGGGGGGGAGTCAGTGGGCAGTGAAGGGGCAAGGAACCAGGAGAGGGTGTGCCGAGATTGACCCTTCTCCCAAACAGAGCATGAACTGGGTGTGCCACTGCAGCAGCACCAAAGGACAAAGTGGTTTCCCAGCATTCTTCAACGTATCAGGCAGCCCCTTCCCATTCATTTTTTAAATGACACTCCGGGAGAGGAGGCAGAGGCAAGCTGGGGATGGTGCTTTTTGGCTTGTCAGAAGCTGGAAGTCTAACTTTCCATTGAGTCGCTGCAAACCTCCAAGCACAGCACCACAGCTGCCGCCCTCCTCCTCTGAACCTGGATGTGATGTCACAATATCGTGTGACATTACAACACCACTGCCCTAGGTGCTCGTGCCGCTTGGGTACGCCAGTAGGTGGTGCTGCATTCAGGCAGCCTTTGTAGCTGGTTTGGGGAAATTGCCTCTTTCTTGTTTCTGGTTTCTCACCCAGCTAGGAATATGCATGCTTGGAATAAGCATGCTTCTGTTTATGTGTAATGCACTGATGAAATTAATTTGCAAGACTGACAGTTGTTCTTTAAAAGTGTAATATTCATACATTTTGCTCTTACTTATTTTACTTATTTTACTTATTTGCTCTTATTTTACTACAGATCATTGGTTTTAAAGGAGACTAAATAAAAAAAAGATATTTGGAACTGGAGCATGGGTTAGAGGTTTTTTCCTGGGAATAATTAGTACCATATATAATCATGTATAAGTCGAGAAATTTAAAAATTGACTAGAAAAGCCTGGCCTGACTTATATTCGGGGGAACACATTAAATACCTTAAAGTCACATGCTGGATGGGTGGCCGAGCTGTTCTGAGTAAGCCAGGGAGCTGCTGAGCCTTCTGAGCATGCACAGCCTTGAACATGCTCAGAAGCAGCTGAGGAAAATGAACGGAGTCCTATGGAAAGAAAAACTGAGCCACAGTGCGTGCTTACTCACAGGTAGGCAGCCGTGCTATGGTGCATTGGAAAGGGCAGGCTGAGAGGAATGCAACACTGCCAGAATGGCCCAGATCCGATGAATGTAGGCCCCCAAAATACTCAAGGAAGTCCCTTCTCTAAGCTGAAATGTATTGAAAGTGAAACGGAGCAACAGGGTCGTGTTTACTCATGAGTAGGCAAGTGTTTACTGCAACACATGAGCTGAAATCAGCAGGGCTCTTCAAAATATGAGGTGAATGCACATGTGTGCATTCAATTGCAAAAGGTAAAAGGGCTGCTTGGAAAACAGGCTCTTTTCAGGATGAGCTTTCAGACCATGAGCTCTCTTTTGTTCCGGATGGCTGTGCTGCTGAGGTACTGTGCACACTATTGGGGGGGGGGAGAGACGGCTCTTTTATTACTCCCAGGTAGTACTCCCAGGCAGGTCTGCTGCTCTTCTCTCAAGGCATATAGGAGAATCTGAGGGAAGAGAAGGCAAAACACATACACTGTCCCTTGCCTCTTCCTTGAAAGAACAAAGCAAACCAACTTAGGGAGAAGGGGTACTTGTTATGGAAATTGCAGGAGATTACCCGAGGAGATAGGGAATGCTATCAGCAGTGGCCCCTTGTCTATCAGCCAGGAATTACAGGGTTAACCCTGAACCTTTGCCCGCAGCTAGTTATAACTGCAGCCAGTTGGGTATAACAAGGCCCCTACTGATAAAAGGAGCTCCTGGAAGGAGCAGTGATGTGGGTGCAGAGAGGTGGAAAAGGGTTGTGGACAGATGGGAAATAGTGGAGGGTGTTGGGATTGTGGTTGGAACTAAGGTTGTTCTTGGAGACTGTGGGGAATGATTGTGTGGCTGCCATGCCCCTGGAGCCAGCAACTGGAGGAGGAAGGAAGACCTTTGTGGCTGAGCAGGCGAGCTGACTGCATTTTGCCTTCTCATGGGTGGCGGGGTTTAGTGGTGCCTTGTGTAAAACTAAGGTGGTTTTGGATGATAGAAGGGAAACTAATTCACCTACTGTGAACCTAAGATTGCAGAGAGAGAATTTGGCACAACAGTTATCCTTGCAGAAGCCAGCTCAAGCCTGTAAAGGGCTCTGCAAGTAGGTGAACTGAGCTCAACAGGGTGACATGCATTCCTCTAGTCCAGGCAGAGACGCTTAATGAGTTCTAGCCTTGAACAGTTTTTGTGTGTGCCTTGTTCCATTATTCCAGCATGCCTTCCCCCTTGTCTCCCTTCTGTTTAATAACATCCCTTCTGGTTCCCATAGGCTGTCATTTTTGAAAGTGGGTCCCAGTACTAAAAGGTTTGAGAACAACTGGTTTAGTAGCTGCTTGTTATGTTGCTATTTTATTTTGCTTTTCCCTGCACTTTAATAAATAGGTAGACTGTACAGTTCTTAGGTAATAATTACTGGTAGATCATTTGTCAGAATCTGGTGTTGAGTAAAATCAGACAAAATGATCTAATCCAAAGAATTGGAGATATAAGTTTCTCCTCGACTTATCCACAGGGCATGGCAAATTCCATGATTTTTGGTTTAAAACTTACCCTCGACCTATCCATGAGATTGACTTATACTGGTGTATATACGATAATCTCTTTGGTCTGCATATTCTGAATGAACTTCCTGTGCACAATGCTGAAACCTCTAACCCTTCCTGCCTCAATGCTATTATTAGCACAAAGCAGGCAACTCTGCCATGTGACTTAACAAGCTGGGGGGGGGGGGCTTATAGTTCCTGCAGCAGTTCATAGTCATCACATCAGTGTTTCTTCTGGCGTTACCTGTCAGACAAGGAATGCAGAATGACTGTAATTGGCAAATACTTTATGGATTAATAGAAAGCAACATCTCTGCCCAAATCCTGAAATTAGGAAAAAAAAACCAATGTTTTGCCTTTTCTGCATTTTCATTTTAAATGCTCAAATCTATCTCTGTTATAAATCATATTCATTAGCAAGTAAGTATTGATTAGCACAAGGGGCACAGCGGAATAGATGTGTGAACAAGGAAGAAGATGGAATTGTTTACTGTTATGAATTGCTTACAGATCTCTGCTAGACTAGATTGCAAAGTGTTTGCGTGGCAGGATTATTCATGAACTGCATATGCATCAGAAGAAGAAGAAAGGTGATGCTGAACAAAGGCACAAAGCTGCATTTTCTCTCGCATACATTTTCCTGTAATGATATTCATGCTATGAGAAATATCCGAATTCCTTTCCAAAGGTTTTTTTTTAATAACCCCCTTATTCTCTCACCTCAGGAGTAACCATAAGAGCTTCTTCACATTTTTATCAGGTACACATTACACAATTGTGTTGTGAGTTTTTAAGTGTGCCATTAAGAAATGACATGCTTAGTACGTTTCTAAAGGGCATCTGTAAGGTGTTGTTGTTGGGTCTCAAACTGGGCCTCCCTGCAACCAGTCTCTGCCACGGCGCCACCTTATCTCGTGCTTGAGAAAAGTGCTCCTATCACCTTTGAGATAGGCATAATGTCAGTCTGGATGCAGTTAGCATGTGATAATTATAAAACCCATGCCACCAAACCAGCTTGGCAGACTGAGCAACTCTGCCTTGCCTCAGGCTTGCTAATGCGGTACTTATGGACAGTGGTGTCATTTAAATGATGTAGGAACAGGAACTCACTTTTGATTGGCACTTGTCGGGAACCCGGAACCAGCCACGGAGCCTGTTAGGATCCGGAACGCCCGTTCTGGTCTGCTCCCCCTGAATGACATCACTGCTTATGGACCAATCCTATCCAACTTTCCAGTGCTGATGCAGCCATGCCAACAGGGTGTGTGGGGCATCTTGCAGTGGAGAGGCAGACACAGAGGCCTCCTGAAGGTAAGGAAACATTTGTTCCCTAATCTCAGAGCGGCGTTGCAGTTGCATCGGCACCGGAAAGTTCCTTATTCCACTTCCTTATTTATGTTTTTTAAAATGCAAATAGGGAAATGTAATAGCTCTGGTCCTTAGTTTAGTGGTTTAACTAGACCAGTGAAGTTAGTCTTGGAGTGTGACTCCCTTCAGCTCCCAAGCAGAGAGGATTTTCCGAGTTCTTTTAAGTGTAGATACTGGATGTGGAAGTTGAACATGCATGCAAAACATCCATGCTATTGCTCCGCAACAATTTGCCTGCACGACTGTTTTGCATTTTCTTTTACTTGGGGACAGCAGGAGCATGTCTAAAACGAGCTCTGTACTTATCTCTGAAAGATCTTGCTGCAGATCTACTCTGTCTTCTGGAGGTGGTGATTTTATGGGGCTGTGTGTGTTTGTAGGAAGTTTATTTTTCCCTATGCATTTTTTAAAAGCTGAAGTCAAATTGTAATGTTGTTTTAAGAGAGACAGTTTGAAAACATGATCTCTGCATTAGCAAATTACCTGAAATGTACCGGTTTGCCTTTATGGTTTTGTCATGCAATGGATACTAGCTCACACTTCAGTTGTCCAGCTGTCTTACAGTTTACTGTCTTTTGAGTTATTTCTATTAGCCATTTCAGAAGCTTCTGCTTGCCAAAAAATGCATAGCCACAGGAATGAATGTAAACAATACATAAACGTGTCTTTTATTACAGGAACCAAATGGAAACCTGCCAAACTGGACGGATCTCTCTTCCCAGGCGCCTACTCAGAATTAGTGCTCCTCCTGAAACATCTCTCTTTGCATTAACCAAAATGTAATATTTTGGTTTTTCACACTTCTGGATTTTCAGGTAGAATCTGGCATGACTGCACTATATATTGCAGTATAGACGATTCTAGTACAAGATTTGCTTTCATGGATGGCTCTTCAGATTAGTTCCAAGGACGCATACACTTGAAAATGCTTAATCCGTGTAGATCAGTGGTTCTCAAATGTTTTAGCACCAGGACTCGCTCTTTGGAATGACAATCTCTTCTGGACCCATTGGATGTGATGTCATAGGCGGAAGTGCCATTGTTTTTACGCCAGAGCCTGCAATGCAGCAATAAGTTGGGTTACTTTTCAGTCATTTTCCAATAGCAAAGTGAATCAGAAAGGGGAAAAAAAAAACCTATTTACAACCTTGACACAATCAAAACAACCACACAGCCCTCCCCCTTTCCAGCATCCATCTTCCCATATTTTCAATATGGCTGTTCTAGATGTTTTGTGACCCATCTGAAATTGGCTCATGACCCACTAGTGGGTCCTGACCCACAATTTGGAAACTTGCTGGAATACTAGCTTGTGATAGGAAATGAATTTTTCCATTACTACAGAAGTAGTTCACAACATTATCTCAAAGCAAGTTGTGTATATGAGCCATACCAGTGAAATAAGTTCATGAGTATTCATTTCAGATGAATCATTCCAGGAGACACTACTGATCGGGCCTTAGCTTCTTGCTGAAAGATTCATGGCTTCTCGGGGGCATCGGGAGTGTTCTGATATTCTTTTTGTTCAAATATTTAGAACAAAATCCCAAACTACTCCAATATAGGTTAGAATTGGGCTGCCCATTTTGCTAATATTTTGGCAGTGGCGTAACTACCTATGTGGCAGGGGTCGCAACACCCCAGGTGCCATCCTCGGGGGGGAGGTGTCACCACTGAACCCCAAATGTTGAAAATAGCATGTTTACGGAATGCTGGCATCATGCTATATTCCGTCGTATGTGGAATTTCACCTGGAAATTTCACAAAAGGAAAAAACTGGAGTGTAATATCTCTATTCTAGCAAAAGTTATGGCCAAAAAACAAAACAAAAGTGTCCTATGCAGGGGTGTCAAACATACATCCTGTGGGCCTACATGATGAGTCATTAGACAAATTTTGTCAGGGGGTGCCCAAAATTTTTGGTGCAAAATGAATAGGCTACGCCACTGTATATTGGGACCCTAACTGAAGGAAAATGCAAGACAGCACTTTACTCAGGCTTTTAATTTGCTCAACACCATCTAATCTTGACTAGCAAGATTTTTGTTGTGTAAGGGATGCTGTGAACTTCTTTGTGTTGCTATGCAAAATTGGGCCCTGTGTGGGATAGTGTCCTAACCTGTCATTGCACCACCTCCATCCCACCCCTTGTGGTCTTCTCAAGGATGATTTAGAGCAGGGATGTCAAACTGATTTCATACAGTAGGCCAAATAGCATTCATGACACATGCTGAGAGCCGGGAGTGATGTAAGCAGGAACTGACATTAAGAAAGAGACCAGAAAGAAGCACTTGGTTCTCATCTAGGAACACATTAGCTACAAATGACAGAACATATTGATCATATTTTTAAGATATGGGAGAGCCCAATTACCTGGACCACTCTAACAGCAGCTGATGATCTGGCTGAGAAAGCCCAATTATTAGGGCGGCTGGATAAGGACCTTCTGCTGGCCAAATCCGGTCCACAGGCTTTATCTTTGACAGTCCTGAATTTAGAGAAAGGGGGGAAATATCCCAAGAACAGAACTGCTTATGCCAAACGGCTGGGCTGGCACAAAAACCTGGAATTGATTTTTTTTTCTTTTTCCTGTGGAGGAAAAGTGCTCACTATGGTTTTTCAGTCTGGTGATAGGGAGCTGGGTCTTGTAGAACATTGCTGTGGCACAAATGAAGCCCTGTATCTGGGTGGGTGGAAAAAATGAAGAAACTGCCTATGGCAAAAGAGGTAGAAATTAGGAAGCAGGGAAAGGAATACTTTTAGTTCTGAAGACCTGGTGGATTGAAGTTTGGAAAAAAGCAACACTGAATGCAGGAGCTTGTGGTTGTAGAGGAACATTCTCACCTGCTCTTTAAGCCCTGCTCCTTAACTCTCTGTGGGGAGGGGCAGGCTGCGCTTTCAGAAGAAGAGCCCAGCTGGATCAGGCCAAAGGCCCATCGTCCAGCTTCCTGTATCTCACAGGAAGGCCCAGCAGATGCCTCAGGGATCTCACAAGCAAAGTGCTACCTGCATCTTGTTGCTACTACTTTGCATCTGGCATTCTGAAGTAGACTATTTCTAAATCCCGGAAGTTGCACATACCCATCACAACATGTAACCTGTGATGGAACTTTCCTCATTCCATGAGAATATTCTCACTGGAGTGATCCAAATTACTGGGACCCTGAGAAGCATTGAGGGTGTTCTGGGGAGACTTATGTGTTTAATGCAGGGACCTCCAAACCCTGGCCTACGGGCCAGATCCAGTACCCCAATATTGCCATGGTGCCGTGGTCGTGAAGGTTTTCTGTTCCGTGCCGCAGCCTCCACTTTTCTCAGCCAATCTTTGCAGAAATTTGTCCTGGGCAGCTGCTCCCCTGGGAAATCAGGGTGCAAAGCCTGCTGGAGTGGCAGGCAGTGGAAGCTGCTGCTGTGCGCAAGCTTCTGCGAAGGTAGGCTGTAAAAAGTGGAGGCTGCAGCGCAGAACGGAAAACCTTCGCCACTACCTTGCCTGGATGGGTAATCTTGGAATGCAACAGGCCACAGTTTGGAGACTGCTGGTGTAGAGTGTTTGAGAAGGCACTTGCAGGGCTTTTTAATGTGTGTATGTACCCTTGGAATGGAGGAGTTTGGGGGGACAGACTGACTAAGACAAGCACATATTTGTGGACCCGTGTTCTTCTTGATGTCTTCCCAAAAATGGGTTTGTCAAGAAAAGAAAAGAAGAAACAATCTGGCCTGGGATGTATTTTGCAACTCGAGTGATTCAAAAAATAATGAATACCGAAATGCTTTCATTATGTTCATAAAAGGAAACTATATATCAAAATCAGTCATAAAACATTTTACACTGAAGGTGAGCGAAAGGTTGTATTATCACCAGATTGCCAGTCTGTTTTTATCTTTTGCACACAGATCACAGCTGGGAGCATTTGCAGTCATCGCACCAAGGGAGCATTCTTAGCACAGGTCCTTGTTCTTGTTGTTACAGACAGATTGTAAGAGCTATTATGTCTTTTACTTGTTTGAAAGAAAGTGGAGAACAGGTCAAAGGGGGCATCACACTAAAAGCATCAAAGCCCAAGACAGCAGGACATTTTAACACAGAAAAATAGGTAGGATTAAAGCTGTAGGAAAAGCAAAGTAAGTCCAGAATTAAGGCTGACATTGTGCCCTTAATTCCTTGTTTTGCTCCATATGTTTGATAAACATTAACTAAAAGAGAATTCAAACACTGATCCTGTTTCTATGGCACTGCGGATAAAGAGTTACCATCTTAACACTATTAATACATTGTTTTGAAATACGCTCGCCTTTATTTTTTCTTCAATTCTTAAAAATTGAACAGTGAAATGTATGACAGCTGACACTTGGCATGTAGTGGTTTGAAAAATCTGCTGTCTCCTCCTTGATGCCTTTATCTGACAACATCTATATGTTGCCTCGTTCCCATGGCAACTAAACACTCCAGTAATTGCAACCCTGGAAAGATAATTATTTCACTCAAAACATAGTGTACATTTAACCTGTCTTAAGTTTCAACAATCCATCTTTTAATGACAAGTGTTTTGAAAGGTTTAATTCAGGCTGCTTCTTTGATGCCACATTTTAATGTGTAACTTGTATGTTTAACTAATCAGATATGTTGGCATTTTGCTCTGGTGGTTTCAGGGTTTTTTTTTAACCCATTTTTGTTATAGTTGTGCTTGATATCATATTGCCATGAATGTAAACCTAATGGCTTGAAGTGATGGGGTTTTAACCACTCAGTCATAAATATCTCCATGTGTACTAATAATTTGATCTGTAAAAATTAACTCAATGTATAATATGCCCTGGTTCTTTCTTAGTAATATAAGATAAAACTCATGTTTGTTATGAGTAGAATGTCCAACTATTGTGTGGTTAAATATTGTTTCATCAAACCACACACACACGTGCACACGCGCACGTACACACACACACACACACACACACACACACACACACACACACACACA
>JAJKFI010000050.1:10020606-10075963 GCA_029204185.1 Lerista edwardsae
TTAAACCTGGAGGTTGGGGCTTGCTCAGGTAAGTGGGAAACACCCTCTCCCATCCTGGGGATTGTGCTGCTGCCTTTTCCTCCCCACATCCCTTAAAGGGGCAGTGGCAGAGCTTCTCAGACTGGGGTGTTGTGCCACCCCAGGTTGAGAACATCTGCTATAGGGAGTGTCTCTTTTATTTGACTTCTTCCCTTTCTCCCACATGTTCCTTCCTTTCTTTCCTGATCACCAAAGTAGCAACACCAAGATGGTGTTTGTTTTTCATCTAGAAAACAGCTGTCGCTACCATGCCTATAGCATGCTTCAAGCACAAGTGTGTTAATAGCAGCAAACTGGATGGCTGGTGGAACTGATCACAATAAAAGCGTTCTTCTGCTGATAGCCAGAGCCCCTTTTTCTAACAATAAGAAGTTTCCATAATGTTCAGCAGCCTACTCACATATTTCTATGCTTGCAAATCTTCAACAGGAAGCACCATCGTATCTAGTAGTCAGTGGCATTTCTAAGGGGGGGGGGTGCAATTGCACCGGACAATAAGCTGAATTTGACACTAGTGGCCACAATTGTGAAAATGTTGGTAATTACAAATAATACCATCATGTTATATATCGTTGGAAAGGTAATTTGTGATATCACTTCTGGGGCTTCAGTTTGCCCTCTTCCCCGGCTACAGTTTCATTAGCTACGCCACTGTGTAATGATTTTAATTCTTAAAGAGTCTGGTTACAATCCAGGATATTCTTATTCTTGGACAGTCCTATAGACTCCCCATTAACATCTGCAAAGGCTATCACAATATCAGTAACATAAAATTTGTGGATTATATACACATGCAGAAAAGCAGACTCGTACGTGAATTAACTATTTTTGCTTGTTATAATGACCTTAAATTTAAACTATTAATACTATTATTAAACTATTAATACAATGCAGCAGAAAATTCAAAAAAAGGAATAAGAAACAGCTACAAATTTATAAAGCAAGTAGAAAGAGAGAGAGAGAACTGTCAATAAAACTTGGTAAATGCTTCCTACTATCTTGTTTAATAAAAATATGGGTCCTCTGAAAAAAAATTATTACATGAGCCCTTGAAGCAATTGTTGGAAAATAGCTTTTCTGTTACTTCAAGGGCAGTATTAAAGTAGCATGAAATTTAGAGCTCCACTTTTTATTGTGATGGTTTTATGACAAGTTTGAAAACATTTCCTTCGTCGCACCTTGTTTTGTAATGGCTGAGGTTGGGGGATGGGGAACCTGATGTAATACTTTGTAATACTTTGATGTAATACTTTGTTGATGGTTGGGGGATGGGGAACCTGATGTAATACTTTATTTCACGTTGTGAAAAATTAACTAATATTCCAATTATTGCTCTTTCACCATTATTTGGTAAAGCAGAAGACACTTCATACCTCGAATACATTCTTAGACCGCTGTCTAGTGCATAGTTGTGTTCACTGAAGACCTACTGACGTAAAAAACATATAAATCTGTGCTGAATTGTGACCACATAATTTTTACTGATGGAAGAAATTTGTAAACTAGCCAACCTGATGAAAGCTCGTTATTTTTATGTGGCTATGGCTTAGAAACCATGGAAGAAACAGGTAGATCTCCACAGAAATGTTCAATTTGTTGTTGATTTGTTATTATTGTCGTTGTGCAATGTAATGCAGAACCGTTGAGAAACAGAAGCATTGGTGTGGCTTTCAGAATTCACAGATCATATTGAAGTGCTTAGATTTAAGTGTAAATGCTGCTGTCCACCACACAAACAGAGATACGTTTGAAGCAATTTCTGCTGTCGCAGGTTGTGAGCCAGCTGGGTACCAAGGCATGACAGAAAGGTAAGTACTATAAATTAAATTCTTACTTGCCTACTTCCCTGACCACTTTGAAGTAATGACTTATTGAATGTAATAAGATGAACAGCCCAATCCTATGGGCACCTTTTCCTGATAGAAGACCACTCCATGGGTGCTACCAAGCCACCAGCATGAAGGTTGGTGATTGTGCATGCACATGCTCATCTATGGAGCACCTAGCCACTGCTGGAGGAAGTAAGCTGAGTATGGGCTGTGAACAGAGAGAGGATCCTGTCCACCAGACAGCATGTGGGGTAGGGCAGGGGGTGGTTATCCACAGCAGTGGGATTGCTGATATTCTGGCCAGCCTTGCCACAACCCCTTGGGTCCATTTGGACTTGCGCCAGCCAAAAAGGTGGCACAGATTGTTGGGGCCATAGTGAGTAGGCGAGTAAGAATTTAATTTATAGTACCTACCTTTCTGTCATTCCTCGGTCCCCAGCTGGCTCACAAAATGCAGCAGAGGCTGCCTCCAGCAGGCTGGTTGAGAATAGGATTGGACAGTGACTGTATTTATTTTACTAATTTGCACTTCAGCTCTCCGCCTCCTTTGGTAAAAGGATTTATGTACCGCCCTATTCAAGGAAACACACAACATTCAATGAAATGACCTTGAAATAAAATCAAGGAAACGATATCAAATAAAAAAAGAAACACAATATCAACCACACAGGTGAGAAACAGCTCAATTTAATCCAAATGCTAATTTAGGAAAAAAAAAACCCTTTTCACATACCTGTGAATAGCAAGAAGTTGAAAGTGATGCAGATATTCTTTGGCAGAGAAAAGAATATGTTCTTACGTTCCCTTCTACGTTCAATGCAGCCACAAGGGATGGCACATAGTAGAGTCTCCTCAGATTCCACAGATTCCCTTTCCTCTGTGGAAAGAGACAGTCTTTCAAGTATCCAAGTCCCAAGTCAAGCAGGGCTTTCAAGCAGCTTGGATTGCACCTGGAAATGAATTGGCAGTCAGTGTCAATGATGCAAGAGGGGTTTGCTATCCTTCTGTCTTCAGGGTCCCATATGCAACCTGACTTGAAAGATATGTGCAGAACCCTGTAGATCATAATGCAACCAGGGATGGGTTACCTATGAGGCCGACTGAAGCAGTTGCCGAAGGAGCAGATTGGTGGATGGGGTGCCCAGAATCTGCCTTCACTGCGCCCTCTTTTCCTCCTGCTCCCTGGATTGGTAAATGAGGATGGGAACAGAGAGGAAGAGGAGAATGCTGAGTGAAGAACCTTGAACGGTGGGAAGAACAGAGCCTGGCACATCATTAGGTAAGGGGGAGTAGCATTTGGCATGCCACCTCAGGCATCAGGAAGCCTTGGGTTGGCTCTGAATGCATGGCAAAATCCTATATTCCACATATTTTTGGAATGAGATGTGTTCATTCAAATCTGCCTTTGTTTCCTCCTAGACATCTTGGTGCGGCATGAAGTAAAAACTGGAGTGGATTTGGAATAAAGCCAGAGTTCTTCTGATCACCAAGCTTTCTCTGTCCTTAAGGGCACAATCCTAACCAACTTTCCAGCCCTGGGGTAAGGGCAATGCAGCTCCGAGGTAAGGGAACAAGCATTCCCTTGCCTTGAGGAGGCCTCCGTGACTACTACTCCACTGCAGGATGAAGCACATGCCCCATTGGCACAGCTGCGTCAGTGCTGGAAAGTTGGTTAGGGTTGTGCCCTAAATTATGTGCAGCAGCATTCATTCACGCTCAAAATGTGGTTGTATTTGATGCTGCCAAGAGAACAGCTGCTAACTTTTCTATGCTATAAATAGTTACATGTATATTTAAAAGCTCGTGTTATTTGAGGTGATTTGGAATTTCTGGGAGGAATGAAGCAGAAATATGTAGATGAGTTAGCTAAGAAAAAAATCAGCAATGGTTCTTAAATGCAGTTAAACATTTAATACAAAACTAGTATAGACTAACTACAGGTTTATAAGGATGCATGTATTTAAATAGAACTGAGGGCATATGATTCAGATCTTGCTGAGTTGGGGAAACTGTATATGAAGTTAATATTAGGAAAAAATATTTGGACTTGTATTATATTTAAACATATAGTGACATCCTGATGTCTCCTATTAATGTGACCAGATTATTTATTTGAAGAATTTATATCCCACCTTTCCCTTGCCAAAGCAAATGCCCAAGGCAGCTTACATGGGCATCCTAGTGTAAACCATCAATTTTCAATAGGGTTTTTACAAATATCTAGTATTCTGTGATTCTCCAAATCCTCAGTCCCAGATGTAGTCTTCACAATGTGGTTTTCTCTTCTGGCTGCATGCCATTGAACTTCAGCAGGCATTCTTACATCAAGCATGGGCAGGTCCTCAAGGTTGTACTCCATTCTTTTGCTGGCTGGCTTTCTCACACACTCCCCTGCAACTCTCACTTGTGGTGACTAATCAGCTCATCAATGCCTCCCTCTTCCCACAATGGGTACAGCAGCTTGTCACAGCCTGTCATTCCCTCTCCCACAGATTCTCCTGCTTAGTTTCAGGCAGTACCGGCAGCTTGACCATCAGTCCACACCTCCTTTAGATTAAGCTTGTGGAGCAGTTTAATAGCAAACCTAAGTGACATTTCTGGTACAAAATGATATAACTAGGGTTTGCGACTGGACCTTAACACTAATGTAAAATAGAGATGCTCATTGTGGTTTGAAATATTTATCAGACTTGTACCCATTCTCAGACCTATCCAGAAGCTCTCCAGAAACAAAACTGAGGCTTCTACCCATGCCAGTAATACTGGGTTTGTACTAGTTTTTATTCCTCTTGGCTCAATCCATTCAGTGAGGAGGAATTAAAAGTAAAGATCACGGCATTCGTGGGAGTAAATAAGCATGCTCAGAAATCCCGAGTTTTCAGGCCTGGTGCCTAGCACACTCTGCTGTTCTCTCTGCTGTTGCCTACCAGATGTGTTGCCTGTGTTAATGAGTAGGCACTGGGGAAGGCCATGAAGGTACTAGACCCTTGCAGGAATTTTGACACAAGGGAATACCTGGTGGTTGGGCTCAAGCTCATTGTCAAAGTCCTGGGTCCAGTACCCCTACAGTGTTCACTGCTGACCCTGCCAACCTTACTGGCCCTTCACCTGCATGTCATTGTAAAGATCACTGCTCATAGCTGGGTTCTACATGTGTGGAGACAGATTGCAGTTGCCCAGCAGTGAGAATATAATATGTGCATGCTTTTTCTTCAATGTGTATAATGAATTCATATCTGCTTCTTAAAAATAAGGGAGGGACCATGCTAAGTGGGAATAGTTAAAGAGAGATGTCTGGGGCTACTAGCCTAAGGTAGCAATTCTCAAAGCATGCATCGCAACACCATGGGGCATCGTGAGGCATTTGTCAGGGCATTGCAGTCACGCACTGCCTGGTAGGGAGACCACAGCGCAAGCCTCTAAACAGAGGCAAGGAGATCAGTGTGACAGACAGAGCTGCAGCACACAAACACCATGTGCTGGGGAAAGCCCTTCTGTCTGAACTGACCCTCTTACCACTATTTTGAGCCTTGCAAACGCCCTTCGACCTCAGAAGTAAGTGGGGGGTGACATCACCACGTGACACATTTTGCATCTTCACCACTTCTTTTCAGGTTTCGAGGGCGTCACAAGTTTGGGAAGTGCTGGCCTAAGGTGAACCTCTAGAACAGTCAACTACTATTCAGTGTTCAAGTACTGAATCTTATATCTGGCACAGAATTTGCCACTAGTATGGTCACTGAAGTTCATAATTCCATATAGCTTGGAATATGAACCTTGGTGATTCATTGTGCTTGCTTCCAAGAGTTATGAATCCACTGTCATTGTCCCACTCTGCAATGTTGCCATCACTGCTCATTCACACACACACAAACACGCACGCACGCACACACACGCACGCACGCACGCACACACACACACACGTTCCTACCAGTGTCATGCACACATACAATAACTCAAATTGAATCGAACTGGGATAATTTAACAGTGTCTGACAATTTGGGGATCATTGACCTTGAAGCGCCTCAAATTTAGGCTACCAGATCTTGTGCTTAGGCTATCATTGCAAGTGAAAGACATACAAATGGAGTTTCAGTAACATATTAAAGATCTTCAATAATCAATGTACACATTTTTAACATCTTTTTAATACCATCACTGGTTTAGACTGAACAAAACCTGCAGCTTTCTTTTATGGAAACAGAAGAGTTGTTCCCCCCCTTTTCCCCCAAGTACAACTGGGTCTTAGAGCCCATATTTTTCACAAAGATTTACTACAAAGGATATACTACAAAGATTTTACTATAAACAATGGAAAAAGTTCAAAATTCATTGACACATTTATAATACCTCTCCCGAGGCTATAAAGAACTGCCTTATAGGATTCAGATCAATGATCCATCTAGATCAGAACTGTCAACAGTTGTCTGGGGAAGGGTCTCAGGTAGAGATCCTTTCCAGACCTGTTATCCAGGCTCTTTCAACTGGAAATGGCAGTAACTTAACCTGAGACCTCATGAATGCAAAACCCAGAACATTTTACCATTGAGCTACATCACCTCCTTCTTTGTATGCTGCTAAAACAGTCTGCATTACCATCTGTTCCCATGTCACAAGTGAAAAATGCAGACAAGTATTTTATGAAAATTGGTTGTGAATGTTGCCACATCAGTCATATATGCAAGCAAAATTCTTGTCTGAGCAGCGACCTATGGAAATGGGGGCAAAAAGTATATAAAGGGAGAGATCAATAGCAGTAACAGTCTTTCTGTCTTCAGAATGGCTTTCTGAGAATAATTTATTTCAAACAAGAAAATCACCTTGTTTTATGACAAAGTAGTAATCTCAAGGTTCGTGCATTAAGGCTTTTCCTCCAGATTCAGAAGTCATATAAAATATCTTGACCTGTTAAAACAACAAAATGACTAAAGTCTATTTTCAAAAATGTTGTAAATCATGATTCATTATATGTTTATGATCAGCATGCTGTACAGAAAATTAATAGTTTCTGCTGATATATTCATTTTATTGCCTTCCTTTTTATACTTTAGGTTGCGCTACTGTTCAGTTCTACAACTGGGTTTAAACCTTTTTTTTAAAAAAGCTCCTTTACACATAGTCACATAATCTGTTTTATAGCAGTGGAAGGTGAAAGATAGGAAAGGAATTAAAGCGAACTCCATTAATCTTACATCTCTTTGCAATGCATGACTCTATAGAACAGGTTAGAACATCCCACTCCTACAGACGGCTGCTCTTCTGGGGTGCCCCAACTATCAGAGACTACTTGGTATTCTTGGAGGTCTGCCAAAGCCAAACCACTTTCATACTGTTTGTAAAGCTTGTTTATTTTGGTAACCTTTTGTTGCCTAGGGGTAAAATATTGCATAGTGTTTTTTAGTATCTGTGGATTTTAAAACCTGGTTCTCATAAATTTAGTTAATATAAAATATGTTGAAAAATATTATTTCCTAGCCTTATGTGTTTTTATTATATAAAATACTTACCTTTCAACGAGATTCTCAGAGCAGTTCAAGTGGCAAAAGAAATGAGAACATGGCTCCCTGTCCTAAAGGGGCTCACAGTCTAAAAATGAACTCAAGAGAAACACCAGTAAACTCCCTCTGGGAAACATGCTGTGCTAGGATGAGTAGAGGTGCAGCCATACCTTTGATAATGCAGCTTCTTCTAGCACTTTTTTGTTATAGTGCTCTTTGTCCTGGTGTAATTGACAGCCAGTCTCCCAATGGGAGCACTGCATTCAGGGCTGATCAGCACCTATTGCCTGCCTGTTAGATTTACCTGTATCCTCCTATAGCACTGTTTTGCGCCATGTTCGACTTTCAGAGAACATATCCCTCAAAAGTTATGTGTGGTACTGCTGTGCATACAAAGCTGCTTCCTGCCATTGGTCCATCTAACTTGGCTTTGAAGAGCAAGTCAAGTCAGTGCCAATTTAAGAAGATTATTTCCCAGCCAAGTAGAGACACCGAGACCTTCTGAATGCAAAATAGGTGCTGGACTACTTAGGTTTGACCCCTTCCCTCTTATGGCCCTGCAAAGTAAGAGAACTGTCATTTAAATGGGTCTCTTTAGCCAGATAGCAGGCTATAGAGTAGGGGTAGACTGCCTATAAATTTTACTCCTTTGTTTAGATACAGGAATGTCTCATAGGGTTGCTCTGTGCCTTTAAGTTCTGTTGTGTGATCATGAGAAACTAAAAGTTTAAAGAGGAAAATTGTTACCTTGTTTACAGTTCAGGTATGTCACTAAGTAATTGTTACAGCAGCGCTACCCCAGGGACGTAGCTAATGAAAGTGTAGCCCAGTGCAGAGGGAAAAATGTTGCCCCGGAAGTTGATGTCACAATTATATTTTTGTGACTTTTGACAGAGTAAATATATTACACTCTGGTTTGTTTCACTGCATTCTGCATTAAATTACCTTTCCAATTATATATAACACAATGGTTTTATTCATACATACCAAAGTTTTCACAGTTTTGACCACAAATGTCAAGCCCAGCTTGTTGCCCCCCCCCAAAGCTTTGTTGCTTGGTGCAATTGCACTTCTTTAGCGACACCCCTGCACTATCCAAACTTACCTCTATTGTGATGCTCTCCATGCTGCAGACGCAGGCTCAGAACCTGGAAGTAAGTGGCAATGTGATGACTGCGAAGCAACCCTGAAAAGAGCAGTCAGAGGCTCAGGACAGGGAGGCGGATCCTTCCAGGAGCAAAAATCTCACACATGGAGCTTTGGCTATTGAGCCTATTACCGCTGCTTTCAGCATTACGTTGGGTGCTTCCTGCAGGGCATTGAGTGCCCCGTGATCAGTGGTGTCATTCAAATGATTTAGGAACAGGAACTCACTTTTGATTGGCACTTGTCGGGAACCCAGAACCAGCCACGGAGCCCGTTAGGATCCGGAACGCCCGTTCTGGTCCGTTCCCCCTGAAAGACATCACTGCCCGTGACACCCCTGTCCACTTGCTGAGCTGTTCCCGGGAGCTGCGCCTTATAGACTGGAGATCACTTGGTTATAGCCTAACTGTGCAATCCGTTACAATCACTGTGTTCAGTGGGGCTTGCTCTCAAGTATGGTATGTAAAGGATTGTTGTCTCAGCCCTATCAAAGTTAGTGGGACTGAAAATGGAGGCAAATTCTGTCCCAGCTGGAATTCAGGATAAAGGCTTCAGTTGTGGTGGGTTGTCTTGAAGAACATACCAAGGCCTCCTAACAGTCTAGCAAGCTCTAGGTCTGTTCTGGAAACAAAATGTGAAGTCAGGCATACTGAAGACTGAGAACTTCCCCAATTCATGCTTGGCCTCACCTTGCATACTCTTATTATCTCCAGTGTAGTCATAGCTCAATAATATGTTGTACAACTGCGGGTAGCTTCATTTAGCTGGCAAGGTTTTCCACAGACTTTGTTAAATGTAGCTTCCCTTGCTCCTAGTTTTCTGATGCAATGATTGTCAGTTTGATGCCACATCTCTGGGAGCTTGAGGTTAGCTATGTGTGGTCTGAGACAAGCAATGCTGCGGATACATATCCAGAGGAATGCAGAATTCATTCCAGGTTTGGCAGATTTAATAGTTAATTCTGGAGTCTTTTCTGGGCTTTGGGGGGAGTGAAAAAAAATTGCCAGTCTCCATAATGGAATGAGGTTTCACTCATCCTTGCCCTTTGATTTCCCTGTATCATCATGCATGTATGTTTGTGCCTGATGTGTTGTTGTTGTTGTTCAGTCGCTAAGTCATGTCCGACTCTTCACGACCCCATGGACCACAGCACGCCAGGCCTCCCTGTCCTCCACTAGCTTCCTGAGTTCGCCCAATTTCATATTCATTGCTTCGGTGACACTATCTAACCATCTCATCCTCTGTCGCCCCCTTCTCCTTTTGCCTTCAATCTTTCCCAGCATGAGGGTCTTTTCTAAAGAGTCCTCTCTTCTCATCAGGTGGCCAAAGTATTGGAGCTTCAGCTTCAGCATTTGTCCTTCCAGGGAGCAATCAGGCTTGACTTCCTGGAGAATTGACCGATTGGATCTCTTTGCAGTCCAGGGGACTCTCAAGAGTCTTCTCCAACACCATAATTCAAAAGCATCGATTCTTCGACGCTCTGCCTTTCTTATGGTCCAGCTCTCACAGCCATACATGGCTACTGGGAAAACCATCGCTTTGACTATGCGAACCTTTGTTGGCAGGGTGATGTCTCGGCTTTTGATTAAGCTATCTAGGTTCACCATAGCTTTCTTCCCAAGAAGTAAACGTCTTTTAATTTCATGGCTGCAGTCACCATCTGCGGTGATCTTGGAGCCCAGGAAAATAAAGTCTGTCACTGCTTCCATTTCTTCCCCTCCTATTTGCCAGGAAGTGATGGGAGTGGTTGCCATGATCTTAGTCTTTTTAATGTTGAGCTTCAAACCAATTTTGGCGCTTTCCTCTTTCACCCTCATCAAAAGGTTCTTTAGGTCTTCCTCACTTTCTGCCAGTAGAGTGGTATCGTCTGCATATCTGAGGTTGTTGATGTTTCTCCCAGCAATCTTGATTCCAGCTTGTGAGTCATCCAGCCCTGCCTTCCTCATGATGTACTCTGCGTATAAGTTAAATAAGCAGGGTGACAATATACAGCCTTGTCATACTCCTTTCCCAATTTTAAACCAGTCGGTTGTTCCATGTCCAGTTCTAACTGTTGCTTCCTGACCCGCATAAAGGTTTCTCAGAAGGCAGATCAGGTGGTCTGGAACTCCCATCTCTTCAAGAACTTGCCACAGTTTGTTGTGATCCACACAATCAAAGGCTTTAGCATAATCAATGAAGCAGAGGTAGATGTTTTTCTGGAACTCTCTTGCTTTCTCCATGATCCAGCGAAGGTTGGCAATTTGATCTCTAGTTCCTCTGCCTCTTCGGAAACCAGCTTGTACATCTGGTAGTTCTCGATTCACATACTGCTGAAGCCGAGCTTGTAGGATTTTGAGCATGACCTTGCTAGCATGTGAAATGAGTGCAATGGTGCGGTAATTCGAGCAATCTTTGGCATTGCCCTTCTTTGGGATTGGAATGTAAACTGATCTTTTCCAGTCTTGTGGCCACTGTTGGGTTTTCCAAATTTGCTGGCATATGGAGAGCAGCACTTGGACAGCATCATCTTTTAAGATTTTGAGTAATTCCGCTGGAATGCTGTCACCTCCACTAGCTTTGTTGTTAGTGAGGCTTTCTAAAGCCCACTTGACTTCACTCTCCAGGATGTCAGGTTCGAGCTCAGTGACTGTACCACTGTGGTTATCAGGAACATTTAGATCGGCCTTATAGAGTTCCTCTGTGTATTCTTGCCACCTCTTCTGAATCTCATCTGCTTCTGTTAGGTCCTTGCCATTTTTGTCCTTTATTGTGCCTACCTTAGCATGAAATTGTCCTTTGACATCTCCAATTTTCTTGAAAAGATCTCTAGTCCTCCCCATTCTGTTGTTTTCCTCTATTTCTTTGCATTGCTCATTTAGAAAGGCCTTCCTATCTCTCCTTGCTGTTCTCTGGAAATCTGCATTCAGTTGGGTATATCTTTTCCTTTCTCCCTTGCTTTTGGCTTCTCTCCTTTCCTCAGCTATTTGTAAAGCCTCGTCAGACAGCCACTTTGCCTTCTTGCATTTCTTCCTCTTTGGGATGGTTTTAGTTGCTGCCTCCTGTACAATGTTACAGACCTCCGTCCAAAGTTCTTCAGGCACTCTGTCTACCAAATCTAAGCCCCTAAATCTATTTGTCACCTCCACTGTATATTCGTAGGGGATCTGATTTAGGTCATACGTGGAGGGCCTAGCGGTTTTCCCTACTTTTTTCAGTTTAAGCCTGAATTTGGCAAGAAGAAGCTGATGATCTGAGCCACAGTCAGCTCCAGGTCTTGTTTTGACTGCCTGTATGGAACTTTTCCATCTTTGGCTGCAAAGAATGTAATCAATCTGATTTCGATGTAGACCATCTGGTGAAGTCCATGTGTACAGTCGCCGTTTGTGTTGCTGGAAAAGGGTGTTTGCTATGACTAATGTGTTCTCCTGACAGAACTCTATCAGTCTTTGCCCTGCTTCATTTTGTACTCCAAGACCAAACTTGCCTGTTATTCCTCTTACCTCTTGACTGCCTACTTTAGCATTCCAATCCCCTATGATGAGAAGGACATCTTTTTTGGGTGTCAATTCTAGAAGCTGTTCTAGGTCTTCATAGAAGCGGTCAACTTCTTCCTCATCAGCACCAGTGGTTGGGGCGTAGACTTGGATTACTGTGATGTTGAAAGGTTTGCCTTGGATCCTAATGGAAATCATTCTATCATTTTTGAGGTTATACCCCAGTACTGCTGTTCTCACTCTCTTGTTCACAATGAAGGCTACTCCATTTCTTCTAAGGGATTCCTGCCCACAGTAGCAAATATAATGGTCATCTGAATTAAATTCTCCCATTCCTGTCCACTTTAGTTCACTAACTCCCAGGATGTCGATGTTCAGCCTTGACATCTCACGTTTGACCACATCTAGCTTGCCTTGATTCATAGATCTGACGTTCCAGGTTCCTATGTAGTATTGTTCTTTGCAGCATCGCACTTTCCTTTCACTTCCAGACACATCCACAGCTGAGCTTCCTTTCAGTTTTGGCCCAGCTACTTCACTCTTTCTGGAGCTACTAGTACTCGTGTTCTGCTCTTCCCCAGTAGCATAATGGACACCTTCCGACCTGAGGGTCTCATCTTCCAGTGTCATATCGTTTAGCCTTTTTCTTCTGTAATCCATGGGGTTTTCTTGGCAAGAGTACTGGAGTGGGTTGCCACTTCCTTCTCCAGCGGACCACGTTTAGTCAGAACTCTCTGCTGTGACCTGTCCATCTTGGGTAGCCCTACATGGCATAGCTCACAGCTTCATTGAGCTACTCAAGCCCCTTCGCCACGACAAGGCAGTGATCCATGAAAGGGTGTGCCTGATGTAGTGCGTGTTTATGATTGATTGGTAGGAGTGTTTATTTTTGTTTTTAAAAACCATAAAAACACAAAACACCATCTTTTTGGAGTTAAAATACCCAAGTAAAAACATAAAACATTGCATTTTGGAGTGTAAGATATTTTCCAGAAATTAAAAAGATTACTTTTTCAATTAGAAATACTAGAGTGGCTACATCTGCTGACACTGTATCACCTATATCATCTACCTAGTACACGTTAAAAAATTTTTTTTATAAAAATGAGTACTTGAAATAACATAATAAAAACATAACACATAAGAAAGCACTTTCTGCCTTTCAAATAATGAAATCTGCAAAAAAAGAAAAGAAAAAGAAAACCCCACCATTTTCAAACACCCCTATTGATCAGATATTTGTGCCTGATATACTATGACATGTCAGGGTATTAATCCAAAAATATTTTCAAAACGCTTTCTGCACTTAGCATGTAATAGCTGTGTATACTGATGAATTTATATTGCATATTTTAAAGACTATCATAACAGGAAAACATTTCTACAAAACGTATAACAATGTAATAAAGGTTTCCTTTATAGGAATTATGACTAAACTTGCAAATGAGTCATCTGTGTTTTATTCTTCTTAGGTTCCATTAATGGGGTTACTCTAGTCTGAGTAGTCATTGAATCACAATTATTTAAGGCTTCACTTTTTCCCAAATGTATTAATTACTCCAATTCCATGTTACTTGGGAAGAAAAAAAAAAGTACTGTGTGCTGTTTCTGACTAAACCCACATGGGGCTGTACTGAAAAGCAGCCAGCTCAGTAAGTGTAAATTATGCAAACAGAAAATCCCAACTGTGCACCGTTTACCAGAACAACCACCTCAACTTTAATTAATCAAGGGCCTAAGACCCTGTGCCAAGTTTCTTTCAAGGCTTATTTTACAGTTCACAGAGCAGCATCCCCCTGCCTCACCTCTAGAATCTAGTTAACCCACCAACAGCCTGCCTATGAAACTTGGACTTTGCATCTAGTAAGAGAACCTCTCTCCGTTTCATCTGCAGATAAGTCTGTATTATAATATTTATTAGAATGATTTAGCTTAAACAATTTTAGTTCTGGCTTCAAAAGGGGCAGGGTCCTTAACATTTTCATTGCAATAGGCCAGTGATTTATACAGGCCCACTGCTGCGATGTTGATATTAAAACTGGTGAGATTATTGCCTGCTAACAACAGACTGTAAGGATTATACAGAGGTGACTTAAAGGGCGCACAAGGGATTTGGAAGTGTGATAATTTCTCATAACTCAGGAAGACGTTAAGTCTCTCATGTTAACTGTGCAGATCTTTCCCAGTGAGTGGAATTGATTTTGTAAGTTGCTTGTTACTGGTCCAGTACTTGAGGATACCCTTTAAATAAGAGTTTTTTTCTTGAAACATGAGTCATATTAAAATTCAGAGACATTGCTCACTTTCTGCTATCCAGCCAGCTGTTTGCTTCCTTGGAAAAAATAGAGCATGGAGAGTGAAGGCAGAGAGAGAGCGCAATCCTAAACAGGAGTTGGGCCGGTACAGTTAGACCAGCAAAGTTTGGCTGGCACAAGGACCACCATAGAGTCTGTTTGGACCACTCTTGGAGTCAGAAGGGCCACCACATAGATTTGCACCATTCTCCCTGACCACTCAGAGAGTGGTCCAAATGCACTTCACAATGGCTATTGTGGCAGCCAAACTTTGCTGGCCTAACTGTGCTGGCCTAACTCCAGTTTAGGATTGTGCTCAGAGAGAGAGAGAGAGAGAGAGAGAGAGAGAGAACTTGGAGGGTATAACTGATCAGCAGTTTGAAACAGGCATCCAGGATTGACTCCCTGACCCATCCAGTGCCAGCAGCAGCAATGGTGCAAGCCAACACTGAGGCGCTCTGTCCCTGGCAGATCCATTTTCAAACAGGAGCATCTTCCAGAGCTGGTTGCATAATCATGTTGTTGCCTCTGGGGATGATCCCATTGGCTGGTAGAAGGATGGGAAGGGAAGATTCTTAGAGATTCACAACTTGGATTCTCCTCCTATTCTCCCCACTGGACAATGGGTTTTCTGCCCAAAAGATGTTATAAGGACAGTTCTGGAGACTGTGGGGGAGGAGCTGCATTGAAGGACTAAGCCACGGCAGGAACTCATCTTCCAATCTCCTGTTCCCATAAGAGACATGGCAGTGGCACATCTTCCATCTACCCACCACATGTGGGAGATGAAGATTTCCCCCATTCATGGAAGAGGAGAGTGCAAGGAGCCTGTATCTGCTGACACCAGGAAACAATGAAGGCAATGCAAGGTGCTGGTAGTGGTGGTTTTTCCAGGCCCTTCACGGGCCAACACTGGTTTGAGGCTTCAGAGTGGTCAAAGGAGACCTGCCTCCCACAGCTTGCTAGTTCAGAGGGATCTGGCAGAGGGCCCTTGGACACTGGTGGTCTTATTGACCCAAGGCTAGAGAGGGCTACTGTTGCTTCCAGGGCCTCACCAGCACACCTGAAAGTGTGTTACTAATAAAGAGAAAAGAACAGTTATTCCTGCTGGGTGCAATGTGGAATCATCTTAATAAGGTAACTTGTGCATCAAGTATACTTGCATTGAGAGAGAAGACGCAATTAGCTAAGGGAGCACACGGGAGATCAGACACGCAAACAAATATGTTGTAGCTCAAAGTTCAGTCCTGTGTCTTTTGTCTTTATTCCTGAGGGCAGCCTCCTTTCAGCAAGAGGCACATGCACAAACCAGTACTGGAAACGCCCCCCCCCCGTGCTTTATCATAGACAAAGTGGGGTTCATCCAGGGCTGTAATAACCTGTGGCTGAGCCCCTATACTAGGCGTTCAAGTATTTTGGGCCCCCTCTGAAACTCTTCAGGAAAGATCCTGCCACACTAAATGGAGGCTCTGGTGGACGGGTTGGGGGACAAGGTTCTCCTCCCCCCTTTACAAATAAGGCCTCCACAGCTCAGTCACTTTTCCTCATCTATCTATTGCCTTGTTACAGAACACACACATCCATCATTGCAGCCAACCCCCAACCTTCAGCAATCAAGCCTCAGTCGGGCCTCTCCTCACAAATGAACCCAGGCTTGCACGGAAGTTCCCCAACCACCCGCATAGCAGAAAATCAGGCAGGAATCTGACGGGCAAAACCAAGAAAAGCTAGGCACTTCTAAGTCGTTTCCCAAAGAGGGAAAAACCTCACAAGTGGACCCAGGCTTGCATGGAAGCTGCCCAGCATTGCAGCCTCCATGCGCAACCCAGCTCCATCCCTGGAGGCAGGGCTTGTCCCACATGGCTGTTGAAGAGCTCTGTAAGCCCCCTCTTTGCACTGTCCAGCTTGCTGTAGTATCTTGCTGGCTGGAGGGCTGGCAGACCAGATGGGGAGCCCCCAAGGGCCATATCTAGAGACCCATGCATTAGGCTGATGCTCAGACATAAGAACATAAGAAGAGCCCTGCTGAATCAGGCCAAAGGCCCATCTAGTCCAGCTTCCTGTATCTCACAGCGGCCCACCACTCCCTTGCACTCAGTACTCTGAAGTAGCCTACTACTAATGTAAGGAGGTTGCACAATCCATCATGGCCTATAGCCCACGATGGACTTTTCTTCCAGAAATCTGTCCAATCCCCTCTTAAAGGCATCTAGACCAGATGCCATCACCACCTCCTGTGGCAAAGAGTTCCACAGACTAACCACCCGCTGAGTAAAAAAGTACTTTCTTTTATCTGTTTTAACTCTCCCAACCCCCAGTTTTAGCTGTTGCCCGCTGGTTCTGGTGTTTTGAGAGAGGGAAAAGAACATCCCTCTATCGACTCTATCCCTTCCGTGCATAATTCTGTAAACAAGCCCCCTTGATGGGCCCTAGTTGCGGTGGGGCCTCTAGGCTTCATCCTAATGGATAATGCTGCCTTGGGTTCATCAAAACTGCCTCCCAGAAATCATGCAGGTGGTGGAACTGTATATTCTGCTTCAAAATAGTATTAATATTGGTATATATAATCAGAACACTTTAGCAAGAAAACATTACCAGCTGGACAGCAAATCTGATTAATCGAAGACATTTGCCAAAAGAGGGAAGCAGAGATGTAATGGGAGTATGGTAAAATACTGGCAGGGACAAGGCTCTTTGATTCAGCATTTCATACCTGTAAACCATCTATGCTACCAATACAGCAGCAGTATATTGACTGCGCTACGCAGTTCAGATAAGTACATCCATGAGTGTATGCAGTTTTGAACCTGCTACAAAAATGGCACTCTTGCTTTCTTGTTTGTTCTGAAGTTATGTCTGAATTACAGGCTACCTTCTGTCAGGTGAAACTTTGCTTATCATTTCTTGCAGTTGCTTTGATGTTAAAATTTTATATTCCCACATACAGCTGGCTGATTGCACGGCCAGTGGGTGTAACTTGTCATGACTTGGTTTGCGCTGCCTAGTACTTCTCTTGTGCAGAGTATAATCATGAAAAGCATGTGCGTGCATGCATTCATAGCAAGGACTGTACAGCTGCACATTCCTGGAATTGTCATCAAGACTGGATTTACTAATAGGCAAACTAAACACTTGTCAAGGGTCTCAAATATTTAGCGTTTTTAAAAATATAGAAGAATGTGTGTGAAAATTAAATTGAATGAATTCCCCACTGGCAGACCTGAGGGGATGCAAATGCCCCTGGCCAGTGGCAATGCTGGCCATCCCCCATCCCCACCACCGAGAAGGAGTGTGAAACTATTTCCTGGA
This sequence comes from Lerista edwardsae, assembly GCA_029204185.1. Lineage (NCBI taxonomy): Eukaryota > Metazoa > Chordata > Lepidosauria > Squamata > Scincidae > Lerista > Lerista edwardsae. Next base: position 10,038,198 of record JAJKFI010000050.1, read on the forward strand.
GTGACCCAGCACAGTTCCAAAGGGCCAGCTGCCCTCCGAGAAGGGGTGGGCAGCCTTTTGGAGTGTGCCTGGTCACTCGGAGAAGCTGCTTCTGCAGCCACTTCTTGGAGCAACCAGGTGCACTCTGAAGGGTTTGAGGGGCTCCTTTTTGAGGGGCGGGTGGCCCTTTGGAGCTGCTTGAGGCTACAGGGGCAGGGGGCACCTGCTGTGGGACGCACCCCTGGAAGTGTGGAATGACACACACACCCAGAATCGCCCCTGGAATTCCACCAAACAAAAGAAATGTTTGACAATGAAATGATGAAATGGCAAACTTTATCAAAAGTGTTGGGAATCCCTGTAATCCAGCAACTTGAATATTGGGAGTGGGCAAAGAATAGTATGAATCCAGGGTTCATAGAACTCTGTCATGTTGCAGCGTAAAATCTGGTCCTCTTCACTCTCTGCACACTAAACTGCACCAGTAATCATATCTTGCCAAATGATGAAGATAAATAAGTTATACAATGTTATATTAATGGGACGTGGTGGCGCTGCAGGTTAAACCACTACTGCTGGGCTTCCCAACTGGAAGGTTGAGAGTTCAAGACCATGCGACGGAGTAAGCTCCCTTTGCTTGTCCCAGCTTCTGCCAACTTAGCAGTTGGAAAGCACGTAAAAATGTGAGTAAGAAAATAAGAAGAGCCCTGCTGGATCAGGCCAAAGGCCCATCTAGTCCAGCTTCCTATATCTCACAGCGGCCCACCAGGTGCCCCAGGGAGGCATGAGACAACAAGATGCTTGCATCCTGTTGCCACTCCCTTGCACCCGGTACTCTGAAGTAGCCCACCACCAATGTAAGGAGGTTGCACAATCCATCATTGGCTATAGCCCACGATGGACTTTTCTTCCAGAAATCCGTCCAATCCCCTCTTAAAGGCATCCAGACCAGATGCCATCACCACCTCCTATGGCAAAGAGATTAACTACCCACTGGGTAAGGAAGTACTTCCTTTTATCTGTTTTAACTCTCCCAACCCTCAGTTTTAGCAGATACCCCCTGGTTCTGGTGTTTTGAGAGAGGGAAAAGAACATCCCTCTATCGACTCTATCCCTTCCATGCATTATTTTGTATGTCTCAATCATGTCTCCCTCAGGTGCCTTTTTTTTAGGTTGAAGAGCCCCAAACGCTGCAGTCTTTCTTCATAAGGGAGGTGCCCCAGCCCCGTAATCATTTTTGTCGCTCTCTTCTGCACCTTTTCCAGCTCCACTATGTTCTTTTTGAGGTGCGGCGACCAGAACTGTACACAATATTCCAGGTGCGGCCTTACCATCGATTTGTACAATGGCATGATAATATTGGCTGTTTTATTCTCAACCCCTTTTTTAATGACCCCAAGCATGGAATTGGCCTTCTTAATTGCTGGGTCGATACCTTCATTGAATTGTCCACCAGCACCCCAAGATCTCTCTCTTGAGCTGTCACATAAGCCTATTAGTGAAGTTTTGTTTTTTTGCCCCATTGTGCAAAAAATGGTCTTCACCACCTGGAAAAGTTTTGTTTCATCCGCAAACCTGGCCACGTTACTGCTTATCCCTGTCTCCAGGTCATTTATGAACAAGTTGAAAAGCATGGGCCCCAAGACAGATCCCTGGGGCACTCCACTTTTCACCTCTCTCCATTGTGAAATTGACCCCCACTCTCTGTTTCCTGGGCCTCAACCAATTCTGAATCCATAAGAGGACCTGCCCGCTTATTCCCTGACTATGAAGTTTCTTCAGCAGCCTTTGGTGGGGGGCTGTGTCAAACGCCTTCTGAAAATCCAGGTATATGATAGCCACCCCATCTACGTGCTTGTTGACCTTTTCAAAGAATTCCAAAAGGTTTGTGTGGCAAGACTTACCCTTACAGAAGCCATGCTGACTTTCCTTCAGCAATACTTGTTCCTCTAAGTGTTTTAGGATTTTATCTTTGATGAGGCTTTCCACCATCTTACCCGGAACAGACGTTAGGCTGACCGGCCTGTAGTTTCCAGGGTCCCCCCTTCACCCTTTTTTAAAGATTGGCGTGACATTGGCTATCCTCCAATCCTCTGGCACCGTGGCTGTTTGAAGGGACAAGTTGCATACTCTAGTTAAGAGGTCAGGAACTTCGTTCTTTAGTTCCTTAATTACTCTTGGGTGTATACCATTGGGCCTGGTGACTTATTTCTACGTAATTTATCTATTTGATCTAAAACATCTTCTCTATTAACCATTATCTGATTTAATTCCTTAGTTAGAAGGGCTGTTTGGGCTGCGGTATCTGGCCAAGTTCTTCTGCCGTGAAGACGGACGCAAAGAATTCATTTAATTTCTCTGCGATCTCCAAGTCCCCTTTTATCTTATCTCCTTTTTCCCTCCCCCACCATCCAGCGGGCCAACCGCCTCTCTGGCAGGTTTCCTGCTTCTAACATATTTGAAGAAGCTTTTATTATTCCCCTTTATGTTGCTAGCCATGCGTTCCTCAAACTCTTTCTTGGCCTCCTCTATCACCTTCTTACTTGTCTTTTGTCAGAGTTTTTTTTTTTTTTAATTCTCCTCACTGGGGCAAGACTTCCATTTACAGAAAGAAGCTTCCTTGCTCTTTACAGCTTCTCTAACTTTGTTTGTCAGCCATGCAGGCACCCTCCTGGACCTTGTCGAACCCTTCTTTCCTTGCGGTATACACTTCCACTGGGCCTCTACTACTGTTATTTTAAACAGCCTCCATGCAGCCTGGAGGGATTGGACTCTTTTTACCTTCCCTTTCAATTTCTTCCTAACTAGCCTCCTCATCTGAGGGAAATCTGCCCTTCGAAAGTCCAGGGTTCTTGTGTCAGATTTGCTCTGCACTCTTTCCTGGACATGCATGGCAAAACCAATCGCAGCATGGTCACTGTTCCTCAGTGGCTCAGTAACACTTACATCCCTTAGGTCCCAAGTACCACACAGTATTAAATCCAGAGTCACCTGTCCTCTGGTGGGCTCTATGACTAGCTGCTCTGCGGCACAGTCATTCAGCATGTCAAGGAATCCAGTCTCTCTTTCTTGACCAGAGCACCAGTTGACCCAGTCGATATGAGGATAATTGAAGTCCCCCATGATTACAATCCTGTCTCTCTTGGTCAACACCTTGATTTCTTTCCTCAAACAAATTTATCAGTACAAATTTATCAAACAAATTTATCAGTAGAGAAATAGGTACCACTTCAGTGGGAAGGTAACGGCGTTCCATGCACCTTGGCGTATAGTCATGCCAGCCACATGACCACAGAAACTTGTCCTCGGACAAATGCCAGCTCTTCGGCTTAGATACGGAGATGAGCACCACCCCCTACAGTTGGTCACAACTAGACCATTCGGTCATGGGGAAACCTTTACCTTTTTATACTGTATTACAAGCCAAGTAGCTTATGAGATGCAGATGATTTAAAAGAGCATTGACTCAGGATGAACAACAAATGAAGGTACACTTTGATTTGGTGTTTTGCTTGGTCCATTAAAAGGGCATCCGTTTTTCTACTTGGTCTGCAAATTTTGACAAAGTGATAAAAAAATTCACAGTTATATTGAATAAAACATGCATTAAGAGGATGCTAAATGCTGTTTTGAAGGATATTTTTTATTCTTGCCTTGGCCCTCTGAGGCCTCTTACAGAAGAGATTAATTTAAACACAAATTGAAAGCAGTGTTATTTCTTAAATCAAAATCTTTTATAATGCCAGGGGAAACAGCTGTTGTTTTTTCATGAGAAAAAAAACCCAACGTTTAAATATTCTCATTTGAAAACCACACCTGATTTCTCATCAGTTGCTGGCAGTGAAAAATGCACACTTGATTGGACGGAGTTAGAGCAGATTGAAATTATTCTCTGATTTCTATCTGATAACATAAAGGACTGGTCAAATTGTTTCTTCATTCATCTGTCCCAGCTCCACATGATTAAAACCCTGGATGCTGGTGCTACTTGTCTTCTCTGCATCCTTCCTGGATTACTTCTTTTAATTGCAATTTCTCCAAACCACCTCTATCTATGTGTAGCACATATGATTGAAAGAACTAACCAGAAAGGGAGTACAGGACATGCATGCAGTATGAGAGGAAAATTCCATCCACTCTAAGAGAACTGGAGAGGGCCATTTTATAAGGGAAATCAGAGTTGGAGAGTTACTGCTGAGGGTCCCCACTTGGAGGCCTCGGGCTCAAGGAACTCCTTAATGATAGTTTCTGGATCAGACCCCACCACTCTCCTTTATGGCCTGGCTGCCCTCTATGCTCCTTCCCACAGCTGACCTCCTCATCACAACTCTCAGCAACTGAAATAGCACATGGACATCCTGCCATTCTTCCCATTTGGCTGTGCCAGTGCACTGAGCATAAACAAGCCTCTCACACGTATATGACCTGAAGCATACTGTGCATCTAAAACATAATTGCTCTTCTTCAAGCCACAGATGGGCAGCCCAATCATAACCTGTGTTGGAACAGGCTGGCCAGCTGGCCTATACTGCATCCAATTCTGGCTGGGAGGCCACTGGAGCTCAGGGTGCGCCCCAGCCAGCCCTTTGGGGCTGCTGGGATCCGTGCCAATGAAATCGTTGGCATAAATCCTGGCAGTCCAGATCAGGCCCAACCTAACAGCCAGATCCACGCTCCACTTTCTTCTGCACACACAGGCCCACCCGCCCTCTGCCCTCCCTTCACCCATTCTACCTCCCTCCCGCTTTCCCCCACCCTCCCAAGCCCTAGTGTTGGCTGAACTCAGCTGGTGCAGGATTGGCTTATCAGGCGTCCGTGTCACTTTCCCTGGGTCGATGCAACTTCCTGTGCCGGTCCAGTGTCTTCCTCGCTGACACAGACGTGCCTTATGGCACGTTTGCCCCAGCACTGGGCCAGTGCAAGTGACACATGCCGCCTCAAGGGCAAGTTGGGATTGCGTCCTAAAACACATTGTGAAATTCAGTCCCAACATTTCACTTCCAACTGTGGAAAGCAGGGGGTTCAAAATGCCTGAAGATGCTTTCCACAGCTGAAGGTGAAATGTTGGTACTGAATCCCACAATGTGTTTTAATCTGTGGCTTGAAGACTTGAGCAACATTTTTAATTGTATTTTAGACTCACCCAGCCACGAAAGTCTTAGTGTGTTCATACTGTGCATGTTTGTGGATTGAGCAACACAGCATGATCAGGGTGTGCCTGTGAATTGCAGGGTCTGCCTACTACTGGTAGTAGTACTATTGGTGTGTGCTCCTCTGTGCTTCCTCCCACAGCGACCAGCACAACATCTGTCCACTGGCTCTGTTCCCCACTCCTCATTTCCCCTCTCTGTTTCCAAAGGGAGCCAGCTTGCCAAGGCACTTTTTACTTCAGGACTCCAACCTTACTTATTTTGAAGAAGTGTGATTTTTTTTTTTATAGTCTTGCAGTGACAATTGTGGTAAGAAGCGAACAAGAGCCTCCCTTTCTTGGTTAGGATTGACCAAAAGGGGAATAGTTAGCCAATCTGAAAAATTCCCTCAGAGGTTGCTGGGCAGATCAACTCGAGGTGAAAAAAGAGCATGGGGAGATAAGTGCATGTATGTTAATGTGTGGTATACATAAAGATGTTTTTGTTTTGTTAAAACACCACATAAAAACACAAAACACCGCCTTTTGGGGTTAAAATATTTGAATAAAAACACAAAATACTGCATTTTGGTGTTTTAAGATATTTTCCAGGAATTAAAATAAATTACTTTTCCAATTACAAATAATACTGTGATTGCATCTGCTGACACTGTATCCAGTGGTGGGATTCAGGGGGTTCGCCCAGGTTCTACAGAACCGGTTGTTAAATGGCCGGGCCCCGCCCACTCGCTTACCTTGGCTGGCTTTGGGCTTTTTTTTGGCTCCGGCTATGACGTTATAGAACTGGTTGTTAATTTATTTGAATCCCACCATTGAGTGTATCACCTGTATCACCTACCTAGTACACTTTTAAAGCATTTAAAATGAATAAAAATGATAACTTGGAATGCGAGTGTAGAATAAAAACAGATAACATCGCCATTTTCTATTTTAATCAAGAAATTTCAGAAAAAATATCACCCAAAACACACACCCCGTATACATCATGAAGCTAATGACATTAGCAGACAGTGAATGGATGATTTTTTTGCCTTGAGGGGTAGAGGAATGGATGGATTCTGTGTTCTTAAAACTTAAAACAGAAAAGTAATCGTAGCTGAGTGAAGGGAATCCCACCTGGATAGGTTGCTAACTAGGAGAGGGGCTGACGCTATGAGTAGCGTTGGCTTCAGATCAGCGATGGTTAGACTAAAGCCGGTCGGCGCAAGGGGGGAACCGTCCCGTTTCGGGACATGGACTGGTGGCGGGGAGGGAGGTTGGGGGCAGGACATGAGCGCCTCCTAAATGTTGTCTCCCTGCAAGTGCTTATAGTTAGTGAAGATGCTATTACTTGTATCCATCATTACTAGCAATATATACTAGCACCTCAACTATATGTCAGACTGAAAAGCCTAGTGCTCAGCATCTATAGTATGTCATATTTATTAAATGTTCTTTTCAAACATGCTGGGTGAAGACTATTTATGTAACCTTTAACCTTTAGTACAATATGGAATTTGCATTCTCATAAATATTAAGCAGACACCATTTCTGCTATATGTAGGGTTTTCTTCAGCTAATCAGTTTTTCATGCATTTAAATAGGAATATTAGGATGATGGTAATTACTCCAGTTTCCCCATTATAATATTTACTTGCACAATATATTGTTGTACAACACAGTGGGGACAGAATTAAATTACTATCAATACATGGTATAGCTGAAGTGCTCTATAGACAGCATTCATTCTTGGTAATATATAAACAGGTTTTATTAAAAATGTAATTGTATAGGCTGCAGTGTAGAAGTCCTTCTATTCTGAGGGAGGGTATAGAACCTAAGGGAAATCACATTGTAGTTGGATGGATTTAATTAAATGGTGTACATTGGTTCACAATTTTGAGCAAGAAAATACAATATGCTGTAAAAGTCAAGGACAGGCTGCAAAAAAGAAGTTTTAGAGGTGTCAATGTCTGAGATTGTGAAGAGATCTTTTTGTGGCAAGGCCAGTGGCTTGGTGGGGTGATTTGGTAATATAGGCGTCTCTGTGCGTTGTATTTCTGTAGCTTGAGGTATATATTTGGGGGTTGACGGGGAAGGTAAGATACTATACGTAATGCGCTTATGGTCCAAAAGTCCCAAATGAAGACTTCTATACAAAGCATTTTCTTCTCCTGCTCTGGACAAGAGTCATACCATGAGTAAGAAGTCCCAAGTGATACTGGATTGATAAAACATTGGAAGTAGGTAAGGAGGTCTGGGTAACTGTGATAGGGTCAGTTTCTATGTTCATCGTATAAATATAGATTCAAAATATAACAACAAATTTGGAGTATATTTTTTGCTCTTCTTGTTTGGTTTTCTGGGGGCAGGGGTCCAGTCTCTGCCTTAATACAGAAGTGTCACATTTGTGACAAATAAAAGATTATATTATTTATTAAGTGCACTGTGACGAACTATTCTGCAAAATCATGATGTTGCACATAAAGCCATAGGGCTTGTGAAGAATAAATCAGATTGTCACTATGAAACATCTGAGAATTTGCTTTCACAGTTTTGCATACTTGAAACCATCATCATTTTATACCAACACTTTGAAAAACCCTAAGTAGCTATTGACTCAGGTTGCCAATACTAAGATTTATTGGCACAAGAGGTATTGATTGGGGCTCATCTAAGACATTATTAGATCACAAGGATTCATAAATCTTAATGGTAGCCAAACACAAAAAAATCAATAATGTTTTGCTTTGAAGATATACACATGCCTTACCATTGCCACAAATGCACATTATTTTTACTTCAGAAAAATATCAAAACATCAGAGGGTGATACCTAAGGTACATCTCCATTGGCAATAAATACAGTGCTATTACCATAACGTTTTGAAATCATCACGAAAAACGACCCAGAAAGTTGAGATTAACCTGGGGGATAGGTGGGCTAGAGCTCAAACGGATACAAGTAAACCAGAAAGGAGATGGAGGAGATCTCTTCTTTGGGTGCCACTGTAGCAGTGGCCCAGAAGAGGACTCTCTCCTCAGGGTAAGGGGACGTATTTCCCCTTAACTGGGTTGAGCCCCAGACTGCCCTATGGGGTTTTGTTTTTTTTAAATCTGCGCCAGCTATATTGGTGCGAATCCAGAAGTTCTGGGTAACACTGGGAGGGCTGGGAAGTGGGGTAGGATGCAACAGAGGAGGCCTCTGACCCTGTGCTGCCTGGCACAAGCCTCCCTGCTCCAGCTGACACTGCTCCTGGACGTAGTACTGGCAGGCCAGCACAGGCCTTTGATCCAGTGCTGCCAGTGACTAGTCACAAATGTGCTTTATGGCATGTTTGCAACACTCTGATGGATGTGCCGGCTCAGGCAGACATTTGGATTGCACGGTGGCTTGGATAATGCTGTAATACCTTTGCATATAGATTTAAAAAATAAAGTTGGCCAGCACACTCAGGGCCCAATCCAAAGCCGGTTACTGCAGGCAGTACACTTGTACCGCCCGGGCAACTGTCGCACATGGCACCATAAAGCACCTCCGACGCCGCTGGTAAGCCCTTACCACTGGCACGCTGCCCACACATGCCCCACAGGAAGCACCGGTTGCCAGTGAGTGGTGAGTTTGCCGTTCGCTGGCAATGCGGCCTTTCAGGCGGGAGGGCATTCCTGGGTGGGCAGGGTGGAACAGAGGCAGGACTGGCGGTGACTCTCACTTCTGGTTCCCAACCTCCAAGTACGGCCGCATGGCCCTATTCAGAGACCCTTGCTTCTGCGCCTGCTAAGTAGCTGGCGTAGAAGCAAATGGACCCATTACCTGCCCTGCACCCTTACCTTACCTGTGGAGGCTCCCACATTTGCCTGGCTGCCTTCGAATGCAGTGGTAGCCACCTGGTCGGGCAGTTCAGGATTGGGCTGCCAGTGAGGAAAAAATAGCTAAGCGAGTTAAACCATGAGTTATAGGTGTTTTTGTATGATGTCCTTTCCCTCTTCCCAATTCTGCAGATGGAATCTGATCATATGCTATACATGACAAGGTCATCTTACACCCAGAACATTCAAAAGCACGTAAAATGCCGTTCCGTAAAATACCGGGGGTGGCTGGAACCAAACCTCAGCGGATACCAGGGCATGCCTGTAAGTGCTGTTTGCATCTGATACTAGTAAAATTACAGAGAAGTTCCATGAGTCTATATAATAATAAAGTAATAATGACTCTTCACCTTGTCAATTAAATTCTTCTTAATTTTATTTCTGTTGACAAAACAAACAGGTACTTTGACATAAATAAAAATTCTCCAAATTCTGTACTTCCTTTCAGTAACTGATTAGAGGGCAGAGCTATTTCTTGCAAAACAGAAATCTCCAAGCTAGGACTTGCATCTCCTAAATATTACTTTGATGTACATGTTATTTTAAATCACAGTGTGGTGGAATTAAATGTAATAATATAACACTATTAAAGGCAACATTTAGAGGGATTTTTTTCTTGCAATGAATAACAGAGGCCAAGAAGTAAGAAGAAAATGGTAATAAAAATCTTCTTGAGATATGGCCAATATTTCTGCATTAATCTTCTCTTTTAAAATAATGACTATAATAATATGCTTTTGCCTTGTCACTCATTTTCAGGGTTCTCAGAAATGTTTTTTGTTATGAAAAGTAGGGTCCAAACCACACACTGCACATTATTGCACAATAAAGCACATTATTGAGGCCAACGGGCTTGTTTTTACTCAGTAAACAGCAGTTGTGAAGGAGGAGTTTGAGCTAGATCAGGGCTGCAGTAGTGTGTGTGTGGGGGGGGGGCTTTGCACTGCCATTGTTCTGTGCTGGATTGAGGGAGGCCATGGCTGCAATTTGCCCTGGAAGGAAGCTTCTAAGTATGAAGACGGGTAGTAAGCAGCAGCTCAGTCTGGCAGGGTCTTCTCACTAACACTGACTAGGGGGTGCAATCCTAAACTGAGTTAGGCCGGCATAAGCTAAACCAAAAAGCAGAAAGTGGCAGAAAGTGAGGAAGACCTAAAGAACCTTCTGATGAGGGTGAAAGAGGAAAGTGCCAAAATTGGCTTGAAGCTCAACATTAAAAAAAACTAAGATCATGGCCACCACTCCCATCACTTCCCGGCAAATAGAAGGGGAAGAAATGGAAGCAGTGACAGACTTTATTTTCCTGGGCTCCAAGATCACCGCAGATGGTGACTGCAGCCATGAAATTAAAAGACGTTTACTTCTTGGGAGAAAAGCTATGGCGAACCTAGACAACTTAATGAAAAGCCGAGACATCACCCTGCCAACAAAGGTTCGCCTAGTCAAAGCGATGGTTTTCCCAGTAGTAATATATGGTTGTGAGATCTGGACCATAAGGAAGGCGGAGCGCCGAAGAATAGCGCTTACAGGCAAATAGTAATCAAAAAGTTAAATGACTCCCTGTCCCAAAAGGCTCACAATCTAAAAAAAAAAAAAAGGCAGACCACCAGCAACAGCCACTGGAAAGACTGCGCAGGGGTGAAGAAGGACAATTACTCTCCCCCTGCTAAACATAAGAGGAACACCACTTGAAAAAGTGCCTCTTGCCCAGTTAGCAGGGCAAGAAGAAACTTCTCCTTAAGCTTCCTTTGCTCTATGAGCTTCCTTGACGGCCGATGGGCGTCCTTGGACTTGCACCAGCTCTTTAGACAAAGGAGTCATGTTGGCTGGCTCACACCAGGTGCCACCCCTTCCAGCAAGCCCCAGCCCCCCCCAACCCACTCCAATCCCCCCACCCTAACACCAACTGTATTCTTATAATAGAAATTGTCTGCAGCTCACCAAAAGCACTTTCCTGCATCAGAATATGCGAGACAAAAGATTTGATTAAGCAAACAGAACAGAACTGAGACACCACGTGATGCCTTTCTCTGTTTTCTTTTGACATATGCACTAACTCAGTACTTCCCAAACCTTTTAGGACTGTAGCCCAATTTTTAAAAGGACAGTCTTTGGCGCTATCAGAGCTTTGCTCTGTCAAAACATGCCTCTTTTGTTTTAGCTGGGATTTTTTTTGCTGTTGGGGTTTCTCCAATTTTTTTTTCTTTTTTGTGTGGTGGCACATGCAAAATTCACGTTTCAAAAAGTTTTCACAATCAACCAAAAATGGCTTGTGACCCATTGTGGGGTCATGACCTATAGTTTGGGAAATACTGCAGTAACTGTATACTTACCTGTATTTTTAGTTTAAATACTTTTTTGTAACTGCGGTCACCTTTACCTGACAAATGTGGCAAAGCTTTATACCTCTGACTGTTGCCAAAGGAAACTCCAACCTAGGGAGTAAAATGCTATGTGATAACAATATTAAGTTTCTTCAGACTCTGGCAGCCAAAAGGAAGCTCTGTGGAAAGACAATCCAAGATCTACCCTTTCATAACCCTGTTAGTGCTGACTCTGTGCACTCACACAGTAGCAATGTGCTCAGAAAGCATTGAGAGTCCAGTTAGTGCAATTGTTAGTTAGAATGAGTTTGATTTTCCATATTCAGTGTAAAAGCATACAAATTTACATGACTAGACTTGATTTACATGCAAAATAAACAAGTTAGATTATTTACACCATTGTTCTTTCTCCAACTTCTGCTTTGACCAGCCTGCTCAGGAAACCTGCTGGGATGGCAAAACTGACAGCCCAGTCCTAACTAGCTTTCCAGTGCCAAAGCCAGGGTGGGGCGGGTGCTGCACCCTGTGGTGGTGGGTGCAATCACAGCGGCCTCCTCCAAGGGCTCAGGGCTGCATTTCAGCTGCATTGGGGCTGGAAGGTTGGTTAGGTCTGGTAGGTGGATGGGAGACTGACCATGGATCCCCCACTCCAAACTACCTAGTATGGTCAGGCTAGCACTACTGTCAGGTGAACTGAGATTAGGGGAGCCTTTTTTATTCCTTCTCCTCAGTAGTCACACTTGAAGCAGAGAGACTTTGGAGATTCAAGGTTAACCCTAATATAAGGAGAGAGATCAAGTCCAATGATGTTGCAATTTTGTGTGGAGAAATAAGTGGGGAGGGAGGCACCTACTTCCTGTTAAGGTTGTGAGGATAAAGGACTAAGGATGCAATCCTAAACAGTGCTGGATTAGCGAGGCTGGCCGGCCAACGCCAAATCCAGCCCTGTTTAGGGCAGGCTGGAGCCTCCCCTATGTGCTCCTTGGATCTGCGCCCGCTAAAGAACAGGTGCAGATCCGAGGAGACCGTGAGGCCCAAATTGGGGCCGCACGGCCTCGCTGACGGGCTTAGGACGTGGCCGTACGGCCACCTCCCAAGCCCACCCAGGTCCCGCCTCCCGACTCCCCCGCTTCGCCCAATCCCCGTCCCGAAATGGGACAGAGAATCCCTTGCGCTGAGCATCTTCGGTTGGCGCAAGGGAGGCTCTCCGTAGGCTCTCTGAAGCTGACGCGGGGGTGCTGCTCGGTGCCCGTGCGCCGACGCTCCACCCCTTGCATCAACACGATGACGTTGCGTCGACGCAAGGGGCACGCTAGGATTGCGCTGTGAGTCAAGTACACCACTCTGAACCACTTGGAGGTAGGGTGGGATAGGGATGAAAGAACAATGTTCCAGCATGCGAGGAGCAGTTGTGTGCGGGTGGGAGATTCACCAGGAGTCTGAAGTTGGTTTCATTTCTACACAGGCTAATCATTTTCCCCACTCTGGCCAGTGGGAGGCGCTCTCTGGGGACTGAAACATTCCTGCCTCTATTGCTGAATGGGAGCTGCAAAAGCCAAGACTAGACTGTGGAAAGGAAGGAGTCTGTGTTGTCTTGCAAAAGTCTAGCCAGAGAGAAATAGAAACCTTTTCTCTTCACAGACAACTTGGGGAGGGAAAGCGGGAGAGACTTCTCTTCCTCAGCAGGACTTGTTCTCTTTGTATGTATGAGTGCAGGTTGTTTGTCTTTACCTCAGCCCCTGAGCAGTTTGAGTGCCAAGATACAGCACAATTCTCGGTCTCCTCCTTGTGCTACTGTGCTGACAGTGAAGCCACAGGAAGACTGCTTCCAGGGTATGTGAATAGGTTTAATGCTTAGTATTCCTCCCTTTCAACCTGCTGTTGCCAGGCAATCCTAGTCGTTGTCGTGTCGTTGTCCCCTGCCACAGACACACAAGCTTCCATCCCCATGCCTAGAAGGCCAACGTTAACTGAGTAGCAAGATTTTTCTTGTGGATGGAATTATGTGGACTTGTCTGCATTGCTTTGTGAGGACTGGCTGAGTGTAGCAACATTTCTCACCCTAAAAACGGGGAAACCCCAATACGTTTTTTACCAGGTTTCTCCATGTTGTTTTCCCAGGGCTGATTAAAGATGGTGGAATGGAATTCCAGGACCTGGAGTTGGTGTGGTATAAAATTCTGTAGTGAACGCCTTTGGGGCGGGGGGAGTTTGTTCTCCCTACACTCTTAGCCCTGGGGATGAGAGAAAGGTTCTTGTTGGGCTGTGCTGTGGCATAAATGAAGGCCTATCTCTGGGTGGGTGCAAAAATGATAAACCTGCTTATGATAAGGTATTTGGAAAGTTACAGAGTTACTACTGCCTCTGGATACCAGATGAATGTTGGGAACATTAGGGAACACTGAATTTTATGGTGCAGGCACTGAGGCTTGTGGAGGAGCATTGCCATCTGTTTTATAAGGAGCAGGCTTAATGCTTTATTTGGGAAGGGAAGCCTACAGTTGCTCAATTGAAAGGGAACAGCACTCTTCAAGTGCTCAGAGGCATTTTCAGTATATTCCCACTGAAATGAACAATGAATCAGGAACTACTGATCTTGACCGGGTGAGTGGGAGTGTTCTCTGGAGACATTTCTGTACATATGTATGTGCACCATGTGTGTGTGTGTGGGGGGGGAGTGTGGAATGAAAGTGGTACATGCGTTTGGACTGGAGTGTGTCTGCATTGAGGGATAGATTGATGCTTGGCTAATAAGGCAAGAGGACATTTGTGGGACATTTGTTTTGCTACAAGGGCTGCTGCACCTATATACACCAATTCCAGCATACTGTGCTTTTTTTTCTCTTCAAGCAAACATTGGGAACACTAGCCATTCACCTTTTCAAAGCAGTTTTTCACATGCCATGAGCCTAGATGCCTTGCTTCTTATTGCCATTAACTTCACTAAATGGGACAGTGAACTGCTTTGTGCTTGCCTCAGCCCAACAGACATTTCTGTCTTGCACTAGTTTACCATTACTGTCTTTCTGAAAAAAGACACAGATGAGCATGGGATGAAGTGTGTACATTATCCCCGTGGAAGCAAGCAGTTAGGTGTAGCCCCCTACTTTAAGACAAAGGGACAAAATGAGCATCTGTCATTGGAACGATCCATTTGCCAAGTTTTGAATATATCACCACAAATCACCAGTATGACCGCAGTGGTAGACCTTAATTGTTGAGTATGATAAGGTATTGTAACTGGAGCTTTCAAAACAGAAGCTATTCATCTGATGCCAGAATCAGTGAAAGGTTCAGTTATTCTTGCTTTACTGAGCATGAAATGGAATTGAAAGGCAATATTAAATGGGTTATTAAACTTAAAACATGGGTACCTTGTGATCCTTCCTTACCTGCATACAAAATGTGGTTGGCATATTCTCTGTGGAGATGGTCGTTTTTGTGGCCTGTAGGTTTTGGAATATTTTTAGCTTTTTAGTTATTTGGTAGTCCTCACATGATAAACTAAAAATATGGTTCCCCAAGGATTCAGTCTCTTTTTTTTCTCCATTGCATATGCATGCCTACACATACCACATTACACAAATCATTCTTGGAAAATGAATATTCATGTTTAACAAAAAGAAAAGAAAAGAAAAAGAAAAAGAAATCCAAGCTTTAAAGCAAGGTTTCCGTTTTTGCCAAGTAGGCTTTTTTTGTCAAACATAATTTCGAGCCTCGTAAATTCCTAAGTTTTTTTCTGGTCCATTTCACAAAATGTAGATTTGGCCTTTTGCTACTGTCTTATTAAGGCTGCTTTTTATATGATACATGCAAATTTCTGGATTTTTTTCTCTTCAAAATGTACTGTAAAGGGCAGTTGCCCTTTCTCAGCTTAAAGCAGTTTAATCAGACCTTTATCTCATGACCAGGAGTTTGATCCAAAAATCCATTAAAATCAAAGAGACTTTCTGCAGAATTCAGTTAAGTGTAGCAGTAAGCCCAAAAAACTGGTGAGGAAAAGCATATTAATACTGCCAGAATAATCAAGAATCTAGTTATTTATTTATTTATTATTTAATAAATAAATAACTGAATGAATAATTTAATGAATTAATTACTTTATTATTATTATTTTCCGTGTAACAACTTTGTGAACTTTTTGTTGAAAAGCAATATATACTGTTGACTGACTGACTGACTGACTGATTAGTCAGAAGAACTACCAACAACTAGAAAGCACTGCTTATGTAAATGTTAGTCATCTAAGCCAATGTTTCTCAAACTGTGGGTTGGGACCCACTTGGTGGATCATGACCTGATGTCAAGTGGGTCCTGGAAATTTGGGAGCAGCCATCTTTGAAGCTGAAGATCTTACTCTTGCCTTATTCCTTTTTTGAGAGTTGACACTTTGAAATTTCAAGTGAGGGTTTTTAAAAATTGTTTTTAGTTCAGTGCTTTTACGTAATATTTTGTCCTAATCTTGTTTTCAGTCAGGGATGTTTCATGAGCAATTGCTGCAGTCCAAGAATGCCAGTTTGCATTCCAAATCCAAGCTTTAAAGCAAGGTCCTGCTTTATAATGTCACTTCCAGCTATGATATCACTTCCAGGGTAATGACATCACTTCCAGTGAGTCCCGACATGTCATTCTAAAAAGCAGGTCCCAATCGAAAAAGATTGACAACCACTGATCTAAGCAGCATGTAACCATAAAAGAGATGGACGAATCTGTCCATTAAGGTAAGTTCTTTTGGATTAAAGTAAGTTTTTTGCCTCTAAGAAGCAAAAAGGTGTGTGGCATCATGTGTTGCAATATGGTGTGTGGCATCATGTGTTGCAATATGTGCAGATATAAACATTGTCCCTTTTGACATTGTTAGAGTCTGCTTTTTTGAATATAGCTGTAGCTAAGGATGGGCTGTCTCTCCGTAGAATAGGATCTGCTTTGTGTGCTGAAGGTCCCATGTTCAAGCATTGATATCTCCAGGGAGGGCAGAAAATATTCCTTTCTTGAAGCCTTGGAGAAGAACTGCCAGTCATTGTGAACAGTGCGGAACTTGATGGAGCACAGCTGATTACATCTAAGACAGCTTCCTATGCACATACTTGGAAATCCCCAACAAATGGTTAAGGTAGCTCTGCATAAATTAGTTTTGATATTGTATTGTTGAGACGTTTACCCCATTTATGTTGTATCTAAGGTGTCTGTAGTGTCCAAGGGCCCAATCCAGTCCAACCTTCCAGCGCCGATGCAGCCATATCAACATGTGTGTGCTGCATCCTGCAAGGGGAGGAGGAGTCACAGAGGCCTCCTCAAGGTAAGAGAATGTTTATTCCCTTACCTTGGGGCTTCATTGCAGCTGTACCGGTACTGGAATGTTGGATAGGATTGGGCCCTAAACCACTTAAGGCTCAATCCTGTGGGCCACATCGCTGGCAGTATGTGTTTGCCGCTGGCTCTGGATGTTGGAAAGAACCATAAAGCACGTTTACGGCATTCTGAGAGGAGGGAATGCCCATGCTGGAGAAGTGCCAGTCAACTGCACTGCACCAGCATGGGCAGTATGGTCAGCTGATGCTCCAGAAGCACCAGCCAGCAGTAAGGCCCATTAGAGCGTGGGGAAGGGTGTAACTGAGCGGGGAAGTGGGGATTGAGCCTGGCCGGAAGGTGGGGCTGGCGGCGGCTTCTGTCAACAAAATAGCTGGCAGAGACTCGAGAAGTTCCATTGCAGGGCCTTTCCTTGGGGGAAAGGGATGAATAAATATGTGCCTATGTAACCATGTAATTATGTATAGGAACATTTGTAACGTGCACTAGCCCTTAGAACCCAATGGAAAATATCAAAATTTGTATTAATCCTAATACAAATTAATGACACACTTGATGTACACTGCTTGACTAGTCATTTGACCATGCACTAACTGACATTATTAAAAATTCCTCTGCAGAGCCCCTTGTATACTCCCCAATTAGCATAAATGAATTTAAGAAGCCTGGTCATGCCTGCTGATTATTTTTTGCCTAGGTTTCGGTTCATGTTTATTTCTACTTTTCCTGTACTAGCATGTTCATCTCAATATTGCATTTATAGTTATATTTTCCTATTGCTTTGCTTTTCCATTCTTCACATAGCTTATTGATTATTATAAGGCAATGAAATGGGTGCAACACCGTGTTTCTCATAAGGTACTGTGATAAAAAGTTGCTGCCTTCTGCAAAAAGACAATTTTTTTTCCCAGCCAAGAGAACAGACCTCATCTGAAAAATCAGATGGTGAGCCAGAAGTGACAGAAAAGCAACTTTGTAAAATTCAGGCTAATAGGGCATCCTTGCATCTTAGACCTAAAAAGAGAATGGAACATTCACAAAGAGATAAAATGCAAAATGCTTGCTGTATTTAAAATGAAACAGCACTGATTGTTCCCAATGAATAATACATTAATTAAACACTACAAAGCAATCTAAAACTGTTTTGAAGTAGTGGGGAGGGTACTTTTTACTATTAGGCAGAGAGAGAGAGAGAGAGAATGGAGGGTGACTGGAAGAGTTAACCTAATTTTCACTTTTTTATGTAGTACTCATTGTCCAAATATGAGTGTTATGGTCTTGTCAATACCCGTTTTAATAAAAGAGGTGTCAGTTTTATCTACTTCCCATGCTAATTAGAGATCTGAGATAAATTATTATGAACAAGAATCTTAGAAAATCTGGCAAACAGTAAAAGAAAAAAGAATGGGTGGAAACGGAATGTTCTGTTATAAATAGCCTTCAAGCAAGAACATTTGAATGATATTAAAGATGTTATCTGCTGTGAGTTTCAGCAGCATTCAAATTTTTTTAGTATGGGATGATATAGACATGAAAAGGCCTCAGTTTCTCTCCCAGAATTTCAAATCTAAAATTGCTGATTAAAATGGTTTTTCTTGATATACTAAAATAGGAGACTAAAATAAAATAGGAGACTTGATATACTAAAATAGAAATAGGAGAACTTGGGCTAGGGCATTGCTGATGTGGTTGCTGGATACAGAGGCAGGGATCCAAAGTTAGTTTTGTGGACTGAAAGGTGCTTTAGACTGGGGTTTCTTTAATGCTAATAGTCTTCATATAGCATAAGGGGGGGGAAAAACCTTTTCAGTATCAAACTGGAGGGAGTTGTACTAGTAATTTGTAATGTGGAAGGAGTCTGCTATTCAAAGAAAAATGTTTTTGTGTCTTTTTTAATCCAGCAAGTAAGAGAGCAAGTCTTTGAGAAAGCCTAGCATTCTTTGGATGAATACTGAGTGGTTTAGAATACTGAGTGGTTTACAGTCAGAACAAAATTAAGATATGGTTATATACTGCACTCTAGGAGGACAAACATCTAAAATGCCTTCAGCTACAGGATGGTGTTCATTCCTGCATATGGAAGACTAGCTAAAGGTTAAAAGTGGAGTTGGATGTCGACCCAGTGTGCAGCAGCAATTAAGAAGGCCAATTCCATACTTGTTGTTCAGTTGCTAAGTTGTGTTCGACTCTTTGTGACCCCATGGACCACAGCATGCCAGGCCTTCCTGTACTCCACTAGCTTCTGGAGTTCGCCCAATTTCATGTTCATTGCATTAGTGATACTATCTAACCATCTCATCCTCTGCTGCCCCCTTCTCCTTTTGCCTTCGATCTTTCCCAGCATGAGGGTCTTTTCTAAAGAGTCCTCTCTTCTCATGAGGTGGCCAAAGTACTTGAGCTTCAGCTTCAGGATTTGTCCTTCCAGGGAGCAATCAGGCTTCACTTCCTGTAGGATTGACTGATTGGATCTCCTTGCAGTTCAGGGGACTCTCAAGACTCTTCTCCAACACCATAAGCATCTATTCTTCGGTGCTCTGCCTTCCTTATGGTCCAGCTCTCACAGCCATACTATGCGAACCTTTGTTGGCAGGGTGATGTCTCTGCTTTTTATTAAGTTTATTAAGGTTCGCCATAGCTTTCCTCCCAAGAAGTAAACGTCTTTTAATTTCATGGCTGCAGTCACCATCTGTGGTGATCTTGGAGCCTAGGAAAATAAACTCTGTTGTTGCTTCCATTTTTCCCCTTCTATTTGCCAGGAAGTGATGGGAGTGGTTGCCATGATCTTAGATTTTTTGTTAATGTTGAGCTTCAAGCCAATTTTGCACTTTCCTCTTTCACCCTCATCAGAAGGTTCTTTAGGTCTTCCCCACTTTCTGCCATTAGAGTGGTATCTGAAGTTGTTGATATTTCTCCTAGCAATCTTGATTTCAGCTTGTGAATCATCCAGCCCAGCCTTCCTCATGATGTACTCTGCATATAAGTTAAATAAACAGGGTGACAGTATACAGCCTTGTCGTACTCCTTTCCCAATTTGAAACCAATCAGTTGTTCCATGTCCAGTTCTAACTGTAGCTTCCTGGCCCGCATACAGGTTTCTCAGCAGACAGATAAGGTGGTCTGGTACTCTCATCTCTTCAAGAATTTGCCACAGTTTGTTGTGATCCACACAATCAAAGGCTTTAGCATAGTCAATGAAGCAGAAATAGATGTTTTTCTGGAACTCTCTTGCTTTCTCCATGATCCAGCGAATGTTGGCAATTTGATCTCTAGTTCTTCTGCCTCTTTGAAAACCAGCTTGTACTTCTGGTAGTTCTTGATTCACATACTGCTGAAGCCTAGCTTGTAGAATTTTGAGCATAACCTTGCTAGTATGTGAATTGAGCGCAATTGTGCGGTAGTTCGAACAATCTTTGGCATTGCCCTTCTTTGGGATTGGAATGTAAACTGATCTTTTCCAGTCTTGTGGCCACTGCTGGGTTTTCCAAATTTGCTGGCATAAGGAGTGCAGCACTTTGACAGCATCATCTTTTAAGATTTTGAGTAACTCAGCTGGAATGCTGTCACCTCTGCTAGCTTTGTTGTTAGTGATGCTTTCTAAAGCTCACTTGATTTCAGGATGTCAGGTTCGAGCTCAGCGACTGCACCATTGTGGTTATTAGGAACATTAAGATCGGCCTTATATAGTTCCTCTGTGTATTCTTGCCACCGCTTCTTAATCTCATCTGTTTCTGTTAGGTCCTTGCCTTTCTTATCCTTTATTGTGCCTACCTTAGCATAAAATTATCCTTTAATGTCTCCAATTTTCTTGAAAAAATCTCTAGTCTTACCCATCCTATTGTTTTCCTCTATTTTTTTTTTTGCATTGCTCGTTTAGAAAGGCCTTCCTATCTCTACTTGCTGTTCTCTGGAAAACTGTATTCCGTTGGGTGTATCTTTCCCTTTCTCCCTTGCTTTTTGCTTCCCTTCTTTCCTTAGCTATTTGTAAAGCTTCGTCAGACAGCCACTTTGTCTTCTTGCATTTCTTTCTCTTTGGGATTGTTCTAGTTGCTGCCTCCTGTACAATGTTACAGACCTCCGTCCAAAGTTCTTCAGGCACTCTGTCTGCCAAATCTAAGCTCTTAAATCTATTTGTCACCTCCACTATGTATTCATATGGGATATGATTTAGGTCATACGTGAAGGGCTTGGGGGAATTTAAAAAGGGGTTGAGAATAAAACAGCCATTATTATTATGCCATTGTACACATCAATGGTAATGCCACATCTAGAATATTGTGTACAGTTCTGGTCACCACATCTTAAAAAGGACATAGTGGAGCTGGAAAAGGTGCAGAAGAGAGCAACAAAAATGATTATGGGGCTGGGGCCCTTATGAAGAAAGACTGCAGCATTTGGGGCTCTTCAGTCTGGAAAAAAGGCACCTGAGAGGGACATGATTGAAACATACAGAATTATTCATGGGAGGGATAGAGTCGATAGAGGGATGTTCTTTTCCCTCTCTCACAATACCAGAACCAGGGGACATCCACTGAAATTGAGTATTGGGAGAGTTAAAACAGAAAAAGGAAATACTTTTTTACCCAATGGGTAATTAACCTATGGAGCACCTTGCCGCAGGAGGTTGTAATGGCATCTGGCCTAGGTGCCTTTAAAAAGGGATTGGACAGATTTCTGGAAGAAAAGTCCATCATGGGCTATAGGCCATGATGGGTGGTGCAAACTCCTTATGTTAATAGTAGGCTACTTCAGAATGCCAGGTGCAAGCGAGTGGCAACAAGATGCAAGCATCTTGTTGTCTACTGGGTTCCCCGAGGCACCCAGTGGGCCACTGTGAGATACAGGAAGCTGGACTAGATGGGCCTTTGGCCTAATGCAGTAGGGCTCTTCTTATGTCCTTATGATGCCTACTCTTCCCAAAATAGCTTTGTGTGTTCATTTTCAAGATTGCCATTATGTATTTCAAGAGATACTCGAAATTGTGATTGAACATTGGGTGAATGCCACTTGCTAGCCATGTACGGCAGCTTGCTAGGGCCTCAGTGAAAATATTTTGATGTCTTCCTGGGACCAGCGGCATAGCTAAAGTGGGGCCAGGAGCTATCCCTGGGTGCCACACCTTGAGGAGGTGTCAGAAGGCCTCCTAGAGGCCTTAGAAAGGTACTTTCAGTTTTTGGCGAAAACCAGAAGTGCCTTTTGGATGCCTCTGGAAGACCTTCCGGGGGGGGGGATGAATTAGGTTGTTAAAAAATTATTTGTCCTGGGTGCCAGGTGCCATTATGCCACTGCCTGGGAACTTCAAAATAGGAAAGGGACATTTGGCAAGCCACAATGCATGGCTGTTGATCTGTCTTTGGATTGGAGGGTCACAAGTTATGCAGGCTTGTGCTAAGGGCTTTATAGGGGGTAAAATAAAACGTGTGTGTGCGCGCGCGCACATGCATTAAAGTGAGGGTTCAATCCTAACCAGTTTTCCAGCACTGACATAGCCGTGCCAATGGGGCATGTGCTGCATCCTGCAGTAGAGTAGAAGTCACAGAGGCCTCCTCAAGGTAAGGGGATGTTTGTTCCCTTACCCCAGAGCTGCATTGCCCTTACCCCGGTGCTGGAAATTTGGTTAGGATTGCGCCCTGAATCATATACCATTTTACATTTTAGGGCTGTGTTTCAGTGCTTTCTGAAGTGTCCAGTGTTGAACAGCTGCTACACTCAGCTCTTCAAAGGCTAAACATTCTAAACAGAGCAGGCTGGCTGGCACAATGGGATGGAGGGAATGTAAATCCGCATTAGCTATGCATATTTTGTTGTCAAGAGGAAGATCTGCTTTCGCCATGCCAGCATTGCTGGTACAGAGTTCCCTATTCATTGGGTATTTTCTTCTCTAGGCGTACGTATGCAAAAAAGGGGAGTGAGGAAAAAAAATGTCACTGTTTCATTACATCAAAGGGCCTCCTTGCGCGCTCAGCAAGATGTATGCCCCTGTCTGTTGCCGTGACACTTGGTGTTGCCTTGAACTATGAAGAAAAGACAAGGAATGATGAAGTGGATGGTGTGTGTGTGTGTGTGTGTGTGTGTGTGTGTGTGTTACGTGTATTCGTGTTGTACCGGAGTTTAGTCTCAGTCTGGCTCCTAAATAGAATAATCAATGCCATTATCTCTTCCTCTCTTATCTAAATCACATCAGGAACCTACAGTAGATCAATAACTACAACAAAGAAGGCTGGTGCTTTTATCCACTGGGACTCATTACTCTGCTGCTTAAGATCTAGATATAGATTCTCAGTAAGGTTATCTAGTGTTCCATGGTAGTTAACAACAACTGGCAGTTATTAATACTGCTCCGGGACCCCAACTTTACGGTACTGTAGTTGATAAGAGGGCATGTCTAACGAAAAAGTCTTTGCTTTTTCCGTGAGCCTCTTTTTCGTCTTTTTCTTGTCCTGTTTTTAGTTCTAATCTGTCTTCTTTCTACTTGCTGGTTCCATTCCAATGTGGCATCTAAATCTGGGCCTTCATTGAAATTCTTTGCAAGTGCGGGTTTGTCTTTAAACAGACTAGCATCTGCTGCAGCATTGGAAAGCCTAATTAAAATAAATTTAGATCTTAAATTAGCCTTTTCAGTAACAGTTATTACACAAAGCCACTGGGTGATAAAGTATGTACTATGGTAGTATGGAAGGGAAAACATTATCTCCATTGGGGTTTTTCCCCCTTCTTGTCTGGGGAAAATAAAAAGGAAAAAAGAAGCTGACATTTGTAATAGCACAACTTTAATCTAAACCAGCCATAAAGCACTTAACATTTTTCGGTGTTCTTTTTAAAGAAAATACTTTGTGAAGAAGAAAACATCCTTTTCTCATCATTTTGGACGGCCCTAATCCTTCTCATCATAAGCAGACAACCAATTTGCATGGGCTGGGTAAATGCTGAGGCAGCCAATGTGCATGTCCTGTCATAAAATCTTCAATTCATTTCACCTTTCATGGTGATAAATTATCAGTGAAACTATGCGTGCGTGCACACACACACACACACACACACACACACACACACACACACACACACACCCAAATTCTTCACTAACGTCTAAAAACTGTGGAATAGCATAGCAATAAGGTATCTAAAAAGTAAAAGAAAGGAGCCAAAACATGGAACAAGTCAAAAAGAAATGAAAGATGTGACTCACAGCCCAATCCTATGCATTATAGTCAATGGAGCTTACTCCCAGGAAAATGTGGATGGAATTGCAACCTGACAACCCAATTTTAACCCACGCTGGAATAGGGAGGCCAGCTGGCCTGCCCCATGTCCAGCATGGGTTGGGGACTGCACGCTGGTGGGTTTGGGTGGCGCAGCTTGGAGAAAGGGGAATTTATTCCTCTTACCCCATGTTGCACCACAGCAGTCCCAATAGAGCTACTCAGCCAGTGGAATAGCTGATATAACGCCAAAAGATTTAGTTGAGAGGGTTAATGCCTCTGTTTGCCTGAAGATAAGAGCTGAAGATCTGAAGGTCGCCAGTTCGGGACAGCCGGAAGTCTCTGTGAGCGGCAGACCTCGTTAATTGCGGCTGATTAACAGCTGAGCTTCGGCTGCCTTGTGTGAGGGGGAGTTGTGCCAAAGTTCAGCCGCTTCTCTGGTGGGAGCAGGGAAGCTGCTTATCAGCCAGCAAGAAGACAAACAGGTGGCCAGAAAGAAGGACTAAATCCAGAAAGATCCATCTGTATGTCTGTAGTTGTTGAAACATAGAACATTTCTGTAAAAATTGTAAAAACCTTCGGGTTTCTGAATAAAGTCTGCCCATGTAAACCGCCTTGAGTTATAGTCATCAGAGAAATCTGGTGACCTAAGAAAGGCGGTATATAAATCCAAGTATTATTATTATTATTATTATAAAAGGCCAACTGGGCTGGGGATAGGGGTTATTACCTGGTCTAAGTGCCAGAGGCCGGTCCCACCTCCCTCCCTGTGCCAGTCCGTCCATGGGCCCACCCCTCCCCACCTTCCCCTACCCCAATCTGCCTCCTATATGCCCTCTCCAGCCCTGTCCAACCCCCCGCGCTGGCCTCCCTCAGCCGGCCTTACCTGTGCATCGCAGGCCCAGGAAGCAGCGAGGGGAGGCCCAAATGTGCTTTACAGCATGTTTGCAACACTCCTAGGGTGACACAAGGGAGTTGTGCCAGCCCATCTTCCAGGTAGTATTGCGATCCTAGAAAGGGCAGGTCAAATTATATCTGACACATTGTCACCAACTTGGGGACATGCATGGTTACGCACTCCAAAAAAGGGGGTGATGCACTGCCCCCCTTCCCCAGCAGCAGATCCTGTACAACCCCCATAATTTGAAGGGTGTTATCAAAAACGAGTCACAACGCAGTGAGGAGTTGCTGCTTGAAGAAGGAAACGTTAATAGCTCGCAATCTAGAACTGGAGTTATAGACAAATTAGACTTCCTCAGACAACTTATATTACAGAAAAAGAAAGTCGCTGCATTTTTCACAGCACACTGTGTGTATTTTTCTTCCTGCAATATTTGAAGTGGAGCAAGTGTGTACAGGCAGGTGCCCTGCAGACTTTATCTTGTTCCAGCTTCAAGGGATTATTCCTTCATGGAAAATGGTCACAACGCTCGAGCTGAAGTGGAACAGGGCAAAACTGGAGCTGGCAGGGAGATGGCTGGAAAGAATTAGATGTGCTTCCAGACTGTATTTCTGCTCCAGAAGTAACGGAAGGGGAAGTGCTTTTAAGAATTAGGGGAAATGGTGATCGCTGGAAAAAAAATGCTGTTTATTTGATACTGTCAAAAGCAGAGGAATAGCATATTCCAATTCCAGCCTGCTGTCAAAAGGCTGTAACAATTAGGGCTTTTCTCCTAGAATATGATCAGAGGGCCTTTATACCAGCAGAATCTTAGACTAGTAGTTCCCAAACTCCTCCTACAAGGTAGTTCCATAAGTAGGCGAGGGGGAGGACCTAAGGCAGCAACACAATCCCCCAGATGCTCCCTCTCCCACCTGAAAGCCTCCACCCACTAAACAAGACACCCATTGCCATCAGCAGAACTTGACATGGAGTAAAGGAACAAACATTCTGTTACATCAAGGAGACTCCAGTGACTGAAAAATGAAAGTTGTGTTTATAGTTAAGTATAAATCCTCAACTGCATATATAACAGCGGGAAAGATGACAACAGTGGGAAGATGCTGAAGATTTGGTACAACCTTTGAAGATTTTGGTTTACAAAATTGGGCTAGCTACAAAACTGATTTCTAGATAAACTGTTCAATGATAATGATAATGCCATGGCTTTTATAGTTTTATTACTTTAACTCTGTAATTATGGTTGAAAGTTGAGCAGTGGACTGGTGTCAAAAAGCAATGTGGTCCGGTTTCTATAATTGTCGCCTTCTAGAGGCATGCATTTTACCAATGTTCCGTGGCAGGAGCTGAGGAATAAAGCTGCCATTAAAGGCTATTTTCTGCTCATGGCCAGAAATGAAATCCATTATAGAGCATGACAAGAAAAAAAAAACCCCTAACTTGAAATAATGGGGTGAAATTGGGCCAAAGAAAAAGTAGGCCATTTCCGCATAGTAAGATCTATTAGAGAGTGAAATAGACAAAACTCCCATGGGAAGTGGTAGATAATGTTTAAGCACTTATTAAAAAACCTGTACTGACTAAAATTCTCAAGTAGGTGCTATAGAGAAATATCTAGTATGATTAATGGAAAAGAAAAAGTCAAGATTAGCCTTTTTTGTGGAGAAAATGAACACAAGGCAATACAGGACTGAGGATCAAACTAGACATGGTGTTAACTACATCATTGAGCCCTGTCTATTTTTTTTTTTAATGTAAATAGCACCCATGCAGGCAGTCTGGACTGGGATAATGAAGGGGCTTTAAAGCTTTGCTATCCCCATGGAACTTATTGCAGTAGCTGCTGTTTATGAGTTTTTTTAAAAAATAAACTTGGAGGGCTAATGGTTAATATCATTTAGTTCAGCCCTCAGTAAGGGTCAAGAAACAAAATCCAAGAAAAGGCCACATATATAGAAACAGGCCTGGTTCTAAATGGCTCCCACTAAGTTCCATAGTGCAAAGTAAATGGACTATGGTCAGCAAGACTTCTGGAAGTGGGGTACATTTTTGTGGTGTGTACATTTTTTTTAATTTTCAGTCAAATAAATGAAAGACTGATGGGGGAGTACCAGTGCAGTTGAAGCCCAGTCTTTACTGAGAAGGAATCCCATAGTTTAGAGCAGTGTTTCCCAAACTGTGGGTCAGGACCCACCGGTGGGTTGAGAACTGATTTTTGGTGGATTGCAAAATGTTTTCAAAATATTGGGGGGGGGGGCAGGATTTGCAAGCACGCTTGCAGAAGAAAATCATTAGCTGGAGTGCTAACTTGAGGCATTCTTTCTATCCCCAAATTAAAATATCACATTTTCTGATTTTCTCTAGTAATTGGCATGCCATAGATCACATGGGAATCCAGTTTCAGCCTTTTGTCTAGCCTGGAAGTCCTTAACTGCACATCTTGTTCCCCAGTTCAGCCTTCTAGGTACCCTGGAATGACTGTAATGGTTTGGGGGAACCATCCTTGAACTCCATTTCCAAGGGAAGGCTATCAAATTTCTACACACGCATACTATACGCAGGGTCTCTAGGAGTCTCAGGAGCATAGGATCCGTATTATTATTATTATTATTATTATTATTATTATTATTATATTTCCTTGTAGATCTTTTTTCTAGATTGTCATTTTTAAAAGTCAGTCCCAGTGATTTAGTGGAAATGAAATAAAAACACATAACATCACTTTCTGCACTTCTCAGTTTTGTAAAAAGACAAACCCCAAATCTATGAAAAAATGAAGCCTTTCTCTGACACTTCTGAGAAAATGCTATTTTCTTATTAAGATGTTTTAACCCCTAAAAGGCTGTGTTTTGTGTTTTTATGCATTTTAACAAAAAGCCAAACACCCCTACTCATCTGCAAAATGAGGATAATACATACTTGCGTGTACATTTTGCTTTCAATATACAATTCTCCTTCTTCTTGCTGCTGCTGCACTACCAAGTGTTCAGACCCTGCACTTTTTGAACTAAATTCTAGCCAAATCACTTAGACCAGACTAGGGCAGTGTCTCCCAAACTGTGGGTTGCGACCCACTAGTGGGTTGCAACCTGATAGTTGGTGGGTCACATGTTGAGAGCTGACAAGGAAAATTTATTGAGCCACATGTGCATGTTTATTTTCAAGTATGCAAACGTCCCTCTGTCCATTTTGAAGGGCAGGCTGAGAGGAACACAGAAAGTCCCGATTTGAAGAATGCAGGCCCCAAAAACGCTCCAGACAAAATGCTCAACAAAAAAGTCCCGCCTCACTAAGCCATCAAGGAAATGTATGGAAAGTGAATAAATAAATACATTGCATCAGTATTCTAATTAAAGGCATTTACAGAAAGTCAGTGCAAAAGATCTTTACACTTCCAGCTTAGAAACCTAAGCAAATTGAATGCTTATTCTGATTTGGACTGTCTGTTCTCCGAGTGCAATACCACTGACACTAAACCAGGATTGCAGATGTATGATGCTGGCACAAATATTTATGACTGTTGAGGAAGCAATTTTTACAGCAGGCTTTTTTTCATTCCAATTGTGCAAAAACTAAATTGCCACACTATTAAACAGAATTTATAGTTTTATTGGTACTGTGGCTACTAAGCATAATTCCAGATTTTTTAAATCTCATGTTTACTTTGCTTTTGAAACCCTGAATCTTAAATCATTATGAAAGAACAAAGTGACAGAGTAAATGACTGACATCAAATAATACAGATGTTCTATTTGACTTTAGGTTTCATGAAGAAAAGAATCTGAACACACCCTTTCAGAACTGAGGAGTATGTTTAATTACAGCCATTTTTTTCTGCTGAATTGGATAATGTTGCATGTTACTTCACAGATGTTATTTCAGATTAAACAGTAGGCTGTTCAGAGTGAAAGTGGCATACATTTTGTCTGTCATTTCATGAAATTACATTTCCTAACAATAATTTGTGGGGCAACACTGCTTGCATAACAAGCAAGCTAATCTGATCTATTTTAGGTGACAATGTCAAAATGCATTAAAATGCAGTCTTTCTGAGTTTAAAAAAAATGCAGCAAAGACAGTAATTGTTGCTAGGCAGCTTGTTTCAAATGACGTTAAAGATAAGGAAATTTTTCAAATAACATTTGAGAGCTAATGCTCTTAGCTTTTCAAAAGTCTTACTTCAGTGGATCACAGCCTTTCATTTAGTTTAAGCTCAACTGCACTGTGCTTTTAAATTTTTCTTCCTCTGATGTATAAAATGTGCCTTTAATTCATTTCTAGGAGTCCATTCAAAAATAAGAATCATGTTACAGGTGAAATAACTATCATTAATAAATAGGGGGTTGTATGTTTGGGTCCCCCCCCCAAATTTCTTGATTAAAATTGCAAATCGCAGTGTTATGTGTTTTTATTCTACATTCTCATTCCAAGTTTTATTATTTTTAAAAGCTTTAAAAGTGTACTAGGTAGATGAGATAGATGATATTGTGTCAACAGATGCAGCCACAGTATTATTTCTAATTGGAAAAGTAATTTATTTTAATATCTAGAAAATCCCTTAAACATCAAAATGCGGTGCTTTGTGTTTTTATTCAAATATTTTAACCCCCAAAAGGCGGTGTTTTGTGTTTTTATGCAGTGTTTAACAAAAAAAACACCTACATCCCTACAAATAAGGCAGTTCCTTCAATTCAATGGTAGGCTTCTGCCTACTAATAATCAGATATTAGTAAACTTGCCTACTTCAAGCTCCTTGACCCTACACTTAAAGATAAAGGTTTCCCCACGACCGAATGGCCTAATTGTGACCGACTGTAGGGGGCAATGCTCATATCCATTTCTAAGCCTGTATAGCCGGTGCTTGTCCAAGGACAAGCTTCCGTGGTCATGCAGTAGTGCACGGAATGCCGTTACCTTCCCACCGAAGTGGTACCTATTTATCTACTGCTTTTTTAGGTGCTTTCGAATTGCCAGGTTGGCAGGAGCTGGGACAAGCAATGGGACAAGCTCACTCCTTCGCATAGTCTTGAACTCCCAACCTTCCAGTCAGAAAGCCCAGCAGCAGCGGTTTAACCCGCAGCGCCACCACGTCCTGACCCTATACTTTGTTGTTCAGTCGCTAAGTCGTGTCCGACTCTTCGCGACCCCATGGACCACAGCACGCCAGGCCTCCCTGTCCTCCACTAGCTTCCTGAGTTCGCCCAATTTCATATTCATTGCTTCGGTGACACTATCTAACCATCTCATCCTCTGTCGCCCCCTTCTCCTTTTGCCTTCAATCTTTCCCAGCATGAGGGTCTTTTCTAAAGAGTCCTCTCTTCTCATCAGGTGGCCAAAGTATTGGAGCTTCAGCTTCAGCATTTGTCCTTCCAGGGAGCAATCAGGCTTGACTTCCTGGAGAATTGACCGATTGGATCTCTTTGCAGTCCAGGGGACTCTCAAGAGTCTTCTCCAACACCATAATTCAAAAGCATCGATTCTTCGACGCTCTGCCTTTCTTATGGTCCAGCTCTCACAGCCATACATGGCTACTGGGAAAACCATCGCTTTGACTATGCGAACCTTTGTTGGCAGGGTGATGTCTCGGCTTTTGATTAAGCTATCTAGGTTCACCATAGCTTTCTTCCCAAGAAGTAAACGTCTTTTAATTTCATGGCTGCAGTCACCATCTGCGGTGATCTTGGAGCCCAGGAAAATAAAGTCTGTCACTGCTTCCATTTCTTCCCCTTCTATTTGCCAGGAAGTGATGGGAGTGGTTGCCATGATCTTAGTCTTTTTAATGTTGAGCTTCAAACCAATTTTGGCACTTTCCTCTTTCACCCTCATCAAAAGGTTCTTTAGGTCTTCCTCACTTTCTGCCAGTAGAGTGGTATCGTCTGCATATCTGAGGTTGTTGATGTTTCTCCCAGCAATCTTGATTCCAGCTTGTGAGTCATCCAGCCCTGCCTTCCTCATGATGTACTCTGCGTATAAGTTAAATAAGCAGGGTGACAATATACAGCCTTGTCGTACTCCTTTCCCAATTTTAAACCAGTCGGTTGTTCCATGTCCAGTTCTAACTGTTGCTTCCTGACCCGCATACAGGTTTCTCAGAAGGCAGATCAGGTGGTCTGGAACTCCCATCTCTTCAAGAACTTGCCACAGTTTGTTGTGATCCACACAATCAAAGGCTTTAGCAAAATCAATGAAGCAGAGGTAGATGTTTTTCTGGAACTCTCTTGCTTTCTCCATGATCCAGCGAAGGTTGGCAATTTGATCTCTAGTTCCTCTGCCTCTTCGGAAACCAGCTTGTACATCTGGTAGTTCTCGATTCACATACTGCTGAAGCCGAGCTTGTAGGATTTTGAGCATGACCTTGCTAGCATGGTCCCTATACTTAAGTCTATGTAAATCAAAATAAAAAAACCTTTCACACTATGCCTAGATGGTCAGCCAGCTTTGTATTTCTCAGGCAGCCCAATTCTGAACTGCCTGGCCGCCTGAGCAAGCAGTTGTAGCCAAGTGGCTTCCGTTGCATCCCACAGCAGCCAGGCAGCCATGGGAGGCTCTGCAGAAGAAGGGGACATTCATCCCCTTTTCCCGTGGTAAGGGTGTGGGCAGGTAAGTGGTCTACTTGCCTCTTCACTGGCGCACAGGTGAGGGCCTCTGTGTTGGGCTGCTACACGAAGGCCGGGATCAGCGGCAAAGCACACCACCAGTCCCACCCCCACTCTGACCCTCCCCCACCCAGGAACTTCCTATTGCCCTGCCCAGATTCTCCACAGCACCGGCGAGAGGTAACCTTACCTCTCGCCAACATTGCGTTGCTGCCTCCGGCGGGCGAAGAACCAGCAATGCTGCAGTGTGGGTGATAAGAGCTTACTGCCTGCACTGCATGTGCCTTAAGGGACGTTTTGCAACACCAGAGCAGCTGGAAAGCTCATACTATCCGCGCTGAGAGGCTCAGGATTGAGCCCTTACTTGCTTCATTTTATAAAGTCAAGAGCTCTCAGCCGAGGTTGTCTTTTCCTCAGTCCCTAGTTGTTTATACAAAAAAAGTGTTAGGTTCAGCACTCATCTCAGCCAACTATTATGAAATATGTAAATTATCACATAAATTGCATGCTGCCTTGCTTGCAAGGGTCAAGATTTTATTAATGTGTACACAGTGATTATGGAACAGAGACTTTAACTCATTACTTTGAAGGAGTTGGTATTGACTTCTGGCAAAAAGCTTTTATATTATAAAACGCTGTGGCCTGTCCAATATATTTTTCCTGTAGCAATAGTATCTGCCACAATTAATTTTTGAATAATTATTATTCTACTTGCTCCTGTGGAGCAGATCATTAAGGCAATGTTTCTCAAGCTGGGAGGGCAGAAATGTTTTTGCATGTCTTACAGACGTTAGACGAATAAACATTAATAGTGCAGGATTTCACAAAGTGCGGGAGACCCTGCCAGTATTACTGAAGGAGGGAAGCATGATCAGGAGTCCCTGTTTGCTCATGAAGACTGTATGTATACGAACCAAGGAGATGTAGCCGCTTCGCAATATTTTCATTTTTTTTTTTTGGCCCAGTATTTACCTCCATCCTCTCTCCATGCATGTCACTTAATTTGGAGTGCTCAATTCTAACCAAAAATGGTTAGAATTCTAACCAAAAATTCTAACCAAAAATGGTTCTCAACTGGATTCTCAATTGGATTGGCTGTCTTATATAGGATTCAAAGAAAGTCTGATGCTATTTAGTTATTCCTTCATCTGTGTAGATATAGTTCTCATATGCTTGCTTCCCTTGCGTAAGAGTTTTACACTGCAATCCTGAGAATAATACTGATCGAAGATGTTGGGTCTTATTTCTAAGTAAATGTACCTGGGATTGTTTCTTCTAGCAATTTGGCCAAGACTTTCTCTGGTTTGTTAGTTTATAAAAACTTGCTTAACATGGCAGATGGATCTTCCTGCCTTGTAAGTATCCAGTAATTTAACCGTATTTCTCACCCTATCCAATCTCTGCTTGATTTCTTTTGATGTTCTTTATGTTGTTCTTCCTGTGTATCGATGTGCTTTATTACCAATGCAGCCTTACTCACTTAGGTGGGTCGAGTGGACACATTCTCTTATATGAGCAAGTACTTCCCTGCTAACTTCAAAATCAGGGACAGCTTGTACTTACTGTAGTGCAAAATATGTATTTCCCTCACCTACAGCTTTGGATCAGGGCCACACTCCAAATATAAAGTCTGTCCACATTTTACATGACAGTTGCATCCCAGAGTGAGCACCTAAGCTAAAATAATGTATACTCACTATAAAAATCCCCTACATTTGGGGTTGCATCACTTCAGCTTGGGAAGCCCAGTCCCTGCTACCCTAAAGGGTGGGACAACATTTATAGTGACACTAGCAATTGCACTGGTGCTGGGGAAAAGGGGCTTCTTTCCAGATTTGCTGGGGGTCACACCAACAATCCCCTCTGTAGGCCTCCATATACCTCTGAAATACTTCAAATTGTGATCACAACCTATTTCCAGTTTTCGGCCAAAAACCAGAAGTGGGTCGCATTCACAGAGCGTTCAGTGGGCACCCTACATCCTCCAGAGTGCCAGGGCAACCCCCAGTAGGTCTAAAAAGAAGCTCTTTTCCCCATCACCTGTGTGATTGTAGGAGCACTGGCATCATCCCCTCTCACGCAAACACTTATGAAATGGTCCCAAACTGTCCCAGAGAGTTTGGGAATCTCTGCCCTACATTCAAAAAAGGTAAAGGTAAAGGTTTCCCCACGACCAAATGGCCTAGTCATGACCAACTGAAGGGGGCAGTGCTCATCTCCGTTTCTAAGCCAAAGAGCCGGCGTTTGTCCTAGGACAAGCTTCCGTGGTCATGTGGCTGGCGTGTCTATTCACCAAAGCGCACAGAACGCCATTACCTTCCCACCGAAGTGGTCCCTATTTATCTGCTTGCATTTTTCCATGCTTTCGAACTGCTAGGTTGGTAGGAACTGGGACAAGCAACGGGAGCTCACTCCGTTGTGTGGTCTCGAACTGCCAACCTTCTGGTCAGCAACAGCAGTTTAACCCACAGCACCACCACGTCCCCCTTTTTTTTTTTGTACTATCTCTTTAAAAACTAAAGGCAGCCAAAGGAGAGAACCACACTGTGAAGGCTACATCTGGGCCTGAGGATTGGCGGATCACAAGAACACTGTATATTTGTAAAAAACCCATTGAAAAAATGGTGGTTTAGATTAGCCTGCTCATGTTAGCTGCCTTGGGCATTTGCTTCGGCATGGGAAAGGTGGGGTATAAATTCTTCAAAATAAAATAAATAAAAAACTATGAGAGGCATGCGGGAACTGAGACTGACCAAGGAAATGGCAGATTTCCAGTGAAATTTTGGGACAAAGGGACAAATCCTATCCAACTTTGCGGCACTAGTGCTAAGTTGCCAACAAGACATGCCCTGAATCCATTGGAAAGTTGGATAGGACAGGGCCCTAAGTCTTTCCTCTCAGGCTTACTTCAAGGCATATACTAAGTAAGTGGAATGGAGGGTGGAATTCCCTGCACTATTTAGACTGTTGTTTTTCTTTGCTTTTGTGTTGTTTGGGTACCAAGTTCATGTATATGAATTCACACAAGTAAAATGCATGTAAGATGTAGATCAACTGTATAGCCTAAAGATGATATAATCTAAAGAGAAAATGAGAAAAATTTGGAGAAAAATCTTTATCGAAAAGAAAATTATTTGCAAGCTAGGAAACCTAGGTCAGTAAGAAACTGACCATGACTATAATTTAATAATGCATATTTTATAATAATGTTTTAAATCTTTTACCCATAAGGAAGATACGATAAATACATGACAGTTCTCATTATGGTTGTGATAATGACCAGAGGATAATGAAAGAGGCTCCAGCCTTACAATAACAAAGTTTCACTGTAAAACTTGCTAAACACCTGGAAACTGGCAACGTGTTACAATATAAAAAGCCACTGAACACCTTCAAGAACTCTGGCAGTAATGTGACATGATTCCTTTTAATATTTTTAGTGCCTAGCAAACTGTTGCCATTGTCCTCTGCTAAAATTAATTGGCTGTGCAAAGGTGTTGAGTGCCTCGGAAATGCCTCTGAGTGACAAATTGCAGTATTTGTTTTCGTTGTTGCAAGATTATCCATGTGAAATTATTGAGACATGCATAAACTAGTATTGTGAACGTTCTGTTCAATAACTGCTATAGAGTAATTCCATACATGTCGGTAAAACTCCTCAGTTGAAAGTAGTTTGAGGGCTGCATCCCAGGCGTAGTAATTCAGCTCCTGTAACAAGAAAGGTTCTGTCCGTTAGGGCTAGAGTGTGATATATGTTTCTCCTAGCAAATGTAGGGTGTGATGAAAAATTGTGATATGGATTATGAAGGTGCTTATTAAACTATTATTGTAGTACTGGTTCCAATTCAAAACATAGTATGTAGTATTAAAATAGCTTTGAAAGTATCCTTCATAGTACACCAGTCTTAAACCAGAAATTCTGGAGGGAGAAAGGTATCTCCTAGGAATTGCATGGTTCCTTTAGAAAAAATGGATCAGGAAGAGTTTAGAAGCAGATTTATTATGCCACCTTTTATCATATAAAAAATGGAGCAGATACAGCTGTCTGAAGATATTTATTTTATCCCTTTGGGTAACTGCTTGCTTTTATCCCTTTGGGTAATTGGTAACTGTCGCCAATCTTTCCATGATCCATGCTGTCCTTACATTTTTTCCTTCTTGATCTCTGGTACCTACCATGTTGTAATATAGTTAATCTGGCTATATTACTTCAACTTTATCTTATCTATCCATCTAAACAAGATGAATGAACAAGATAAATCTGATAAATTGTTAGCCAAGTGAGCCACCATGGATATAAAATGTTTATACAGGGGAGCTTTTGAACCACATGAGTTACCAACAGGACTGCAATATGCTTCTGTTAGTAGCCTACTCAAGACTTCAGGCTAGGCATGTTGCATGCCTAACAGTCCAATATATGTCAGCACTAGGAATGTGAATACCTAGCTACCAGAACTGGCTTTAAGCCTAGGGTTACCAGATCTAAAGTGGGACAGAGTGCCTATATCTTTAACCATAGTATAGAAGAGGGAATTTTGGCAGGTGCAGCTTTATAAATCCTTCCCTATTGAGCTGCACCTGCCAAAATTCTCTCTTCTATACTATGGTTAAATGTATAGGCATTCCATCCCTGTTTGTTTCTGGTACCCCTATGTAAGCCAAGTGGACCAATTGCTCCCAAATTAATATTTTTACTAAGAACACAATCCTAACCTGGAGTTAGGCCAGCACAGTTAGGCCAGCAAACTTTTGCCAGCACAAGGGACACCGTAAAGTATATTTGGACTATTCTCTGAGTCAGAGGGGCCAGCACATAGACGTGCATCATCTTCCTCGATTCCGAGAGTGATCCAAACATGCATTACGGCAGTGGTTCTCAACCTGGGGGTCGGGACCCCTTTGGGGGGTCGATCAAGCGTTTCACGGGGGTCGCCGATCCAGCTAGGATCCAGCTGCAGCATCGTAATGATAAAAGAGAGGAACAGCGGACTGCAGGCAGCGTTAACGTCACGCTTTCCGATGTTAAATTCTCGCGCAGGGCAGGAGGCGATGACGACGTGGGATTGCTCACGCGCTCAGATTGACAGGGCAGGGAAGGCGTGAGCGCTCACTTAGCAGCCCCTCGCTTTGATCGCCTGCGCACGTGCACGCCTCCCAGACAGTGGGACCATACCATAGACGTGGGTAGAGACAGAGCGGCCCAACTCATGTTTTACATCCGGATCCTGCGGCTTCTCCTCTGGGTGATGGGGTCCGCTCCGAAGCCAGGAACCGGCGGGGACCGGGTGTCCCTCTGAGAAGCTGGACCTGCATGCCTGCCTGTCCCTTGACGCCCCGCGGTTCTTTTCGCAGGAGGATGCTGCTGTCCCTGGCTGCCCCGCGGAGGGGGTGGGGCTGCCTGTATCAGCTCCATCTGCTACGGCGGCGGGGCCAGTGCCAGCCAGTGGGGGTGTCGGTGGTCCGGGCAAGCTTGCACGTTGAGTGAGCTCAGAGGAAGGCGTGGTGGTGGGCGCTGCGCCAGGATCCCCTCCGCTTTCTCCTCCCTAGGCGCCCTCTCTCATGGTCATGAGGACTAGAACCTTGGGCTTCCTAAACCCAAAAAAATGTGCTGTTCTTCAGCAAAAAGTGGGGAAGGAAGGGAGTGCGTTGCGTAGTACAGTACATACATCTAGACTAGAGTCTGTGCCTTAAGTTTAATTGGTCTCGGGCAAGTCCCTGACAGCATTAACAAGAGGTTTTGGTGGGGGTTATAAACCAACAAGGTTAACAACATAACTCTTCACCCTTAGATTATTCTTGTGAAGAGTTGGTGGGGAGAAGGGGTCTTTGAGGTCCCTGTCCGGAAGGACTGAATCAGCTCTTGTCAAGGAATCAGTAGGGACAGTGTGGCCAAGTCCAGTATTTTACTTTTCCCCATGGATGTAAATGGCAACCATTCAGTTCCATGGGAGAAAGAAAGGGCTGAATTTCAGGATACCATTGTTGGGCTAATCCCTGTACCAACTGGTGACCCCAATTATTCAGGCTCAAGTCTCTTATCTGCATAGCTCTGCCTCTACATTTGCACAGCTGCATCATGTTTTTGCTCATGCCAAAGTGTAGTGAAATGGATTGGGAATGGATTCTGAGCAAGGATGTTGCAAACTTCTAGGTGTGTGCATGATGTCAAAATTTTTTGCTGCATTTCTTGTCCCCACATCTATTGTCTTGGCTGTGCTTCAAACTTTTATTATTTATCTGCAGCTTTAAAGGCATGTCACTGTGGTTTTTTTAAAGGGTGGGTGGCAGCAGGACTTTATTTGAGCTGACATTCTGGGCTTGGTGCAGGAGTGAGTTTTCAAGTCCCAGGGTTCAATACTGCGATGAATGAAATTTTTCCTATTACTATGAATGAAAAATGTGGAAGCATCTCTTGAGTGTGTGTCTGTTTCCCTCTGCTGAGTAACCAGGGTTGACATTGCAA
>JAJKFI010000050.1:10080963-10103732 GCA_029204185.1 Lerista edwardsae
TGTGTGTGTGTGTGTGTGTGTGTGTGTGTGTGTGTGTGTGTGTGTGTTTTCCATTCTTCAGCAAATAAACAGCATTATAAAGTTTCCTTTGTGGAAAGCTGTTTTCAGGATGAAAATAGTTTTCAGGAAGGCTTGATGCAACAGTGAGCTGAAGGTGAACATTTTTTAACTGCATTCCTATGTATATTTACCTGCATATTTATATAAAGGTACATTTTTTACATAATAGATCTTAAAGGTTTTTGTAAGGCTTTTGTAAGGGTAGGTCTTGCCTCACAAACCTTTTGGAATTCTTTGAAAAGCTCAACAGGCACGTGGATGTGGGTGAACCTGTGGATATCATATTCCTGGATTTTCAGAAGGCGTTTGACACAGTCCCCCACCAAAGGCTGCTGAAGAAACTTCACAGTCATGGAATAAGAGGGCAGGTCCTCTTGTGGATCCAGAATTGGTTGAGGGCCAGGAAACGGAGAGTGGGGGTGAATGGGCAATTTTCACAATGGAGAGAGGTGAAAAGTGGAGTGCCCCAGGGATCTGTCTTGGGGCCCGTGCTTTTCAACTTATTCATAAATGACCTGGAGACAGGGATAAGCAGCGAGGTGGCCAAGTTTGCAGATGACACAAAACTTTTCTGGGTGGTGAAAACCAGAAAGGATTGTGAAGAGCTCCAGAAGGATCTCTCCAAGTTGGGGGAATGGGCAGCCAAATGGCAGATGCGTTTCAACATAGACAAATGTAAAGTGATGCACGTTGGGGCAAAAAACCAAAACTTCACCTATAGGCTAATGGGTTCTGACC
Organism: Lerista edwardsae; assembly: GCA_029204185.1. NCBI lineage: Eukaryota > Metazoa > Chordata > Lepidosauria > Squamata > Scincidae > Lerista > Lerista edwardsae. The sequence continues at coordinate 10,081,762 of JAJKFI010000050.1, forward strand.
TGTCTGTGACAGCTCAGGAGAGAGATCTTGGGGTGCTGGTGGACAATTCAATGAAGGTGTTGACCCAGTGTGCGGCAGCAATTAAGAAGGCCAATCATTAAAAAAGGGGTTGAGAATAAAACAGCCAATATTATCATGCCATTGTACAAATCGATGGTAAGGCCACACCTGGAATATTGTGTCCAGTTCTGGTCGCCGCATCTCAAAAAGGACATAGTGGAGCTGGAAAAGGTGCAGAAGAGAGTGACAAAAATGATTACGGGGCTGGGGCACCTCCCTTATGAAGAAAGACTGCAGCGTTTGGGACTCTTCAGCCTAGAAAAAAGGCGTCCAAGGGGGGACATGATTGAGACATACAAAATTATGCATGGAAGGGATAGAGTCGATAGAGGGATGTTCTTTTCCCTCTCTCAAAATACCAGAACCAGGGGGCATCTACTAAAACTGAGGGTTGGGAGAGTTAAAACAGATAAAAGGAAGTATTTTTTTACCCAGCGGGTAGTTAATCTGTGGAACTCTTTGCCACAGGAGGTGGTGATGGCATCTGGTCTTGATGCCTTTAAGAGGGGATTGGATGGATTTCTGGAGGAAAGGTCCATCGTGGGCTATAGGCAATGATGGATTGTGCAACCTCCTTACAAAGGTGGAGGGCTACTGTTACCGGGTGCAAGGGAGTGGCAACAGGATGCAAGCATCTTGTTGTCTCATGCCTCCCTGGGGCACCTGGTAAGCCGCTGTGAGATACAGGAAGCTGGACTAGATGGGCCTTTGGCCTGATCCAGCAGGGCTCTTCTTATGTTCTTATGTTCTTAAAGGAAAAAAAAATCCCCCCCCGACCAAATGGTCTAGTCATGACCAACTCTAGGGGGTGGTGCTCATCTCTGTTTCAAAGCTGAAGAGCCAGCATTTGTCCGAGGACAAGTTTCCGTGGTCATGTGGCTGGCATGACTATACGCCAAGGCGCACAAAACACCGTTACTTTCCCACCAAATTGGTACCTACTTATCCATTTGCATTTTTACGTGCTTTCGAACTGTTCGGTTGGCAGGAGCTGGGACAAGCAACGGGAGCACACTCTGTTGCATGGTCTTGAATTGCCAACCTTCCGGTCAGCAAGCTCAACAGCTCAGCAGTTTAACCCTCAGTGCCACCACATTCCCCTAGTAATAGATCTTACTTTTCAATAAATAAGTACAGGATTGGGAATCTGATGTATGATCGTTTATGTGTTCTATTATTTAGTTTGCTAAAGTGTTGCAGTATCTGAAGTCTACAGGACTAAAAACCCATTAAAAAACTTGGAAATGGAAGCAGGATTGTTCCTGTGCAGCCACAGACAATCCCTTAATAATACGCTACAACAAAAAAACACTTCTCAGTCTTTACACATTTTCCTGTGCGATGATTATGCCCAGTTGGTGCTTGTGATACCACAAAAAGGTGATCCTTTTCGTTCACCATTGGTTTCCATGAGGGATCACTTCAGGTCCTCCTTCCTATAACTTTGCAGTTTTCCAATCAATCCACATGATTCAATTTTTAATTACACCAAGTGATCACTTTTGCCACTTATAGACTAAATGTTGAAAAGTCCCTAGAGATACAAACCCCAATCCTATGCAGATCTCCTTTTGTTCCCTAACCCTGGGGAAATCCCCTGCTTTTCCTGTTGGTCCAGAGCCATACCTAGAGGGGGATCACGGCACTAAGTTTTCCCAGCAGTCATTCCTCTCATCTTTGCAGCCATTTATAGCCAGCATAGATTCCATTTTGCTCTAGCCGCTGGGAATTGCTACAAAAAGGAGGGGGAGCGGCTCCTTGCAAAAGCATAGCTGTGATTCCCCTCTAGGTGCACCTCTGTGTGGGTCTCCTCGGTCCTGCTTCAGCACAGAACCAAAGGGAAGGGAGTTAGAATATGGCAAGTGCCCCCAATCCCACCCGTTCCTGTCCCCATTAGCATCCATTGGTCTTGAATTCTCTGATAGCAGAGGCCCACAGGGACATCAGCTTGTATCAGGTATAGCCTTGAATCACATGAGGAAAGCACAGAGCGGAAAAGAATAAAAGTCAGCAGGAAAAATAATCAGAAGGTGGTAAGAACATGAAACAATCATGAAATACTTTGTTTTAGATAGCCCTGACAAGACGATTGGTTGCAAATCAGAGAAGCTTAACTATTTATCATCCCTCTTTAAGGTTATATAACTAGTCTGTCTCCATGCATAGTGTCTTATAGGCCTGTATACTTTTTCAACTGTGGGATCTTTCAATCATTTCAAATTGATATTCTGGGGTCTCATCCCAGGTTTGCCTCTCAGTTTCAGGACATCTCAATTTGAATATGATTTCAGAACCCATTAATGTAAAAGTTGGAGACCACCACTGCATGTAAAATGAACATCAGATTTACAATATGCACGAGGAACTCAGGTAATGATTAATTCATTTCCCAAGATTACGACAGTGTGCTAAAAGTTACCTCGAGGCTTTTCTTTTGGCTAGAAATATTAAAGATTCAGCATTTATATCAGTTCACATTATTCATATTGCAAATCCCATGAGTTTGAAAAGAAGCTTACATATATTAAGCAATCTCCAAAGCTGGTTGGTTAAACATTTATTAGAACTTCCACTCTATTTAGAGAGTTTCAGAATACAAAGACATCCATTTTTTGGAGGATGCCACTGGAAGAAAGTTACTTTTGTCACCTAATGGAAAAGAATGGCAAAAATGGAATGTTTACATGAATACATTATCAGTATGAAGCTCTTTTCAAGACATACATATAGTTTTATAAAGCAATTTGCTGAAGGATTCAGCGATTCGTTGTTAATTGCTGAAGGATTCTCCAGGGAATCAGATTCTGAAGGGGAATGACGACCTGGAAACAAGGTAGTATTGTGCCTAAAACAGGCACATATGTATCACAAGAACATAAAAAGAGCCCTACTGGATCAGGCATAAAGGCCCATGTAGCCCAGCTTCCTGTATCCCAACAGTGGCTTACCAGATGCCTCAAGGAGTGCACAAGACAACTAGAAGCCTGCATCTTGTTGCCACTCCCCTGCATCTGGCGTCATCCCATCTCAGAATCAGGTAGACACTGTCTTACACTTTCAGCTAAAAACCCACAAATGTGGTGATGGAAAGATTGGTTCTTTGCATGGTAAATTTGTGACTTATTGGGGAAAAAAAAGAATAATGTGTTTGCTTGTGAGAAGGGAAGGGAAAAGGATTGAAGCAGTCTATTCATATATCAAACTGTGGACAGCTTCTACAATACTGATGATTTTGGTCAAGAAGCCTTTCCAAATTCCATGGTTCTATTTACAAGACCTTCCTACATGGAGTCCTTTTTTCCTATGAACTTAGAATTCAGTTTCTCTTCAGTTTTCAGTTAATCTCCATGTATTGAAAGGTGGGCTACAGAATACGTAGTTATATGTGCGTAGGCAGTCCATGCAGTGAGGAATCATACAGGGTTCCAGGAATCATATGTGTACCTGATTATGTGCATGTAGGCCTGTATGCATAAGCATCTCTTTAGCATAATCTGCAAAATATATGAATATTGCAGGTGGCAGCATGGCCTTGATCCCTCACCCATACATTCCATGAATGTATATGGGGTTATTTGTGAAAATCTTTGGGCAGCCCAATCGTACGATGGACTGGGCTGCCAGCTAGACCACTTTGTGTCAGCAGAGCAGACCCCCGCTGTCGCAGAATCACTGCTGACAGAGTGCAGAGTGGCCATTTGGGGAGCATGACCACAAGGGGAGACAGCGCTCCCTCTCCATTGCTGGACTCTGCTGCTGCCACCAGAAGAGGTGAGACAGTGATGGGGGTGGGGAAGCTGTAGGAAGGGGTGGATCCAGCCGTCAGATGGTGCATGTCAGATCCAGTGTGCTCTTTTTGCTGCCTCCACCTCCCTTTCTCTCCTTGGACTTGCACCAACAACTGGTGCAGGTCTGAGGAGACCCATTGCAGAGCAGGAGGCTTACAGAGTGGGTAAGGAGATATAAATATCTTCCCCTCTCTGAAGTTTCTGCCCTAGCTGGATACAGCACACTCCTTTTTGGTGCAGCTGCACCAATGGGGGTGGAAGGATAAGACTGGGTCCTAAGATGAAAAAATGTCAGTAAGAAAAATACTGTACTGCGGTTTGGGTTCCATATTCTTTGTCATCTTTTCCTTACTACAGACAGTTGGTTGCTTTATGCAGTGAATTCCAGGTTCCTTGTCTGCGAATGGAAAGAGTAATCTTGGATTCATAGGCCAGTATGCTGGAAAGGGGAGGAAACGGAGCCTCATTACATTTCAGGTGGGCGAGGACAGAGCTGAGAAGCAAGCCCACGCAAGCAAGAGGAACAATGAAGTCCATCTTTCATTTTAACTGCTTATCACCACTTTCCGCTGAATTCTGCCCAATATTCTGCCTGAGGCTACAGCAGCAGGCAGTGTAATCGCCTCATTCTACAGTGTGTCGGCTTCTGTGTCCCTGGTAAGCCCTGACATTGTCAGTGTTCGGTTAGTTGGTTTTTTCGTTCTAGGAGCCCAGTCCTATTTCCCCCCACACAGCAATGCAACAGCGCTGAAAGGGCTGAAAGCGCTGAAACTGCACTGCATCCTGTGGCAGGGGGGCAGTTGTGGAGGTCTCTAAGGCTCCTTGATGTGTGGGGGTGGCGGTTCTACTCGAACCTATTCCAGCTCAACAGTCTGCGTGAACCTGCTCCCCAGGATCCGGTCTAGGAACGGGGTTAGGATTCAGCTGCCAAACCCCTCTCCTGCCTAGATCTGATCCTCCACCTCACCCATCGCCACCCCATTCAGCCCTTCCCCCCTCCCTGCCTCTTTCCACCACCCCATCCACGCTCCCCGTCTCTTCACCTCAGTCAGCAGTGTCTTCACACAACTCCAGAGCACATTGGAAGGCTGCAGCCTTCCAGCTGGAGCTCCAGCATGTATTCAATGAGTCTAAAACCTCCCTCTGAGCAATCCCGTACGGGACTGCACTATATGTTTCCTAACTGTACAAGACTCCACTGATGTAGCCCAATTAGCCAACTTACCAAATTAAAGGGAGATGATAACATTCATAGCTATCATTCTTGCTTGAACCTCGTAGCTTGCTTGGTGCAGGTGGAGAAAAAAATTCTTGAAGGTAAAAACTTAATCCACAAAAATAGCCTAAAAGCCACAACATCAATGGGAAAACTAAGTACTTAAAGAAATAGAAGCCATTTAAAGTAGGTGAAAGTGGTGTCATGTGTTTTTATTCTAAATCAACATTTTCATCGATTTTAAAGCATTGTATCAGGTGTAATCACTGCCATATGGGTGGTATGTATGTGTTTTATTTTGTTTTTTACAATTTTATACATAAAATCTACCAAAAAAAATATAAATAGCTGTCTGGAATCAGAGACCAGGAAAGTGGCAGATTTAAAACCTAGGAAGAAAAAAAATAAATCTAAAATTCAGAGGAATGGAAGAAAATCTCCACATTGCTTCTCTGAGTATACAGTATTTATATCTTTATTTAAAGCGTCACATCATATTTATTTGATGAACTCTTTTTTCCTCGTTTTGCATGTCTTGATTATTTGAATTTTCACAGACAATCCCTCTTCCATATCGTGCATATCTGTGTTGGCCAATTACAGGGCAGAACCCATCTTGGATAAAAGCTGACTTTAATGAAATTCCATTTTGTTCTAAGTATCATCTTGAGCGGGTATTGACTTTCTGTCTCGTTTTCTCTGGGCACCTAATTAAAGAAGCTGGACCACAGCATTTGCCAGTGCCTGATCGCAAACAGGGCCAGTCCATCCGTGAGGCTAACTGGGGCGGGTTGCCTCAAGAAGAAAGTTGGCAGGGCATGCTTACCCCCATTCCTCCTCCCTCCAGTCACTGGACTGGAAGAAGAAGAGAAGGAAGAGTGGAAGTGTATAGAGAAGGCTAGTGCTGTAGCCCAGCTCTCTTCATTCCGCCCACCCCCCATTCTTGTGAGAGAAGCAAGGACTGGTACACATCTAGGTGGGGAGGAGCATTTGGCAGTAGTCTCACGCGCTAGACCAGCCCTGCTGGCAAGACATCAGGAGACTACTGTCATAGTGACCCTCTTGGGGAAATGGTGACACGGGTGCGAAAACCACTACTTGAACTTTGGAAAAGCCTCTTGCAGTCAGATGATAGAGGACAGGGTGATTTGAGTCTGTGCTTTGACTCACTATAAGGCAACTTCAGATGCATATTTATTTATTTATTGCATGATAGCTTTCTTTTAATAATTTTTTTCTTATGATTACTTTCCTCATATTAGTCTTCAGTGAATAATAGCAAAAGGCGTCAGTGAAAGACAAGCTCACCCATGATGAGCTTATCACCTTCTGATTGCTTTGCTAATGGGTTGCCTGAATTTGCCTTAAATATTTTAATTATCTGACTGCGCTATGATATTATACAGAGTTAACCATCTCTGCAACCTTGCATTGCATTCCCATTTTTTCTTATGTTTTTGGAAATTTCTCGCATTCATGCAAATAAGGCTGAACTGTGCTCTTCACCAGCACCATCTAGGCATGGGAGGTAATTGTACAAAATAAATATGTTAATTAAACAAATGAATGGGTTATGTATTCCCTTCTAGTTATTAGCAACTTAATTTCAGTATAATACAAATCACAGCACAGTCCTATGCATGTCTAATCAGAAGTAAGTCCCATTGTGTTCAATGAGACTTACTCTCAGGAAAGTGTGTATAGGATTGCAGAAGATTTAGCCGAGAGGGTTAATGCCTCCGTTTGCCTGAAGATAACAACTGAAGATCTCAAGGTCGTGAGCTCGAGACTCCCGGAAGTCTGTGTGAGCGGCAGACCTTGCAAACTGCGGCTGATTAAAAGCTGAGTTTCAGCTGCCTCATGGGAGGAGGAGTGTGCTGAACGCAGCTGCGTCTCTGGTGGGAGCAGGGAAGCCTCATCAGCCAGCAGACGACAGACGGGTGGCTAAAGAAAGAAGGCTAAATCCAGAAAGAAAGATCTGTTTGAGTGTGGTTCTTGAAAGATAGAACATTCTGTAAATTGTAAAAACCTTCGGGTTTGTGAAAAGTCTGCCTATGTAAACCGCCTTGAGTTGTAATCATTAGAGAAATCTAGTGACTTTAAGAAAGGCGGTATATAAATACATGTATTATTATTATTATTATTATTATTATTATTGTAGCCAGGCAGCCCAATCCTGAGCCTGGTAGTGTCCAGGGTTCCAGCAGTGCCAAAATGGCAATCGCTGGATCTGGCCGTGCCGGGATATTGCTAGAGGTATCCTCAGGGGGAAGGGAGAATTTGCTCCTTTCCCCCAGGGAGACCACAGCCAGTGGCAATGGATCTCCTCAACTCTGTCTATATTTAAGTGGGCGCAGAGCCAAGGAGATTCATGTGGGGCTGCCTGGGGTTGGGATGCGGCAGCAGAAGTTGCTGCTCCACCTTTCCCCCCGCTCCACCTTTCCCCCCGCCCAGTTCCTCACCTCCCTCCTCCTGCCCTAATTAGGCTTATTAGCGGATGGTGCTGTTGGAGCTCCAGCCGTTTTGTCTGCTTGTGTGGGGGCCAGACGTTGACTTAGCCCCCACCTCAACATGAGCCTTGAGGTGTCGCGGACATGCTTCACAGTACACATGTACCGCCGGCAATAACGGGCTCTGGATTGGACCCTCAGTCTGCACTATTCTGTATCCATGGGGTTGGATCCCAACTAATATTTCCATGAATAGAAACATGGTGGGTGGTTTCAACCAATCTCAGGGCCAAATCCTATCCCAGCCCTGATGTAGCCATCCCAATGGGGTGTGTGCTGCATTCTATGGTGGAGGTCTCCTTAAGATAAGGGAATATTTATTTGCTTACCTCTGGGCTCCGTTGTAGCTACATCAGTACCAGAAACATGGATAGGATTGGGTCCTCATTTCCTTTGCATTCCATGTGCCCAAAATCGGCTCTTGAGTACTCCCCAATTCCCAGAGTCATTTGGGGAGGGGGGGTATCAAGTAAATGAGGTCTCTTCTTTTAGTAATTTTATATTTTTCTGAGGTATCTGGGTGTCTAACACCTAGTGGTCAAGCCTGGCTATGGTACCACATAGCGTTGGCGCTGCGCCCTTCCTAGGATGGCACTGTCAGAAGAGGTGTAAAGGAAGAAAAGGGGGTTGATTATTTATTTATAGGATTAATACCCTGCCTTTCTGCCCCATGGGCACCCAAGGCGGCTTATAATATTAAAATAAAAACAATACAAAATGTAACATTTAAAACCATATTAAAACAGTATTTAAAAACAATTTAAAATGGGCAGGCCCCGTGGATCCCATAGTTGTAGTTTAAAATGCCAGCCAGCATGGCATGGGTTAAAAGCTTGTTTGAATAAAAAGGTCTTCAGGCCCCACCAAAAGATTTTTAAAGAGGGAGCTGTTCTTAATTCCACAATCCACAAAGAGGGAGGGTATTCCACAATCGTGGGGCCACCACCGAGAAGGCCCTGTTTCTGGCCGCCTTCCCCTTCACCTTGCTTCGTGGTGGCACAGTCATAAGGGTCCTCTCAGATGACCTGAGAGTATGGAAGGAGGCGGTCCCTCAAATACCCCGGACCCAAGCCGTAAAGGGCTTTAAAAGTCAAAACTAGCACTTTGAATCGGGCCCAGAAAGGAACTGGCAGCCAGTGTAGCCGCTGAAGCAACGGCCTGACAGAGTCAAACCGACGAGTCCCAGGAACCACACGGGCAGCCGCGTTCTGCATTAATTGCAGTTTCCGGATTGTCTTCAGAGCCCCACATAGAGTGCATTGCAGTAATCTAATCTGGATGTCACTAGGGCATGGGTCACCTTGGCCAGGTCTGAGCAACCCAGGTATCAAATCCAGAGGAGGTTAGGCAGTATCATCAGCCAGTTTCAGGGAAGGAGGCCAGACAAAGGAGCTGGGACTGCTTTTCAGGAGGTGAACTCAGCAGACACTGAGCTTTGGTTTGTTTCACTCAAGGGGAAAAGGGCATGGAGGAGAAAGGAAGGCTGGAAAAGAAGCTAGAAATCTAGTATCTGTCCTGGGTTTCAGCTGGGACAGCAATTTTTGGGTAATTGAAGGGCGTGGGGATGGCCAAATAGCACCAACAAGTGACATCATAGATGGAGGAGAAAGTGCAACACGAGGCTTCTGATTGGGCTTTTTATAAGGAAACTCTCAGAAGGATAACATGGATACAATGGCACCTACTGCAGAGTGAGCTCATCTCAGACCACTCTGGCCTGTGTCTTGTAAGCCCTGCTGGACAGGGTTCCAGCCTAATGTGCATCACTCTATGAAGTCTGTGGCAACCAAGTTCTTGTTTGGTCAGAAGGCCTGTATCTTGGTTAGCAAAAGACACTTCATTGAGGAAGGGAAGGGAACTAGGGCTGAAGGCACAACTTCTGTGACCACAAATGTTCTTCTTTACCTCAGAGGACATTCCCCAGATGTTCATTGTTTGCAGGTCTGAGTAGGATTACCTCTCTTTTATCCTTGAGTAACCCGTCCCCTCACCAATGGATGCACCTCATGCCTTTTTGGTGAAGTTGCATGAACACTGGTGGTGAGGATATGATTGGACCCTTAATTTGCTAAAATGCACTGACCACTATTTTTTTTTTACATCTATGGTGCACATTGACATGTGACGATGATCCAACATTTCTGTTTTTCACAGTGAATGATACTGATTAATGTGAATGAGATTTGCTCTTCATGTATCTTATGAATTTTTATATGTACTCTCATCCAAGGCAAACATATTTTATTTGCAGGGATCGTATTTCAACCTTGAATTCATAGCAAAGTCTCCTGCTGTGATAAAGCTAATATTCACTTGTAGAAAAATAAAACATTGACTTATTTATTCCAAGAAAGTTCACCACACTGAATGTAGGGTTCGGGGTTTTAGTGAACAGCAGTTTAATTCTGTCTGGAAACTAGGGCTGAGCTGAAGTTGTGTAATGCAGTGGAATTTGGATTTTTAAAAAAGCCTGGTTTTTATTTAATATTTTTGTAATTGGTGAAAGGTCCATTTAAAACGAGGCACCTATGCAACTTGTTTATGGGAAGTTCAAGATGGATTAAAGAAAACCAGGTTACTTGTTGACCCTTTCTTGCAGCATTTGGTGGGGTCTGCTGAATGTGCTATCCCCATTTTGGAAATGACGTTTGTGTTGTACTCCTCCCGTGTTGCTGGCTCAGTCATTTGGCTTGCCTTTCAGGGGGCCCTAACATGAAGGCATGACATGATGCTTTGCTGTCAGCGGGAAACAAAACAAACCATCGTCCCTGACTATGTGAAAAGAATTGATTTGCCGCCATGTGTCTTCATGAGCAGGATACCGTTTTGTGGAAGGGAGCAAAACTAAAGCCTGTGCACAAGTTAAATGCCACTGACATTTTTTCCTCAAAAACAAAACATCCTTATACGGTATACACAAAGAAATTTAAGGCACAATTCAGAGGCACCCTTGGCCCGACGCATGTGAGTTGCATCGGCCCAGCACTGTCGCAAGCATGCAGTAAGGCATGTCTCTGGCAGCCAGGCATCCCGTGGAGCAGTTGAGCAGGTGCAAGTCTGAGCAAGCTGCAGCAGCCCAAATTGGGGCCGCACGGCCCAGGGACAGGGGGTTTGGATCCAGCAAACTGCTGGAACTGGGCTCTTCCCCCCTCCCTGGGCCTTCCTGCCTGCTGGAACTCCCTCCCCCACCATGTTCCTCCCTCCCTCCCACTTTCCCTCTGCCCAGAAATGGTCCTGCACTGGCCAAACTCAGCCAGTGCGAGACCGACGTACCTGGCAGTGATGGCGATATTGCAGGGCCAACACAACTGCCTGCATCAGCCATGCACCCATTGTGCTGATGCGGGCATGGTTTATGGCATGTTCACAACAGCACTCACCCGATGCAAGTGGCTTTCATCAGCCAAAGGTGGTGGGATGGGATTGTGCTGTGAGTGGCTTAATTCTGGCAACCTACTGAGCTCATGGTAAGGTTCATATCTGGGCAATTCTGATCTGAAGCAATTAGCCAGAGGTGTTCCTACGGGGGGGGGGATAAGTTTTGTATTTCTGAAACAAATGTTAAATCCTGTGTCATGTGGTCCCTCCCCCTTGCCTCTAGAGTCATTTGCTGCTCGGATGGCAAAACCTCTCAGCCAATTCTCTGAGCTGCAAATGGCTCTGAACATGAGGGGTGGTGGTCGCCATATTACACAGGAGCTCAGGCTCTTGCAAAGCATTTTGCCCCCCTGCAGGAAAGCCACTGAAATTAGCCACTGTGTTACGAGAATGCACAGAATGCCTTGGTTTTTTTTTAAAGTGAATTATGGAAGAAATAAGGAGTAATTCTGCACGCATGCACACACACACACACACACACCTTTATGCTCTTTCTTTCCCACCATATCCATGACAACAGGGGAACTGCAACTGTTCTGCTTTACAGTAGCTACTATCTTTACACATCTAAAAGTTAATCATTGTTAATCTCCATCAGCAGAGTAAAATTTACAATATTTAGCCGTAAAAAAAAAGGAAAATTTATTAACAAGGGATTTCTGGGATGATTGCTTTAATTTTCTTTGGATGATGAGGATTGAGTTTGAATTTAGCCAAGTACAAAATGAGAACAAAAGAAGCCAGAGTGGCATAACCGGGCTACCAACAGAAGTCCAAATGCTCCACTGTGCCTTTTCCCATTGCTTTAATGGGTTCATTATATTTCATCCATTGCAGAAAACACTGCAGCTGTGCAACAGATGGTGCTGCTTTGGCGAGGACGTAAGACAAAAGAGATAATAGAGCTGTGGCCCAATAGAAGGAATGCAGTGCATCAAAAGAAAAGCAGAGTAAATAGAAATGAATGAAAAGGTTGAAGGGGGAAAGACAACATTTAGCACTGCTAGTCCTGATTATTAGTCGAAGCGCTGCTTGTGCTAATTTTGTGCTATTGGGGGAAATGTGATGACCACAAAACCACAGCATAATCAGGAGCAGAGGAATCTTGGTATTTCAGAATGAAAGCAGAAGTCCTGTTTCCTCTTTCCTCTCTCACACAGGAGCAGTATTGCAAGGAATATAGATTTTAACTCCACTGTGGCATTGTCCCTTGATAGATAGTGCACCGTGCATAATGTAGACTAATTTGAAGGTACTGGAATCATAAGTGTGCCAAGGTTATTCGTGCTCCACGAGAGCCTATTTCTGAAACAAATGTTAAATCAATAGACTTAGTGTGCTTCGTGGCAGTGTGAATTACTATGTGTGTGTGGACAAAGAAGAAACTCAGGTGACATACTGCAATTAAAGAGAAACTGATTTCTGTGCAATTCATTTTTTATCCCGAAACTGTTTTCTGAACAGTATCTGAATCATTTCTGCTGATGGCCATAAGAAAGCCATTCCTTACAGCAGCATTCCCTACTGCTCTTTTATTCCATTGAAACAGCACTTTCTGGAGGAAATAAGCATTCCTCCATGTAGGTTTGTATTCATTTCTGCTCAAACTGGAGAAATGTTATAAAACTATCCTGGTCACCACATTGGGCACAGCACACCATTAGGTACACTGGAATAACAGTGACTTCACTGAGCACTGGTTTGGCCACTGTAGTCTGCTGTAGTGCCACATAAGGCATAGAGACTGTGAGTTTGAGAACCCTATGATAAAATGTTAGCAGAAGCATTGAATTCTATTTAAGGGTGCAGATAATCCATGTGTTAGGTATATTTCATCAGATGCACCATGGATCATGTTGGGAAAAGAGCAGAAGAAAGGCAGGAGGTTTCACCCCATTCTTCATGCAAATGCAGATTGCAAAAACTTAACTTTGACTGTTTAGGGGGGAAAACTTGGACTGCACTTGGGGTGTTTTCAAAGTAATGTCTATATCTATATCTATATCTATATCTATATCTATAGTCTAGTGCTGTGGTTCCCAAAGTCCAGCTTAGACTGCTTGGGAGCCAAGATGAGTGCTTGCGGAGGCAGGGCCTGGGATGGGAGGGTGTCCTGATGGTGCTGTAGTGATTAAAGTGCCACGAGCATCCAGGGGCTTCTTAGCCTACCTGGGGGTCACGTTGGCCTTGAGCGAGGTCTGGGAGGTCTGCTGCACCCTCTGTGACCCGCCTTGAAACTCCAAATCGCTCCAGATCTGTTGCAATCCGCGCATGCAAAAACCAAGTGTGCTCCAATTGCAACCCAGAGTGATCTGGAGTTTCAGGGAAACAAGCAGAGGGGGGCTTCAGGCCTCCCAAACCCTGCCCAAGGCCAGCACGACCCCCCAGGTAGGCTAAAAGGCCCCTGGGTGCCTGCAGCGCCACAATCACTATGGCACCATCGTGACACCCATAACTGGGCCACTCCCCTTAAGGAGGAATGGCCCAGTTTTGGTTCCCAATGATGGGTTGAAACCCACCACTTTGGGAACCACTGGTCCAGGGTTTATTTAAATGACCATTTATCTGAACAGAAGTACTCTCTCATCCACTTCAGCCTTTATCAACATTATGAAGGGTTTAAGCAGTTGTCATTGGTTGTCCGATTTCCTGCTTTAGTTTCCTGTCAGTATAAGAAACAATGTAAATGGTAGAACAGTCTTGATGATGTGTATTTTTGTGAATTGTCTGTTCATGAGGGCTGTACATCATGGTTCTAATATAGCACTACAAAGCTAAACCTAGAAGCACAGGAAGCATAACTTGAAAAAATAGGCACAATTGACTGCAAGTGAGCCTTTTGCCAGTGCAGTACGCAGACAATTTGCTCGTGATCAGATTTTGATTTTGGAGCCATTGTAATATAGTCATCTGACAACAGCCACTTTTAATATGTTTTTAAAAATAGCTTTTATATTCCTAGTTGGCAATTTTAACATTGCAATGGAAAGACGGTGTGGCTTTTCCTAAGACAGTTAAATGAAAAGACATTTCAACTACCTTTGGCTTGGAACAGGCTTTCTGCAGAATGACATCCTGCACTTTTTCTGTATTGTAAAGTATTTCTGCCAGCCAGCTGAAAATAAGGTGTGAGATTTTCATTCCATGTGTGACAATTAAAGTAACACTGGGAAGCTGCCCATCTGCTCAGTGACTGATATCAACTATTGGGAAGGTGTAAATAGACTTCTGAGCCTCAAACCATGGAGTAATAGTATTATTTTAGCTGATGGAATATATTTTTGGAAATTAGTTCTATTTTACCCGCTGTTGCTTTCAGACTAATCTGAAAATCCACTCTCAGAATGAATTACTCCCATGAGTATTTCATCATGGTATCTGCAAACTGATTATCAGTCCAGTCTAACCCTCTGTTGGGCTCCAGGGTGCATGTGGAGGTTTTTTTTTTAACATGCAGTGATGGTTTATTCACTTTTGACCCTATCTCCTCTTATTACAGCTTCTGGATTGAACACACGTGTGCAACTCGTATTCATTTCATTGAGACAAAAGGTTGCCCTCAGAAAGAGCTCTGTACAAGGATTTTTATTCTGTTTAATGAGTGGTTGTGATTTTAAACCTGTAGAAATGAAAGTTGGTTGTATTTTACACATTTGCATTATTGCTCCTTAAATCATAGGCTTGGGGAAGCAATTATGGAGGCATGAATCTCCTTACTGCATTTCAGCAGATCAAAAGTTGTAGTTGGTGCATTTAAGCTAATAGGGTTATGTTTGTTTCAAATGTTTTAATAGGGAAATCATTTTGTATGGTCCTAATGGGTCCAAATAAAACCAAGGGGTAGGCTCATCCATCAAATGATTAAGAAACCACAGGTAAATTTAGTCCACCCAATGTCTAGGGTGGCACCCTACATAAGATCCCCCTACAGAAAAGCAGTTATTAGTCAGTGTTTAAAATCTACAGTCACCTGGATGATTCCCATACAGCAGATGTTCTGAATTCTAGATTCAGACTGAGCTCATATACTCCCATCAGCCTTATTACTCACCTTACAAAGGAGTGGAGTTCTTCAAAGGTTAGCTCTCCTTTCCCATTGTATTTATTAGAGAAAGAGATTGTGAGGGGTTTGGTGGCAGGCATGGTAGATCCTCAGGAGCTTCAGGTGCGTGATTGTGTATATGTGCATAAAGGCAGCTCTGGGGAATCCTGGCTAGTGGATTGAGTTCACAAAAGCATATTCCTTGATTACTGTACCGGCACCCTGGTGTACAGTATTGTATTGTGGTGTACTGTACAGGTGCCCTGGTGTCCACTGATTTGGTATCCATGGTTTCAGTTCTCCATGGATACCATGGATACTGGGACACCTATTAAAAAGATAGGGGAACATTAAACAAATCTCTTTTTTACACCTTGTTACAGCAGAAACATTGCTATCTTTAAAAAGGCGTCCCAGTATCCACAGTTTCAGCTATCCACAGGGGCAGGGGCGGTTCCAGAACGAAACACCAGTGGACTCCAGGATTCAGCGTTCTATCAGAGGTGGCCTTTTTGTTAGTGGTTGACTAATTAAATTAAAATTAGTCACTTTTACACATTTCTTGTAGAAAATTTGTCTATGTAACTAAATAAAATTAGAATGTATAGCTAACTCAAATGGTTAAATGTGAGGTTTATATCATTTTTGTCCTTTATGCAAAGTGGAGTTCAATTGATCTTTCCTATGCTCAGATTTCAGTTTTTGTATCTATAGCAAGAAGTGTTTGAAAACTGTTATTTTACTGAGAAGTCCATTGTGTTTGGTAAGACTTCAGTTGTAATCCTGTCTTACTGGAAACAAACTATCGCTTTATAGGTATCACAGAAAGTGCTTCCTTAACAGGCGGAAATAATCATCCATAAAACGACTATATGAAATGCAAAAAAGTGTCAATTATCTCATCATTGTCAGGCTACTACTGACTTGCTATCGAGGAGCTTATATTCATTCTGGACTTAAAGAAGAGTTCACAGCATACTACATACAAGTCAATTATTCTTAGGTTGAAGACTCTTTGTAAACCCCCCCCCCACTAATTTTAGAAAAAGACATTTACAATATTCACAGTTCAAAAAAACTGAAGAAAGAACACATGGAGATTGCTTATATATGGAAAACCAAAATGGAAACCATTTTTAGGGTGCAAAAGTTGTCATATTTAATGTATGCTATAGTGACAATAGTTGGACTTCTTGTACTTCCATAGAACTACAGGCCAACACAGCTAGAACCTCTGTATCAGCAGTTCTCAAATTCTTTGGGAGTTTGAGAACTGCTGTAAGTGCTTGTGGGGGCAGGGAATTACAGCGATGTGATCGTTACAACCACGTTGCTGATGGGCATAGATCGGGGCGGGGGGGGGACTTACCAGTGCCTGCTCCAGCTTCCTTTTGGGTTGGGAAGCCCTGTGGACCTCTCTGCAGGGCTCCCTCTGCATTTCAGAGGTAAAAAAAAATTGCGATCCACTTCCTGGTCGTGATCACTAATTGCAAAAGTGTTTAGTTTTGAGTGCCATTGAGGGTGGGGATGATTTTAATTATTCATTTTTTAATATAGTGTGGTATGCATGAACAGTGCATACAGTGATACAGTAGGACGTGGTGGCGCAGCGGGTTAAACTGCTGCTGCTGGGCTTTCCGACTTGGGAGTTCAAGACTGCGCAATGGAGTGAGCTCCCGTTGCTTGTCCCAGCTCCTGCCAACCTAGCAGTTCAAAAGCACCTAAATGCAAGTAGATAAATAGGGACCACTTTGGTGGGCAGGGAATGGCGTTCCGTGCGCTACGGTGTACAGTCATGCCGGCCACATGACCACGGAAGCTTGTCCTCGGACAAAACGCCGGCTCTACAGGCTTTGAAACGGAGATGAGCACCGCCCCCTACAGTTGGTCACGACTAGAGCATTCGGTCATGGGGAAACCTTTACCTTTACCTATGCGTGAATATAAGAGGGTTGATCCTGGAGCAGGAGCATTTCTTACTGGGGAGACAACAAAGGAAGGGAGACACCGTGAATAATACAGGGTGTTCAAAGTGTTTAGTGTGCTTAATAAACCATCACAATCATTACAATGGTTTTGTAAGATAGGCTAGTCCTATTATACCCATATAATAGGGTGGAGATGGGAATTAGCAGCACAGTTGCTAGGCATGACTACTCAGAGTAGGTGCTCAAAAGCAAGACTCATTGTAAGACTCATTGGGGCTTACTCCCAGAAAAATGTGTATAACATTGCAGCCTAAAACACAATACTTTGTCTAATGCCATTTTTTTGTCTCACCACATAGCTGAGGTGAGATTTGCACTTAAGGTTCTTAATCAGAACACTCTGCTAGATATAGCTCACTACATTAATAAGGGGTCAAATACGACAAGAGGTGCAAATAGGGGAGAAAAAACCTATTGTCAAGTAAAGGTTGCTGTTTGATGACAACTGAGAACTCAGTAGTAGAGCACATGCCTTGCAGGTATACAGTCCTATATTCAATCCTTAGCATTTCCAATTATTGGCTCTCAGGTAGCAAGTGTTGGATAAACCTTTGCCTGAGATCCTGAAAAGCTGCTGCGAGTCTGGGTAGATCATACTGGAACAGTCAAGGGGAGGGGGGAATTGGCTCACTATCAGACAGGTTCATGTATGTTCAGCCGGAGTGCATCAACCTTTTGCAACCGGAGTGCAAGTGAACATTTGTGTACTGTGTCTTTTAGCAAAGACCTAGTCATACAAATCTTGGAATTCATTATTCCAAGTAATTCAGGTCCTTGGTATTTCTGTTCTTCTCTGTAAGCAGAAGCAAGGATAGGATCTAGGAAGAATTCTGTAGGCACATCCTTTGAATTTTCATATATTAGCACTACACGCAGAGCAAAGCAAGAGGAAATTAATAGCAGCCCAAGGTAAGGTGCATTACAATCAAGATAAGCAGCCTGCTCCCAGGTCCGTCATCTCTCTCATCCTTCTGTCTGATGAGCTATGAGATAGAAGACAATATTTTGCATGCTCTGTTCTGACACAGTTCCCTCTCCCCCACCCAACCCCTTTCTCCAGATCATAACAATAGATTTGGACTGATTTCCTATTCAGAGGCAATCAGTGAGGGGAGAGAGCAGAGAACACTAATAAGATGCCCTATTTGACCTTACAGGGAATTATTGTTTAACTGATTTCTTTCCCACTTAGCCCCCCCCCCCCATTTCCTTAGGCAGGAATGTATAGCAGCTTTCAATTTAAAAACAGGTGCATAACTGGAAGCTGTCTGCTACAGACATACAATTGATTGAGGACAGCAGTGCCCTTAATCCCAGGGCTCCTTTTGTTGCTTTTGTTACCGTTTTGTACCAGTGAATAGGGAAACCACTATTACGACCCATTCACCTATAAACCATATTTAGGAAATACTGCATTGTCCAGCGCATGTGGAGTTCTGCTGGAAGAAAACTATTTCTGTACATTTATCCTTTCTTCTCCCACCCCAGTTTCCCTCACCCCGTAATAATCAGAAATGAGTAGCTGTAAAGGCTGTACAGTACGTCCATTAGCTACCATAGTTTAACACATTCTGGCTTTTCTGCTTGCACCAATACATTAATTGTAGCAAAATTGTACTTATTAATTGAAGTTCAACATGTCTTCCTAAGAGTATTCTGAGTTATATTTGAATCAACCCTCTCTTATCTAGACTGGAAAAGAAGGCAGTTTTCTGGAAACGAAGATGTAAGTCATGGGAGGGAGCAGTGATTAAACTTACTGTCACCCCTATACAAATGACTGCCACTCTGCACAAGACTCTTAAATTAGCATTGAAATGTCAGTGGGCTGAGGCAGTAATGCCTTCGGAATAATCAATTTCAAGACAATTGACATATCGCAACTGTTTCCTGAGTCGAGCACATTGAGCACATCATTCTCGTAAAACACAGACGGCCCTTTTCCTATCATTTGCGGGTGACTAGATCAGCTTTACTGCAGATGGGGAATTCCAAGGATTTCTAGATATCAACTAACATTTCCTTATCTTCTAGACAGGCTGCTGTAATTGTCTGCCATGCTTGTCATTATGCATTAGTGCAGAGTTCAGACACAAATACTACATATATATTCAATTTTTCATATATGCATAATCGACGCAACTGCCAATGGCCCCTAGAGACAAAGTCTTGAAAAAGAGTCACAGTGCAGCTCTGGTTGGTGCTGGGAGAGTTTTTTTACTTAATTACCTGTCTTTATTACCTTGCTCAAAGTATTGGAACACAGCTGAGGGTTTCTATAGATTTGTTCTTCAAAACAATTACCCAACATTTCCCCCCCTCCACATATGAATTATAAACAGGGTTACCATACAGAATTGTTGAGAGAAGGGCTTGGGAAAGGCAGCTCTGTGATCTCTGTCTTCAAAGTCCCCCGTCTCCTCTCCTCCCAGCAAAGAGGAAAGCACAGCTGGCCACTATAACAGGAAGATAAGGACAAAGGAAGACTGGAGGACATGCAGGTTTCCAAAGGATAGCATGCATGTTTGTGATACGTTCTAGAATAGCTTTGTTCTGCTGGCTCATACACAGTGTTCCCAACCCATAAGCCCCAGCCTGACCCTCCTCCCCTTCCAACTGTTCGTTGTGAGTGGTGCCCACAGACACATTGGCCCTAGCAATCTTCCCCACGTTTCTTGACTGTTCACAAGCATTGTTCTCATACGTGTTAATAGGTTGCGCTATACAGGATCCCATTCCACTGGGTGGTGTCCAATTTCTTTCAAATAGCTGGTCCTCAAAATACTTACATTATGCCTTGTAAAATTGTATTTGTAGTTAATCTTGAAAGTAAAATGGTGCAGCGGCTCAACTACAGCCCCATCCTGAGCTGCCTGGCCGCCATGGCAGAGCCAGGCAGCCGCCAGAGGCTCCTTGGAAGAAGGGGGCTTTCTCCCCTTTCCCCAGGGAAAGCCCCACTGCCTGCAATGGGGTTCCTTGACTCACCCCCGGCTGTGTTGCTGGTGGTGAATCAAGCAGCCCCGTGTCCGGCTGCCCGGTTCGAGGCAGGGCATTGAATCCGGCAGTGGAAGCCACCGCTGAGTCCCATCCCCTTGAGGGCCTGCCTCCCCTCCCCCCACCCAGTTCCTCCCCCTCCCACCTCCCCACCTCCCCCCACCCCAAACAGGCTTAGTGGCAGCCAGTGCTTCTGGAGCACCAGCTGTTCCATCCACCCACGTTGCAGCCAGGTGCTAACTTTGCACTGCCCCAGTATGAGCGGTGCAGTGTCGCGGATGTGCTTTATGGCACGTTTGCAACACCTTTAGCCAATGGTACACACGTACCACCAGTGATAAGTGTCTCAGCATTGGGCCCCTAATCTTTTCCATTATTGTATCAGAGTAAAAGTTTTAGGCCTAGACAGTGGTGTCATCTAAATGATTTAAGAACAGGTACTCACTTTTGATTGGCACGTGTTGGGACCCGCCCACTGGAAGTGATATCATAAGCCAGAAGTGATGTCGTGGCAGGAAGTGACATGAAAAAAGCCCTTTTTGAGGCCTCAGATGATTTTAAACTGACCCAACAGTTGCAACAGTATTCCACAGCACCCCCAGAACATGTTAAGGAGGCCTGGCATCATGTTAAAACCCCAGAGCAACTCATTTTTCAGTGGCAAGGAAAGGCTCCGCTCGCTGCCTGCCTGCCTGCCTGGCTCTGAGAACATGCAGGCAACTCAAACATGCAGGAAATTCAAACGTTGCAGAGGATGGAGTCGACGAGTGGGCGGGCGAATGGGCGGGGCCAGCTGTAATCCTAGAAACCGGTACTCGCGTACCCCCGCGTACCCCCTGCATGACATCACTGGGCCTAGATCCTTCAAAAGCTTCCTAGATCCTTCATAAACCTTCAAAAGCTTGTATTTACTTTTAAATTACGTAAAATGAAAGATCTAATTATATTAGGCTAAACTTAAATGAAATAGCTTAGCATAACATTTTCCAAGCATGACTAGTAAGTTCAAAGCCATCTATGACCCAAATTCATTAGTTTTTTTCCCTTACCAATCCTACCGATCATTGAGTAGTTTTAAATAAATAGTCATAATCAAATGTTTAAGCCGGGACAGTTTACATTTATATGCCCATAAAGTACACAACATCTTTATGGCACTATAAAAATTACTTATTCCCACCATATTACTTCATGCCACAGCTGCTAAAAAGTCACTGCATTGCAGGCGTGGCATTGCATACCCTCTAATGCCTGGATGACTGGACCATGTCTAGAGTCTGGCAATATTTTTCTTTGTAGTAACAAAAAAATGTTATTGCACTTTCATAAAACTTTCCATTTGACATTTCCTCAGAAAGTCAAATTTCTGCCCCTTTGCCATAGGGTCGTAACTCCTTCAGCCTTCTTAAGTGATAACTTTGCTTCTGATTGCAATTGCACAAACAGATATGAGAAACGAGATACAATCCCAGGCCAACACAGTGATAAGCATGCCTCAGTCTGAGTGAAATGAATGGAATTTAAGTACACAATTAATCATGCAGCCCCACTGACTTCAGTGGGAATGAAATGCTCACCATTTGCTTTGGCCCTGGCAAGTTTAACACGTAAACAAATTAAGGTTTCAGTTTTGCATGCAGTTCTATTTGGTTTGTAATCATGAATCCAAGGGAAAACAAAATTTTATGTATTCCGGTCTTAAAATAATTCTGACCTACCTTCCAATTATAGCCTCCAGGGCAGCTTACCACAATTGTTGAAAATACCATGATACATGCAGTCAACTTATTAAAACAGCCATGACAATCACATCACACAATTAATTAATTAAAAAGCAGTGTGAAACAGCCAAAATAAGTGTAAGCCTGTTAAGTACTACTAAATAGCCAAGTTAACCAAACAGTTTTTACCTGGTTCCTAAAAGTAATCAAAATAGGTGCTATGTGATCTCTCTCTCTCTCTCTCTCTCTCTCTCTCTCTCTCTCTCTCTCTCTC
>JAJKFI010000050.1:10103742-10125295 GCA_029204185.1 Lerista edwardsae
GGTCTCCAAGCCCCCAACTCTGCTACTATTTACACAAATACACAACAAGTTTTGGGATCATTGATGGGGTGAGTAGTGCAAACAACTTCAGAGTGCCTCAAAATTAGGCTACTAGTAACCTCAAGACTGAGTTTTTTTCAAAAGAAGGTCGGGTTTATTGAAGAAATACAGATAACAAGAAAAAGGCATGTTTACTTTTGATTACGTTGCTTAAGAAATTGCAAGTGGAAGAAATGCTTGCAAATAGTGGTTTGCATGGGTCGGGCACACTTCCTGAGTGCCCTGCTTTGTGTGTGGCCCTGCCATCGCGGCTGCAGTAGCGGCGGCTCTATGGTGAGTGGGGGCTGTGAAGAGGGTGTGGCCCCATGGGAATGCTGTGCATTGGGCCCCGTCACTCCTGGGGCTATCCCTACCCCCACCGGGTCTTTGATTAGTTATGGGGAAAACCTTTCTGCTTGAAATCAGGGAGGGGGCACTTTGACAGAGCCCCGATTCTTTGGTTGAAGAACAGAACTGTAGAAAAAATGGAGGGGAAGCATAGGCAAAAGGTGGCCTGTGAAAGTCAGAGAAGGGAATCCCAATACAGTATATGCCTGTGTGAGTAAGTGCTTAGCCCCCAAAAGGGCAACACTTCAGAAGAAACTCCTGTCCCTTTTTGGTGGCGAGTGCTGAAGAGATTTCTGCAGATCCAGGAAGTCTGTCAAGCGATGGGGTTGGCACAGCTTGTGCCATGAAGAAAGCCCTGGATTACTGGGAAAGTATGGTCACAAATCCCATGCAAATTGGAACTAACAGGTATTAATATAGTTTCCCACACCTGCTGCATATTTGTGGTGGCCCTAAGTAATGGTGCTTCTGTTTTGAAGGTTGTTTTAAAGTATAAGCCACCATCCTAACATATTTATTTTACCTATTAGAGTCCCAATTTCCTTAGTTTAGTTCTCTAGTTTTACTTGTTTTATTTGTTGTCATTAGTTTCTTTCTTTTTTTAAGGATGCCAAATGCTCAGAGATTTATACCTGGACATGAATTTCAAGGAAATATAAGTACTGTTTCTTCAAAGCCCACAGAAGACTGCAAAAGAAGGCTAATTAATCTCTAGAGCTATTTTGAAACTTTTTCATATGATGACATATTAAGAAGGTACTGAAATTGTCAAGGCACAGCATCCGTTTTTTGACAAGTGATAAGGCACATCATGCTGCCGGTGTGGGGCTCACATCCCCATTGGCCCTACTAATTAATGACCTTCCCCCAAATTCCCGTGGCACACCTGTAGACCATTTGCAGCACACCAATGTGCCATGGCACAGTGTTTGAAAATGCCTGCTTTAGAGACACAGAATATCAGTTCACTATTCATGTTTGACTTTCACTAAGAGGCATTACTTGACAGTAAAACAAACACATTCTCCTCTTTGTAGTGTGACTCTCCCAACCTGAAAACTAAATATCTGAGATTCTCCTTATTTTGTAATGGTTCTTCGAAACATCCTTAAGAGCACAATCCTAAACGGGAGTTAAGCCGGCATAAGCTAAATCAGCAAAGTTTGGCCAGCACAAGGGCCACCATAAAGCATTTTTGGACTACTCTAGGAGTGAGGGAGGATGGCTCATGTCTGTGTGCTTGCCTCTTTGACTCCGAGAGTGGTCCAAACATACTTCACGGTGTTCCTCGTGCGGGCCAAACTTTGCTGGCTTAGTTTATGCTGGCCTAACTCAGTTTACCCTTTCATGGATCACTGCCTTGTTGTGGCGAAGGGGCTTGAGTAGCTCAATGAAGCTGTGAGCTATGCCATGTAGGGCTACCCAAGATGGACAGGTCACAGCAGAGAGTTCTGACTAAACGTGGTCCGCTGGAGAAGGAAGTGGCAACCCACTCCAGTACTCTTGCCAAGAAAACCCCATGGATTACAGAACAAAAAGGCTAAACGATATGACACTGGAAGATGAGACCCTCAGGTCGGAAGGTGTCCATTATGCTACTGGGGAAGAGCAGAACACGAGTACTAGTAGCTCCAGAAAGAGTGAAGTAGCTGGGCCAAAACTGAAAGGAAGCTCAGCTGTGGATGTGTCTGGAAGTGAAAGGAAAGTGCGATGCTGCAAAGAACAATACTACATAGGAACCTGGAACGTCAGATCTATGAATCAAGGCAAGCTAGATGTGGTCAAACGTGAGATGTCAAGGCTGAACATCGACATCCTGGGAGTTAGTGAACTAAAGTGGACAGGAATGGGAGAATTTAATTCAGATGACCATTATATTTGCTACTGTGGGCAGGAATCCCTTAGAAGAAATGGAGTAGCCTTCATCGTGAACAAGAGAGTGAGAACAGCAGTACTGGGGTATAACCTCAAAAATGATAGAATGATTTCCATTAGGATCCAAGGCAAACCTTTCAACATCACAGTAATCCAAGTCTACGCCCCAACCACTGGTGCTGATGAGGAAGAAGTTGACCGCTTCTATGAAGACCTAGAACAGCTTCTAGAATTAACACCCAAAAAAGATGTCCTTCTCATCATAGGGGATTGGAATGCTAAAGTAGGCAGTCAAGAGGTAAGAGGAATAACAGGCAAGTTTGGTCTTGGAGTACAAAATGAAGCAGGGCAAAGACTGATAGAGTTCTGTCAGGAGAACACATTAGTCATAGCAAACACCCTTTTCCAGCAACACAAACGGCGACTGTACACATGGACTTCACCAGATGGTCTACATCGAAATCAGATTGATTACATTCTTTGCAGCCAAAGATGGAAAAGTTCCATACAGGCAGTCAAAACAAGACCTGGAGCTGACTGTGGCTCAGATCATCAGCTTCTTCTTGCCAAATTCAGGCTTAAACTGAAAAAAGTAGGGAAAACCGCTAGGCCCTCCACGTATGACCTAAATCAGATCCCCTACGAATATACAGTGGAGGTGACAAAGATTTAGGGGCTTAGATTTGGTAGACAGAGTGCCTGAAGAACTTTGGACGGAGGTCTGTAACATTGTACAGGAGGCAGCAACTAAAACCATCCCAAAGAGGAAGAAATGCAAGAAGGCAAAGTGGCTGTCTGACGAGGCTTTACAAATAGCTGAGGAAAGGAGAGAAGCCAAAAGCAAGGGCGAAAGGAAAAGATATACCCAACTGAATGCAGATTTCCAGAGAACAGCAAGGAGAGATAGGAAGGCCTTTCTAAATGAGCAATGCAAAGAAATAGAGGAAAACAACAGAATGGGGAGGACTAGAGATCTTTTCAAGAAAATTGGAGATGTCAAAGGACAATTTCATGCTAAGGTAGGCACAATAAAGGACAAAAATGGCAAGGACCTAACAGAAGCAGATGAGATTCAGAAGAGGTGGCAAGAATACACAGAGGAACTCTATAAGGCCGATCTAAATGTTCCTGATAACCACAGTGGTACAGTCACTGAGCTCGAACCTGACATCCTGGAGAGTGAAGTCAAGTGGGCTTTAGAAAGCCTCACTAACAACAAAGCTAGTGGAGGTGACAGCATTCCAGCGGAATTACTCAAAATCTTAAAAGATGATGCTGTCCAAGTGCTGCTCTCCATATGCCAGCAAATTTGGAAAACCCAACAGTGGCCACAAGACTGGAAAAGATCAGTTTACATTCCTATCCCAAAGAAGGGCAATGCCAAAGATTGCTCGAATTACCGCACCATTGCACTCATTTCACATGCTAGCAAGGTCATGCTCAAAATCCTACAAGCTCGGCTTCAGCAGTATGTGAATCGAGAACTACCAGATGTACAAGCTGGTTTCCGAAGAGGCAGAGGAACTAGAGATCAAATTGCCAACCTTCGCTGGATCATGGAGAAAGCAAGAGAGTTCCAGAAAAACATCTACCTCTGCTTCATTGATTATGCTAAAGCCTTTGATTGTGTGGATCACAACAAACTGTGGCAAGTTCTTGAAGAGATGGGAGTTCCAGACCACCTGATCTGCCTTCTGAGAAACCTTTATGCGGGTCAGGAAGCAACAGTTAGAACTGGACATGGAACAACCGACTGGTTTAAAATTGGGAAAGGAGTACGACAAGGCTGTATATTGTCACCCTGCTTATTTAACTTATACGCAGAGTACATCATGAGGAAGGCAGGGCTGGATGACTCACAAGCTGGAATCAAGATTGCTGGGAGAAACATCAACAACCTCAGATATGCAGACGATACCACTCTACTGGCAGAAAGTGAGGAAGACCTAAAGAACCTTTTGATGAGGGTGAAAGAGGAAAGTGCCAAAATTGGTTTGAAGCTCAACATTAAAAAGACTAAGATCATGGCAACCACTCCCATCACTTCCTGGCAAATAGGAGGGGAAGAAATGGAAGCAGTGACAGACTTTATTTTCCTGGGCTCCAAGATCACCGCAGATGGTGACTGCAGCCATGAAATTAAAAGACGTTTACTTCTTGGGAAGAAAGCTATGGTGAACCTAGATAGCTTAATCAAAAGCCGAGACATCACCCTGCCAACAAAGGTTCGCATAGTCAAAGCGATGGTTTTCCCAGTAGCCATGTATGGCTGTGAGAGCTGGACCATAAGAAAGGCAGAGCATCGAAGAATCGATGCTTTTGAATTATGGTGTTGGAGAAGACTCTTGAGAGTCCCCTGGACTGCAAAGAGATCCAATCGGTCAATTCTCCAGGAAGTCAAGCCTGATTGCTCCCTGGAAGGACAAATGCTGAAGCTGAAGCTCCAATACTTTGGCCACCTGATGAGAAGAGAGGACTCTTTAGAAAAGACCCTCATGCTGGGAAAGATTGAAGGCAAAAGGAGAAGGGGGCGACAGAGGCGATAGTGTCACCGAAGCAATGAATATGAAATTGGGCGAACTCAGGAAGCTAGTGGAGGACAGGGAGGCCTGGAGTGCTGTGGTCCATGGGGTCGCGAAGAGTCGGACACGACTTAGCGACTGAACAACAACAACAACAAAACTCAGTTTAGGATTGTGCCCTAATTTATTTAAAGCCTACATTTAGCTCTAGGAAGTTGCTTAATACTTCAAATTTAGAGACAGTGGCCATTATCCAAAACTTTGGCACAACAGTGTGTTACCATCAGAAGTTTCTTCCCTGAATAGAAGGAGAGTATTACATGAGCGCTGGCTAAACATCTGGATGATGCCCTTATTTTTCAGAAGTATTTTCTTATGCTCTATGGCAATTTCAGTGTACTGTGCATTATTCTACAGTACCGCTGACAGCACTCTCTCTGCTGCCTTCTTCCTGCAGCCCAGAGCCCACATTGCAAGTGATGCCTCTCTAGCACAATGCTGTTCTGGTGGACAAAATGGCAACCAGCAAGCAGTTCTTGAGGCCAGTGCTACAGCAGTGGCTTTTGCGCCACAAGGTAGGTTGCTTCGCTGACTTGCTGGACCCAGAGCTCACCACAGTGCACAACTTCTGCCAAGCTGACATGCCACGGGTGCCCCTTTTAACATACGCCACAGGCCCCGCATTAGCTAAGTCCATCCCTGGATGCAACCAGTAAAATGACAGGCAGGCAGGTAACATTTTTCTGGGGCTAATAAGCTTCCAAAGCAAAATTCCACATCTTTTGGCTGCCCACCAGAAGTAGCACCTGCCAGGCACTGCCTGCAGACTAGATCACTCCTAGCCCTGAAAAGGTAGGAACCCTAATGATACGTAATACAAGGTTACATTTTGAAAAGCAGAGCTATCCTTAAGTTAAACACATAGCATTATTGTATACAAGGTCTGAGTTCTTTGTTCACATAAGGTACTTAGCTGGAATTAGGAAGTCAAGGAGCTTTTCAGCAATACTCCGGCTGTTATTGACGGACACTATGTGAATCCAATGTACAAAATTGGATTCTGCTTGGCTCAGGGGATTATTCTCTGATGCCAGCAGAGTCCAAAAAGCAGATGGAACATTCAAAAATATTAGGAAAATACTTGAAAATAAAGTCAAGTATCTTACTGCCATTATAAAAACTGGAGTATCCATGTGTATCATGTGGTAACCAGAAAAGAAAACATAGATAAGATGTGGAAAAGTCTGCGTTGTAGATAATTTCCCTTGCCTACAGCAACAACAACAATCAATTGTGGGCATTTAGCTTAGGAAAAAGATTTTCAGCACAATTCTATACATGCTTACTTGGGAGTAAGTTCCATCTTGTTCAATAGAGCTTACTCCCAGGTAAGTGTGTTTAGGATTGCTGCCTTGGAAGCATTTGATAGAGGCTGAGGAAATAAACAGTGGCATAAAAATAACTGGGGAAAAAATATTCATTTTCTGAAAATATTAGGGATTATCCAGATATAATGGCGGTTTAATAGGATGAAAAGGGAAAATGTTTCCAAAATAGATATTTAATTGATATTTGGCCTGTGATGATGTGATTGTGATAAGTATAAAAATAATTAGATAATTAATAGAGGATAGGATTGCTGCCCATGCAGCCAACCGCTAGGAAAGCTGAATAGGGTATTCTGAGCTGCTCCTCAGTGAAACTCACAAGTGAAACTGACATCGAGAACCCCATGCTACAGCAGCACATAGAAGCTGGCTGGGAATGTGGGTATTGCCTGATGGTTTAGTAAAGCCACAAAGTACAGTCAATTCTCATTATCCACTGGGGTTAGGTTCCTGGAAACCCCAGCAGATAGCAAATCCATGGATAGTGAACCACTGGTCCAATGGTAAGGGTAGCTTACGTGCCAGCAGCAGAGACAGACATTAGCAAAGACTAGCATGGCAGAATCCCGCAAAGCAGTGCCAATTTTACTTTTACTTTTCCTTCATTTTCCTTTCTTTTTCCTTTTCTACTATGTGGTTACCACTAAAAAATAGGCTCAGCTGCAAAGACTATTTGATATTTTAACTGCAATCTCAAAAGCAGTCTTATAAGTGAACACTTCTTGGTGACAAAGCATCATGATATTAGTAATGGCTGAGTTGAAGCCATCAATATGCAAATATACAAGCACATAGATTCATAGGCTTACTGGCAAACATACCAGGGTCACTTGAGCATTAAAGGGAAATGAGGGCTGAAAATTCCGAGACAAAACAAGCAAAGCATCAGTGAATGAAGTACAGAGGATTTGGAGCCTCTGCAAAGCACAATTCACCCATATATCATTTTATTGCTGGATACTTTACATACAATATTCAGGACTTTTTCTTACTTTAGATGAGTATGTTCCTAAACGCTCCAGGCCTGTCCTGGATATTTGGGTGCCTTACATACAATGACCGTTGGGGCAGAGCAGACCTAGTGCTGTCCTGAGCTGGCTCTCGAGTGTCATGTTTGCGGCTACTCAGGATCTGGCCTAGCAGCACTAGATCTATGCCCAGAGAAGGTAAGTGTGTGCTGGCCTGGGCAGGTCAGCACAGGGGGGCTAAAGAGGCTGGTGGGGGGTGGAATGCAGGAAGGGAGCTTTTGGGGTGTGTTGGGGGTGGCATTTGAGGCAGATCGGGTTTGGGAGGGGGGTGGGACTGGCTGTGGCAGTGTAAGCCAGATCCTATTTCTCACCCCCCAGCCTGACCTGCATTACAAGGGCCACTTG
Organism: Lerista edwardsae; assembly: GCA_029204185.1. Lineage (NCBI taxonomy): Eukaryota > Metazoa > Chordata > Lepidosauria > Squamata > Scincidae > Lerista > Lerista edwardsae. The sequence continues at coordinate 10,111,288 of JAJKFI010000050.1, forward strand.
GATTTGCACCCACAGAATCATTGGTTCAGATCCAAGTAGCCCCATAAGTCTGGCTGGCATCTGACACGGGGTAACAGGAATAAAATCCACTTACTCTGAGTTGCTAATCCAGCCCGGTCCTACCTTGCGCTGGATACAGAGACGGCAACCCGGCCTGCCTGTTCCAGCGCAAGTTAGGATTGTGCCCTGAATGATAACATTTTTTACACAAGAGGTAAACATGGTTTATCCCTGGCAGCCTATGAAGCAAAGGATCTCTGTAAATATTCTCTATAAAGTGTTCTTTTGGTGTTTGTTGATTATTAAAAAGGTAATCGTGTACTTTTTCCTTTGAAGCTCAAAAATAATTTGCGTGCTTTTAAAATGGCAATTAGGTAAATAAATTCATCAGACCTGAGTAAAATAGGTGTGTAAGGGCCCATTCCTATTCAACCTTCCAATGCCAATGCAGCCATAATGCAGCTCCAAGGTAAGGGAATAAACGTTCCCTTACCTTGAGGATACCTCTGTGACTGCCCCCCCTTGCAGGATGCAACACATGCCTCATTGGCACAGCTGCATTAGCACTGGAAATTTGGATAGGATTGGGCCCTAATTCTCATAAAGGTTCAGTGCAGTTAGAGAAGCAAAGCAAATGCAACTAAAGATGGAGAAGTTGAATGCAAACCTGCATAATGATGCATTTTAACATTTCAGTGAAATAATAGGGAAAAGTTCTTTTTCCTCAAACCTTACTTTGAGAGTAGGAGTATAAAATATTAAAGCATTGGCGCTTTAGTTACCTACTTATCCAAACCAGGATGCAAGAGTCTCCTCAAGTGTTTGACATCTTCAGAGATACCTCTTCAAAGGCACAAAAGGGAGCTAGCAACGTACCTTCCATTTGTCTTTATGCATCTTTATGGTCTTGGTGTGTCTGCCAGCATCACAGAGCACTGCACAATGATAAATTTCTCTAGTGCATGCATTATTTATAAGGTTTTAATATACATCTAAACTTGAGGTGTTTGTGAGCCTTATTTGTAGGCATCTTTGAGGGAGGTTTTCTTTTTTGAAGGAATAGCGTTTTGCATATGATACAACTTCATTTCCCTGGAAATCTCAAAGCATCCAGAGGGGTGACCTACCCTATGCGACCGAGCAGCTGATTGCTCTCAAGATTAGGATGTATTTCGTTGCCACCTTTCCAAAAAGTCACTGATGTAATTAATTCCCTTATATATAGTTCCTGAGCAGTTTCTCTTCCCTTCCTACTCAAAGGAGTCACAGTGAAAGGATTTCAAAGAAACAGGAGGAGGAACCTGGCTGGAGAGCGCAAGAGCCTAGCGTTGGGACAGGGAGAGGAAGGTGGGATTGTTCTTTTGGGACGTTTTACCTCACTCTGCCAAATCAGAAGTGGGCTTTGAAGTGCCTCCGAGTGGAGCTCAGTTGGGAGTGGCATGGGGAAGATGTTTGATGGGTAGAATAGGGGCTAAGCAAATAGAATAGCAAAGCAAAGGAGGGGTGGAAACAAAAAATGGGTAAATGAGAGGCAGAAAGGATCTTATTCTATTCACACAGCCTGGACTATGCAGTCTGTATGCCAGCCTGAATGAAACCCATGATACTAAGCTATAAGGCATTCTCCCCCCCCCCCTTGGGACTACTAAATTATTTGCACTCTGCTTATGGGGAGCCTGTCGTGAACAACAGGAGGCTAGGCCCAGCTTGACTCCATCTTGGGACCAGCTGCCTGTCTTCCCAACCCCCTCTCTGAACCCTGTTGGTGGGAACCTGCTCGCTGGACGGTGTTATGTCTCGGCTCGCTGGCCAGGCACCCTGATAAAGTGCCTTCCAGAGAAAGTGCTCAATCTGTACCAGAAGATTTGAACCGCTGGTTGGGAGGGGGAAGAGCAGAAGCCTCACAGGCTGGGAAGGGGGACTGGGAAAGTGCTGGAGAAGAGAGAACAGAGACAGACTTTGAAGTTGTCTGGGGAAAGACCATCTTGCTCCTTAAGACACTTGTTACTGCTCTGCTGGGTGAGCGATAGGTAGTAAGATGTAGGAGATGGCTTTTCTTATTTTGCATTAAGCGTTTTGTAGCTATGCAGTGCTTTGAAGGGCTATATTAGCCTCTATGCTGTAAACTGTAGTTTAAATAAATACCATTATGTTTTACTCCCTGGTGTGCCTCCTGGTGTGTAAGGGTAAAGCCTCCTGGGCCACTGGGGGTTGCTAGTGGCCAGGAGGGACATCATCCCGTGATCCCTGGGGGGGTCGTCTGGGGGCTCCAGACTCCCGGGTAGCGGGATAGTGACCTTCTTTTTGAATCAAGCTACAACCAATTTCAACAAAAGTAATCTAATTGCATACTACAAAGACAGCAAGGCTTCTAAGTGTAGATGAGTCATTTAGTATGTGTAACACAGATTTTTTTTCCCAGATTGAAGAATGAAATAAAAATATCTGAAGGCATCTTTTAAATGTCTACATCAGTCTTGCTCTGGGCTCAGCCAAATATTGAATCCTGGGCGAGGTTTGTAGACAACATTCTCCTAGTCAGTCATCATGTTCTTCCCTACAGCTGCAACTGCAGCCTCCACTGCAGCCAGAAGGCAAATGCTTCTTTGAATCAGAATGCTCTGAAAAGTTCCACTTCGCTGCATATAGGACATAGTTTGTCTTGAAGTTTATCCCTTACTGTACTATCACTGTTTGTCAGCAACAACAGGGTTCAGGAAACAAACGACATTTATTTGGCTGATCATGCTGGGTCAGCACCATAATACCTGCACAGGTCTTCCCCCAGGGACGAACGGAGCCCTGAGTGCGCCCATGGCAGGGTGATGAAACCACGCCCCCACCATGTCACCCCGCCCCCGTGCGTCGCCCAGCCACACCTCCCTGCACCCGGAATAGCTCCGTTTTGGAGCGGAACGGACACCATGGAGGGCGGGCGGGCCAGACAGCGCGTGGGTTAGTCTGCGGACTCCGCGTAATGCCGCCCCGCTGCTGCCGGTGCCCATGGCTCGCGCCACCCTGGGCTACACCCTTCCTCCGCCTCTGACTTCCCCATATACAAAGCCCAGTCAATTTAGCAGTATCATTTCTGTATGTCATGCATATTGGTAACTTTAAAGGGGGAAAGATTCTATGGATTGCCAATCTGACAGACTTAATGTAAATGCATGCTGAAGTATACAGTACAGAAGTACTGTATTTATTGTGTGTATTCTGCCTTTGATTTTCTTTAAAAGGTCTCTTAAGAAATAATCAGGAGAATGTTTTTGACAGTAGAGCTGTAATGCACAGTTAAAACCAGGTGTTTTTATAGTAGTGTTCAACCTTTCCTTTGCTTAAAAACAAAACAAAACCTACAATCTAATCCATTTATGTGCATTGCTGTCAGTTGCACAATGAAGGTAATCAAGCACCTTTCTATAGCCTTAATTTGGAGTCATCAACAGTAGCAAATAGGTACCCAATTGCAAGGTTTTAAAATGGAAGAAATTTTATCGTTTCTTGTGCACCCATGTTAATAGAGCAAAAGACTATATAACTCACATAGCAGACGAATGGAGTTTGAATATCATTTAACTATGTTTGAGTGAACCTGTTATATGAACTTACTTGTACAATTTCTGACTACCCAATGGTAGGAATAAAGAGTCTTGTGACAGCTGGAAGATGTTGCACATTTGTTGTGATGTAAGCTTTTGTAGACCTGAGCCCACTTCATCAGATGGCTAAACTGGGCCTTGGGAGCCATGTGTAGCTCGCAAGCAATTCAAATATGGATGCTTGAGTCCTGCAAGAAAGGAGTACGTCTACAAGAAGTCCTTGCAGTAGCATCTGCCCAGCTTCCCTGTATTGATTCAGTATGACTAAGTATCAGGGCACGTAGATGTATCTTTTGTTCTACCAATCAGAGTAGATATTACTGGTCTAGGTGGATCAATGGACTGACTCAGTACAGGCAACTTCATATCATCATCATCATCATCATCATCAAACAGTATTTATATACCGCTTTTCAACACAAAGTTCACAAAGCGGTTTATAGGCAAATAATAACAATAATAAAGTTAAATGGCTCCCTGTCCCAAAAGCGCTCACAATCTTTAAAAAAAAAAATGCAGAACACCAGCAGCAGCTGCCACTAGAAAAGACACTGCGCAGGGGTGAATAGGGACAATTACTCTCCCTCTGCTAAATATAAGAGGAACACAACTTAAAAAAGTGCCTCTTGCCCAGTTAGCAGGGGAATCATATGTTCACATCATGAGCGGGACAGATAACTTTTGGAGGTGTGTGATCTGATAGTAGTAGTATCATCTCTCATGCACCAAGTTAAGGGCATGTTAGTGGAGCTACAGTTTTTTGGTCATATGAAGATATTTGTATATAGCTCTTTGGCCTTAGAGCAAATCCTTCTGCCTCACAAAACAGTATGCATGCATGTGCATAAGTACAAAAAGAAACTGTCTTGTAAACGGAAAGTGCAATATTTACAACGTTATAGTAGCATACTATGTAAACATAATTTAATAATCCATTAACCTTTAAAGATTGTGAAGAACAAATTCTGTTTTGTGCATTTTTGTTTATGATCATTATTTTATTGCTGGAACTTAACAAACACTCAGTGCCATCTAGTGGAGGGAGATAAATTCTACTATATTACATCTCTGCAAAGCAGACTGATGTGCACCTGTTTGCCTTTAGTGGCCTTTTGAGTATGCCGGTCATATTCTGGATAATTAGGTAAATGAAACATTCATTACTGAGGCTGTATACTAGCAAAAACAGTCAACCTACATCCATAGAGTTGCTTTTATTTTGCTTTTATCTCTCCACAATGCAAAAGGGTTTGTAAAGATTTGCATATAAATTGTTATTATTTTTGCCCTTATAGCTTGGATATGGTAGGTAAAGTTGCAAGTAGTGCAAACTACAGCAGCCCAATTATGAGGGCTTGAATGCCTGAGAGCACAGCACATTGATTTCTCAGTCTTACTTCCCTTCCATTATGGAGCTTCTTGTTCTCGCAAGCCTCAGCAGCCTGAACCCCAAATACCAGGCACGCTAGGCACACCATTTAATTGCTGAATTACGCCACTCTCTGTTCGACTCTATCTTTGTCCAGGTCAGACAGGAATCAAACCAAGAACTACCAGATCTCTGCCCTGGTACTTCTTGTGATAAGTCATTAATGGAGCGGAAAGAGATGAAAAAGAAAAATTGTTATGGAATCCCTTCCAGGCATTCCATTGGCTGGCCTGACTACAAATGGTTCCAGGTAATGGCTGGATCTTCCATGGGCAGCATTCAAACTCCGGCTTGTCAGTGTGGCTCCCTTGGCTTTGTTTAAGTATGCCTACCTAACCATCTTTTAGTTTCTCTGCCAGTTGAAATTCTAGTGGTCCTTCCTGTCTGCTCCTTCTTTGTGTTGCTGTTGAAGCCCCTCTTTGAGGCTCTGCATTACTTTGATGCAGAATTGCTTCCTAGCTCTGCTGGTGCCTTCTAGTGGACGTCCTTCCACTCAGATTTGCATCTTCTGCCCTTCATATGCAGCTTGGCTGCCATCATTCTGGACTAGAAAGCTGAGTGGTTTCTCAGTGGCTATGTTGAAATCCTTCCCTCGAGATTCTTACCAAATCTCTAAATTAGACTGTTAGTCCATTAGTCCAATTTATGAGGTTCAAAGCTGGTCTTAATCTATGAGAAGCAGATAAATAATTTTCTAATGAATAAATAAAGTAATGTTCTGTCACAGGTCTGTATGGGATGGAGCTCAGTTTAAAACAAGAAAAGAACATCAGGCCAAGGGCCCATCTGTTGAGCTCCCTGTATCCCGCAATGGCCCTCCAGGGAGCACTCAAGACAACAAGATACTTTGTTGTGACAGCCTTGCATCTGGCGTTCAGAAGTAGGCTACCTCTAAAATCCGGAAGTTTCATAAAGTAATTTGGACTTATAACATTTGATGGCCTTTTCCTCCATAAATCTGTTCAATCCTCTTTTAAAAGCATCTAGACCAGGTACTATCACCACATTATGTGGGAATGAGTTTCACAGATTAATTACCTATTTGGTCTAGAAATAGTTTGTTGACTCTCTCACCAGTCAATTTTAGTAGACGACCTAGGTTATGGAATTGTGCAAATAGGGAAAGAACGTCCCAGTATTTTATATATCTCAATCATGCCCCCCTTAGGCATCTTATTTCTAGAGTGAATGACCCCCAAACATTGTAGCCATTCCCTAGGCGTCCTAGGTCACCAATCATTTTGATTACTCTCTTCTCTTTTTCAGTTTCAGTGGGCCCTCATCCACAGGCGCCCTCATTTATGGGGGGTACCATTCTAGGAACTCCCATGGATAAAGTAAACCTTGGATATTCAAATCTTCTTCTCTGGGCCCCCACCCTTTGAATTGAGTTCTGGCTGTGCACATCCATCTGCGGCCTCTGCAGGCTTCAAAATGAAGCCTGGAGCTGATTAAAAGCGACTTCCAGTTTTTGCCAAAGAACGGGCTTGGAGGCCAGACTAGCTTGGCATCCCCAGATGTTGAAATCTGTGGATGTTGGACCAGCAGATAACGTAGGGCCCCTATATATCCTTTTTGAGATGTAGTTACCAGAACTGGGGACAATACTCCTGATGTTGCCTTGTCATACATTTATACAATGGTATAATTATGGCCATTTCTCACTCTCTTTTTTTTAATGATCCGGAGCATTGAACTGGCTTTCCTCACAGTTGCTGTGCGCTAAGGCTGACACTTCCATCAGGCTGGCCACCAGCACTCCAAAATCTCTCTCCTGATCTGTCGCAGGCAGCTCAGAACTCATCAGCATATCTATGAAATTTCGATTTCTTGCCCTAATGTGCATCACTTTATAGTTCCTTACATGGTAGCATGCCTGCCATTTTGCCATCCATTTCCCTGGTTTGACAAGATCCTGTGAAACCCATTTACACCCACTCTCTGTTTCCTGTTCTTCATCCAGTTCCTAATCTATAACAAGATCTACCGTCTTGTTTCCTGACAGTTGAGTTCTCTCAGGAGCCTTTGGTGAGAGACTGTGTTAAAACGCATTCTGAATGTCCAGACATCAATGGGTTCACCTCCAAACCTGTTAACCTTTTAAAAGAACTCTAAAAAGATGTTGTGAGGCAAGACTTACCCTTTCAGAAGCCATGCTGGCTCTCCCTCAGCAAAGCTGGTATTTCTTTATGTTCCAATATGTTATCCTTGATTAGGCTTTCCAACATGTTACCTGAGACCGACGTTAGGCTGTCTGGCCTATAGTTTCCCAGGTATCTTCTCCATCCTTTTTTAATAGTGACAGTTTGCTATGCTGGTTGAGGGTGCAATCCTAACCTGAAGTTAGGCCAGCACAGGCCAGCAAAGTTTAGCCAGCACAAAGTACACCGTAAAGTGCTTTCAGATCACTTTCGGAGTCAGGAAGGATGGCACACATCTGTGTGCTGGCCTCTCTGACTCCGAGAGTGGTCCAAACGCACTTTGGTTCTTATGCGGGCCAAACTTTGCTGGCCTAACTGTGCCGGCCTAACTCCAGGTTAGGATTGCACCCTCAATGTCATCTGGGTAATGTTGATTCAATTCCAAATGTTCTCCAGCTGAATATTCATGCATAAGAGCCAATATTTGTATTTTTACTGTAAATTGTACTCGTATTTTAAATGTGAAGGAAAGCTGCTTGATACACTTGCATCTGCACTGGATTTGTATTCAGAAGCAGAGGGAGTTCAAAAGAATTTTTTCTACATGATTTAACTTTGTACTGCAAAAATAATACAAAATGTGATCATTTCAGATTCTGTGATAAAGGAGGAAAAATCTGTAAGCAAACTAGTGCCTAATCAAATTGCAAATCTGTTCCCAATGAAGTGAAATACATTTCTAGTTTTTCCATTTGCTCTCCTCCATGATAGGCACTCCAATTAATCTCCTTTTGCTTATCATGCTTCACATCCAAATTGAATTTTCTGAATAAATGCAAAAATGAAGCTCAACGTTTTGCAAATATTGATATGTCTAATTTTACTTTACCCACGTGTGTGACATCTTTGCAGAAATATATCCTATTTTTTGAAAGATGCCCTGTTATAATGCTGCCTCAAGCCAGCGACAACAATAAAAGCTTGCTCCACTTTGATAGAAATATTGATAACTACTAGCATGACCTACTTTAATGTGAGTAATCATCCCAAATATTTTGCTTGTGTTTTCATGTGTTGCATTACTGCCATACTTTATTATAATGGGCAATTACCAATAAATCTAATGTAAATACCTGTCTGAGTCCTTAAAATTTAGAGTTAAGTATACCATAGATTTGGGGCTTATGTTAACTCAGCCTGCTTCTCTAGAGTTCTTCTGGTGTGAAATCTCCCATAGGGAAGGCTGTTATTTCATTCTGAAGTTGTGGAAAAATGTAAAGCCAAGTGGGTGGAGCAGATGGTCATACTATCCATAGTCAGACATTTTCATGCAGATGGCAGTGGGGAGGTACCTTTCTTGGGTGTTCCTGCAAAACCTGTCCAAGGAAAGAAATATAGAATGGGCAGTGCAATCCTAATCTGCAGTGGGGCCAACGTAATCACACTGCATCCTATGCGCAAATTGAGCAAGCTGGAGGTCTCCTCAAGATAAGGGCACATTTGTCCCCTTGCTCCAGGGAAAGCCCCAGCCATGGCAACTGGTCTACTCAGACCTGCACCTGTTAATTTGCGGGGGGGCCCTCCTGGCCTCATCAGCCCCTACCCATCCCTCCTCCAGCCCCTGTGCAGCTCAGAGCAGCTCTTACCTGCTCTGGCACACATTCAGTCCTCCACTGGCACAGTAGAGCTGGTACAGGCCTTCCCACTGGCACCCCTATCTCTTGCAATGTCGCAATGTGTTTTATGGCACATTTGCAACAGCACAGAAGCACCGACTCTGTGGGTGACGAGGTGTTGTCGGCACCCACAATATTTTTTGTGGGTGCTCCACACCCCCAATGTCCAGCTCTCCCACAGAGCTCGGCACCCCCATGTTCAAGCTACCTTCAGCCTGTTCATGCGGCGTGCGTGAACAGGCCGAGGGCACCCCCATCCCCATGGCTGCCGCGCTGCCCTTGGTCAGTTCGTCGCTGGGCCAGGCGTATGCCGCCAGGGCCCATCCGACGGAGTGGCGAACAGGCCGAGCTGAGGGCAGCACCACAATGCACAGCGGTCGCCTCACGTTGCAACCCCTACACATGCTCGCTCCAACAGCAGGGAGAGCCGTCCTGATTGGCCGGTTGGCTGTGTCAATGGGCATGGCTACATCGGGGTATGTGTGGCTATGTCGAGGCATGGCTACATTGGTGGTGTGGCTGCCGGGCACCCCCAGTGTTGAGATCAAATCAGCTTCCTTAGTCAGCATATGCCAGCTAAGCGTTGCTGCACAGCACAAAAAGACAATAGGATTGTGCCATAAAGAACAATCATTCTTCCATTTATTTTTGTCTTGTTAAACTGCCAATGCTTGACTTCTTTAACTTTCTAAAGCACGTTCCTTTTTCTCTTTTCAACTCATCATATGAATAGCCTTGAGCTGTCATTACTGCTGATTGGCAGTAATATCTTCTACAAGGAAAATGTCTGTCATTATAGGGACAAGTAGGGCTTTTGCATTGCAGGGACTCCTGGGTGGAGAAACTCTCTCTTTCTCCCTCTCTCCATCTTCTCAGTTATATAGTTGATGTGTGCTGTGTTAACAACAGGAAAATGTTTTGTGAGGTTGTGCTATGATAATGAATGTTACCTACTGAAATAATTGTTACCAATTTATTGAGATTTAGGGCGCAATCCTAGAACGGACATAGCGCCCACGCAACATTGTTGTGACACCCTGCGTCAGTGCTAGCTGTAGCGTTGGCCTGGGACTGCAGACGGAGAGCTGCCTTTGCGCCAGCCAAACTCTGCTGGTACAGGGGTGGTTCTGGACAGGCGGGGGGTGGAACTGGGTGGGAGGAGGGCGGAACTGGGCAGGGGTGGGCAGGCTGGTGGGCATGCAGGACCAGGGAGGGGGTGGTATTGGGATGCGACTGTTAAGTGGCATCCAAGGCCCTGTCCCTGGGCTGCTTGGCCCCGATACTGGCCACGCGGCCACCTCAGAGTTGCACCTGCTGTTTAGCAGGCACAGCTCCAAGGAGCCCACTGGGGAGGTGCCTCAGGCCTCCCATGCTGCATTGGGTTTTGCTCCAGTGCAACATAGGATTGGGCTGCCCATATTTCCCATTGAAAGTGATGGTAATTTCATTTTTTGCTTACAAAGATTTGCCCTATAAGGATTTTTTTCAGAATAAATTAACCACCTAAGGCAGGGAAAATGTCTCTGTGTATAAAATTAGAATTTTATTGTTATAATAGTGTTGTATACTCCCCACATCCAATCCCTAGAAAGCACCCTTGAATACTGAAGAGCCTTTAGTATTCAGCCCTTTCTTCCCAACTACCAGCTTCTGTCCCTTACGTATAACCTTACATGCCCCTTAACTTGGGGCATAGCATCACCTCCTCCAAACTTTGATGGCTAACATTCAAGAGAGACCTCAGGAATTATCATATATTGTTATCCTCTGATCATAGTATATCACCCTGGAGTCTCCTCATTCTCCATGCTGCATTATCTGTCCGCACCTCAAGGCCCTAGTCCTCAGGACTGCAAAGCACAGGCAGCCCAATCCTATGCTGCCCGTGCACCTGTAGGAGCAGGGGTAGCCAAACAACAAAGCTCCTCACATCTGCCTGGCAGTTTAGCCAGTGCAGATGAGAGGGACTCCATGTCAAGTCCTGTGGCCCAACACGGAGGATAGGATCCGGCAATGAAGGTCACCGCCAGTCCCACACGAACCACACCCCGTTCCTCACCCAGGAACGCCTTCCCCGCCTGCTCAGAATCCCCACAACACCAGCAACAGTTACACTTGCTGCTCACTGGCTTGCACAGCTGCCTCCAGGCAGTGGGAGCCCAGTCCTGCCCTGCGGTAAGGCCTTCCGCTCTTTAGCGGGCACAGATCCGAGGCGTACATAGGGAGGCTGGAGCCTCACCTATACTGCACTAGGATATGGCATTGGCTGGCCGGCCTCGATATTCTAGTGCATTATAGGATTGCGCCCTATATGTGGCTTCATTTGCACCCTTAAAATATAGCTATCCAATCAACTGCCTGGGCTACTCATACAGAGTGCAATCCTAAACTGGAGTTAGGCTGGCATAAGCTAAACCAGCAAAGTTTGGCCAGCACACGGGCCACCATAAAGCATGTTTGGACAACTCTCGGAGTCAGGAAGGATGGGTCACTTCTAGATGGCCAGCCTAACTCACTTTAGGATTGCACCCACAATTAGATCAGGATTGTAGTGATTCTTAGGGACCACGTAGATTACCATTTTAGCACACATCTGCACCTGATCTGTGGCACAGTCTCCTTTTCATTTGGGAGGATGATACAGATGTGCGAGAGACAGGTTATCATTATGGGTGTGTTCATCTTCTTGAATCTTCTCTTTCTCAGATAATGTAAAGTAAGAACTCCAAGCAGCAATAGACTCTTGCACACAAATTGTTCATATTAAAAAAACATGAATAGCATCATTACATAGATTGGGCAATGGAATCCTATCTTCTAATCTTCACACATTGATAGTGTTTTATGTTCTGTGCAGATGTGTAGTCTCTATATATGCAGTCTGTACTTGCAGAGCATGAGCAGCACATCCAGCTCAGTGCATCAGTTCTTTTCACATGAAGCACTGGATGCAAACTCACCTCCCCCTACATGTGCTGACTGTAAACAATTTATCATGTGGACCATTCTAAACATTTGCTTCATCACATGTATGACTGAGCTGTGTTTTGACAGATTAGTCACATCACATCAGTCCTTCTTGCTTTGCATTTGCAACGTAAACATCTCTCCATAGTGTGAGTAATCACAGTAAGTTTCTGCCTTACTAGTCCAAAAATACAGTGTTTAAAAAAAATGAGATGGCACATTAAAGGAGATGGAGGAAGGTGGATTGACTCTTGGTCTTTTTTTTCAGATTTTATTCCAAAGTCAGAGGAACCTGCTTACATTTCCTGTAAGAGAGATTCTCTTGACTGTAAACTGCTTTCCTTCCAGGATCAATCAAGGGCATAGCCTAGGCATAGTAATTATGATAATTGGAAACAGTATGAAGTTAATGACAAGTTGAATGCCGGGGGTGGGAGTAGATAGGTTCCACAGAGACCTGGAGTAGGACTTGCATCAAAAAGACGGATACTCTGATACTGTGTTTGGGTCTTTTTGCATAAAGCATGTAAGAAATAGTCGGCAGTTGACTTGGTCCCTCAATTGTTTTCCAATTGTAAAAATAATTTTATATTTTTATCTCAACCACTGCTGTTCACTTTGAAAGGCCAAATTATTTTATTTGCCAGAGTTTTAGAATTCAGTGCTATAAGACTCTAGAAATACATCCAGAAAAAAGTGATGGTTGAATTATAATTAATTCTAAAACCTGATTACATTTGCAGACAGTTGTCTTGTGTAGTTGAAGGGGTTTCTTTCCCCATAGTTCAGAATACGGTGTTTTTAAAGGACTACAATAATGATAGGCCAATGTGAATAGGGAAAAAAAAGCCCGCCACGATACTAGCAGTTATGTACATTGGACCTTAATACAGTGAAAATGTACTTTCAGTATTTAATGGGAATGAAACATAAGCAACGACATCACAGGAATTAATTTAAAAGTATCCCAGGAGTTGGGCATGATCAAAGACATTGACTTGTCCGGCAAAGTGTTCAAATCGCTTGTGGTTAGCAGATCGATAAAAAAGCACAATGGAAATGATGCGTAAAGATGATTTATTTCTCACCTTTTGCTAGTTTTCTGCAAAAGGCTAAAATTGAACATCAAACTTGCTGAATTTCTTTACCTTGTTCTCTGTAAGCATAATTTTTTTTAATGGGATGGTCATTGTGATCTTGAGGAAATATTCCATGTGTTTGTCAGAGAAGCTCTGATTTAAAATAGAAATCTGATTTTGAGATCTACTTCCTGTTTTACCTGCAGTTAGATTTCATTAAATCTTCAGCAAGGACATATTTTGCTTGTATTTGCTTGTATTTACTAATTTCATCATATGCCACTATCTAGCCTTATTTACCAAAATAAGAGGTTTTGCTGCATTTTCATATCATTTTTTTTACTGCAAAACACAATGGTAGCATATTTCATAGTACAAGGCATATGTATTTGTATTCCTTATAATAAAAGGGTTGTTCCTGTTTAGATATTTGTGTTTCTAGGCATAATTACTGGTTTTTGTTTTGTTTTGGGTTTTTTTGCAGAAAAGTAATATGTTAAATTACAGAAGACTAAGTATAATATAAGAACTCTTGCTCAATTTGATACAGTGGTGAGGACACAAATAATGAAAGATTGGGTTAAAGAGCAAAGTTAAAGGAAATATTTGAGACTCTTTGGCCTATATTCAGCCAGTTCTAAACCATAAATAACGCACTGGAGACATCCTGACTGTAATTGGCAAGGCCACAGAGTTCACCATTCCTTGCAGAGACAATGTTGTCTGTGTTTTACAAAATGTGAGGCCAAATAAGAGATAGTCAGTTGCTTGGCTGCAGATTTCAAAGGAAAAAACCAGAGATAGATTTCCTATAAAACCACACTTCAGCATTATTGCCGATGAGGAACCTTGCAATGTAGTATGCTATAAATATGCTGCTGAGTCCCATTAAAAAACAACCGCTGGCTGCTTGGAAGAAAGTATTGCCTGATCATGTCATCACCTTTAGCTGCTTCATGGCAAGCAGAAATTTGTGCCACTTCTAGCATACTCCTGGCTCAAGCAAGTGGGGCAAAGGTGTTCAGTATGTGACCCTACATATCTTGACCAACTCCATCAATCAATCAATCAATCAATCAATCAATCAATCAATCAATCAATCAATCAATCAATCAAT
>JAJKFI010000050.1:10139691-10251956 GCA_029204185.1 Lerista edwardsae
TCTGGAGGTCTTGTAAAGATTTCTAACACATTCTTTTCTTTTAAAAAACTATTTTGCTTGTGATTTTGCAGTCATCTCAGCTATTGCATCAAAACAACAATGCTGCCTTTTGGGGGAGTTCAGTACATAGTGATAAATTGCTCTCAGGAGAGCAAGGGACTGAAGATGATGAATGTGACAAGCATGTTCATTATTAACCAAGACAGAAAATAATTCCATTTTCAGAAATTCAGGAAGTTGGTAACGGGTTTTTCTTAAAGATGATTACCCTTATGACACACACATTTGCCTTTCAAAGGCAAGAAGGGATGGTGACATCTCTTTTCCTTCTCTCAGAAGAGAATTGATGGTATTGTGTCCTAAGATTGGGAAATTATTTACATTTTCAATCTTTTATTTGAAATAAGTGGTTCCCAACCTTTAGGAGCCTGTGGACCGCAGAGGCAAAAATTTGATTTGTCATGGATGACATGCAATTCCCCCTACCCCCTGCACATAAAAAAATAGAATTTAATTTTGAAGCCCATGGGAGAGCACCTGGTGAGACTCTAAAATATCGACTGCGGCTGCTGACAGTCTGTTCTCTGCCCTCTGTGGTTGTCTGTTGGGGAGCACTTGGTAAGATGGTGGAAATGATATTAGGGTGTTTTTTTTTTCGTGAGACTTTGCAGACCGCACTTCTCCGTGTCTCATGGATCACTTGTGGTCCATAAACCACCGGTTGGGAACCACTGCTTAAAAGCCATCCATGGCTTGGATTCAGTGAGTGGAAGAAGAAAATGACTTACAGTGCAATCCTGTGCATGTTTATTCAGAAGTAATTCCCACTGGGTTCAATGGGGTTTATTCCCAGGCAAGTGTACTGGGATTGCAGCCCTCATTTGGTACCAGAATAATCTGAACATGGGTCTCCCTGTGCCAGCCCTGAGGGTCTCGGGTGTTTCAAGGTCTCCAACTGTCCCAGATTCCCTGCACTACTGGGGCTGCTTGAATTGCTAGCCTGATCTCTGCTTGCTCTCATGTGACACCACTGCACCGGTTTTGAGAGCGTACTGTGTGTGACTCGGGAGGCAATAAGGTCCCATCTGACCCTCTGTGAAATGACCTGCCGCTTCCCTGGTCTAAATAACTAGTTACACAGTACAGGTTGATCTGCTTGGAATACCTGCCTGAGCTTCTGGCCTGCCTGTTGGCCTCCCTCCCAGCTGCGAGCCATGATAATCTGTGAGAATAAGAACTGCCTCAGAAAATTCTGAACTCCCTCACAAATCACAGCTCCTATATTTGTCGTGGGGGAAGCTAAGCCATGGTTAAGCTGGTTTACAATTGGCTTATGTTCGGTAGATGCGCCCTCTGTTATTAGACCTTTAGCTGAAGCAAGCTCTGCTCTGCTCTGCTCAGATCTAGTGAGACTGTGTGAGCCTTTGTTTAATTCCCTCTGCCTGCCTTTATAATGCTTAGTTTATAATTAGTTTAAAAGGCAGCATGGTGCTGGTGGGCATATACGCTGGCAACTGTTTTAAACAGCTCTGTTATGCAGCTGCCTCTAGGATCATGACCATTTCTCTCTCAGTAGCCTTTTAATCTCATGATATAATTTCAAGAACAGCACAATCCTATATTTACCCTGCAGTGGTGCAGCGACTGCTGTGTCATGTGTGCTGTTGCCTGATGGGGGATATGATTGAGACATACAAAATAATGCACGGAAGGGATAGAGTCGATAGAGGAATGTAAACACCAGAACCAGGGGGCATCCGCTAAAACTGAGGGTTGGGAGAATTAAAACAGATAAAAGGAAGTACTTTTTTACAATATAAGGTGGTTAGTCTGTGGAACTCCTTGCCACAGGAGGTGGTGATGGCATCTGGTCTAGATGCCTTTAAGAGGGGTTTGGACGGATTTCTGGAAGAAAAGTCCATCGTGGGCTATATGGATTGTGCAACCTCCTGACAGTAGTAGGCGACTTCAGAGTACCGGGTGCAAGGGAGTGGCAACAAAATGCAAGCGTCTTGTTGTCTCATGCCTCCCTGGGGCACCTGGTGGGCCGCTGTGAGATACAGGAAGCTGGACTAGATGGGCCTTTGGCCTGATCCAGCAGGGCTCTTATGTTCTTATGTAAATCTGCCATAAAGCATGCTGTGACAGTGCAAAAGATAGTCTTGTGCCTTCTTGCCAGCACAAGTACAAAGAGGAGCACACGCCGAACCAGGTTAAGAACTGCTCCGAGCAGCATGGGGGGGGGTGAAGGATGGAGGGAAGCTGGGGGTGTAATAGGAAGGGGGCGGGGTAGATTGTGTCTCTGAAGGGGTGGGATCAGCATCAGCCACAATGCTCTACCCCTCCCCAGGCTTGAAATCCTGGCACGCTCAGACTTGCGCTGGTTATTAGCAGGCTCAGGTCCTAGTAGACCCGTTGTGCAGTTTGGAACTTTCTCAGGGGCAAGTGGGCAATGTCCCCTTACTTCAAGGAGACCCCCCCCCAGCCTGCTCATTTCTAGCATAGGATGCTGTACAACCACTCTGGCCATTCTGCATCAGTGCTGGTTAGGACTGGGCTGTAACTCTCTTAGGGTAAATTAGGGTGAATTAAGATCACAAATTTGGTTTGGGCTCATGCTGTTGACTGTCCGAATTCCAGTAATGACAGGTACCAGCGGCATCCCAAGCCATCACTTCCCAAAATAATCAACCCCAAATAGTTATTCTGTAACTTAATTTAACCATCATTTGGTTCATAAATGGCAAAGAAAGACTAAAAAAGTAAATCTTCCCCACTTTTCCAGCTGCTGGTTATGGGAGCTTTTTTCCAGTGCTGAATAGTTGCTGTTTTTATCTGCTGTCATTTTGTACTGCTGGGGGGCAATTTTACCTTCTGTGTTTGTGTGCTGCTGTTTTATTTGCTGTTTGTTTTTGTTATGTCAGTTTTCAGTGTATCTTTACATCAGGAGCTGTCTTAAGAGGGTTTTTAAAACAAAACTGAAAGCTGGGATATAAATATTGGTAATAAATAACAAATAAATGTGAATTGCATAAACTCTTACTCAGAGCGCAATCCTAACCTGGAGTTAGGCCGGCACAGTTAGGTCAGTGACATTTGGCCAGCTTAAGGGACACTGTACAGTATGTTTGGACCACTCTCGGAGTCAGAGAGGCCAGCACACAGACATGCTCCATCCTCCCTGACTCTGAGTGTGATCCCAACGTGCTTTACCAAACTTTCCTTGTGCTGGCCAAACTTTGCTGGCCTAACTGTGCCGGCCTAACTCTAGGTTAGGATTGTGCTCCCAGTCTGGTTTCAAAATGACCCCTACCGCTGCGTGGGTACCCAGATTGTGGCTTGGAGAAGTCCCAAGCACTGCCCTCCCCCCAAAGCCTTTGTTACCTATCACTGGCCATTGCTGTAGCCCTGAACTATGTGAAGTAAGGGCAAAATAATGAATCCATGATCCCTTCTAAATTAGGGCGCAGTCCTAACCAACTTTCTAGCACTGACAAAACGGGTGCCAGTGGAACATGTGCTGCACCCTGCAGTTGGGTGGGGGGCAGTCATAGAGGCTTCCACAAGGTAAGGAAATGTTTCTTCCTAACCTCAGAGCTGCATTGCCCTTACCCAGGTGCTGGAAAGGTGGTGAGGATTGCGCCCTTAACCTGTAGGCCACTTGAGAGTATAGAGAAGTTCCGGACGGGCCCAAGACCTCCTGATGCCTGAGGCGGCAGGCCAAATGCTGCTCCACCTACCTAATGATGTGCCAGCCTCTGCTCCTCCCAGTGTGCTAGTGCAGCACTCCCCCTTCATGTTCCTCTCTGTCCCCTTCTTTCTTTTCAAACCCAGGCTGGAGAGGCAGGTGAAGGAGAGGCAGCAGAGACAAGTAGGCAGATGGGCACGGGTGCCTCCCCCAGCAGTCTATGGATGGGCCAGCCCTGGAGGTCACAGCAAATATGATTCAGGAACATTTCCTTGGCAGGAATAGGATGCTATTGTGGC
Organism: Lerista edwardsae; assembly: GCA_029204185.1. Taxonomy (NCBI): domain Eukaryota; kingdom Metazoa; phylum Chordata; class Lepidosauria; order Squamata; family Scincidae; genus Lerista; species Lerista edwardsae. The sequence continues at coordinate 10,143,679 of JAJKFI010000050.1, forward strand.
TCTTACGTTGCTACTGTCGGACTGGACTGTTAAAGCTGTAAGTGCATAGGATGCGTTTTCCTATCTAGGCTCAGCTGCCAGTCTACAATTCATGGGAAACATCTTCTATATGGCTATAATAATTAGCACACCCTTATTCCTCCTAGTCATGAAGCATTATTTTCTGATAATTTAAACAACATGCCAGTAGAGCAACAGGTGTGGTTACTGGTACTGGTTCACTAAATTTGATGAAAAAACGTCCCCACCCATATGAGTAAGAGCCTTGTTCTTTGTTGGAAGCAGACACACATGTCCAGGCTTGCCAAGCATACCCACTGGCAATGCCACTAAACTGATGGCGTCCCGCAAGTTCCACCGAAACTTCCACTGAAAGCTTCAGTGTAAACTCACGAAATTAATGCTGTCAATGGCTATTCTCTGGTCTTTTCCTGGTATTGTATTCCCCAATATAGAGATCAAAGGTGGCATTTGGGCTTGGATATATGTTTAGATACCTTTTCAATTTACCCTGGTATCACATCTACTTTCATCCTAGTCAACTACAGGCCTATTTTTAAGCAGCCATGAGGTTAATCTCTAGAAATGAAGTAAAATACACAATCCAGAGTAGGGCAATGCCTTCAGATGTCACCGTCAAGATTACTTTGGGTTGTGCCAGCATTAGAAGTCTTGACTGCTGAGAAAAGTGGTGTTACACAGATGGCTCTTGAAGAAAGAATAAGCAGTAGATATTACACACACACACACCCCTTTAAGTACAATCCTATGCGTACTTTCCTGGGAGTAAGCCCCACTGAACACAGTGGGGAGAGCGGAACTGGGCGGGGGAGTGGTGGAGTGGGGTGGGACCAGTGATGTCATTCAGGGGGAACGGACTAGAATGGGCGTTCCGGATCCTAACGGGCTCTGTGGGTGGTTCCGGGTTCCCGACAAGTGCCAATCAAAAGTGAGTTCCTGTTCCTAAATCATTTAGATCCCACTACTGGGTGGGACCGGCTGTGGCCTGCACCGTCAGATCCTAATCTCCATGTTGGGCTGCCCTGCCTGACATGAAGGCCCTCAAGTCTGCACCGGCAAAATAGCTGGTATAGAGGAGACCCATATAATAAGCAGGCCTGCGCCCTTATCTAGGGAAAGGGGATGGACATTTGGCTACCGCTATGCCTACGGTACCCAGGCAGCTTAGAGCTGGGCTGCCTCTATCAAGCAAGGCGATACTTCTTTCTTTTATCCACAGAGTTCTGCCTCCTTGTATGTGGGGGGATTTTGGGGCTGCAGAGTCACCAGCTAGAGCATTATTTCCTGTGGAAATTCTAGTACACCCAAAGAATGGAGCAACAGTTCAAAGGCAGACAACTTAAAAGAACTGGGGCAGGGGAGTGCAGAATGGGGAAGAGATGTGGTAGGGTGGACAGAGCAGGCCTAAGAGGGAGGCAAGTTCAGCAGTGGTGGCACCCACCAAATTCAAACCTTTGTTAACCTGTTGTGACCCCAATTGACCTCTATTGGGTATTGGGGCCAGGGGACAGATATCTCTTTATCTCAAGAAGTCACCCAGCAGCCAAAAATCCCCTGTGGTGCCATGCTGGCCCCGTTGCACCACCACCTGGGGATTTAAAAGGCTTGGGCTGTTGCATAGCATACCGAAAGAGCGGCATATTTTCCAGGGAAACAGTTTGGAAACTGTGGAAGGAGGGAAATAGTCACTTTTTCCTCCTTCCAAGATAGAATGATCCAATGGAAGATTTTCCTATGGTTAGCACTAGGGGCCACCCTATGTAAATTGGGGAGAGTTCCTTTGTGTTCTGGGCATGTAGACATATTAATTGGCCAGGTCTAGACAGAAGCAAGTGGGACGTGGTGGCGCAGCGGGTTAAACTGCTGCTGTTGGGCTTTCCGACCGGAAGGTTGGGAGTTCAAGACTGAGCGACGGAGTGAGCTCCCGTTGCTTGTCCCAGCTCCTGCCAACCTAGTAGTTCGAAAGCACTTAAATGCAAGTAGATAAATAGGGACCACTTCGGTGGGAAGGCAATGGCGTTCCGTGCACTACGGCGTAGAGTCATGCTGGCCACATGACCACGGAAGTTTGTCCTCAGACAAAACGCCGGCTCTACAGGCTTTGAAACGGAGATGAGCACCGCCCCCTACAGTTGGTCACGACTAGACCATTCGGTCGTGGGGAAACCTTTATCTTAGACAGAAGCAATTAACAGAAGAAAAGCAAATAGGTGTGAGTCTTCCCTCTTACTTGGGAGGAAATGACAACAGCCTCAGTTGGACAAGGCACCTCCTGGTGCCAGTTTTTCTGGGAGCTTGGATAGTTGATACATACCCTGGAATTGTGGACATTTGGGCCTCATGGGAACAGAAAAGCATTTTAAATATAAGATAGCCAATGAATCAAAATTCATTATGGGCCAGAGACTTAACAAAGTGCTCTTTATCCCTACTCTTTATCCCTTTATCTATATTATATTGCTGAAAAGTTTTGCCTAGTCCAAGCTGGAGATTTCATTTTGAACAATTAAACTCCTGCAGCTTCACTTGCCAAATTATAAGTGGGTGCTCTGTGTAGAAATTACATTTGAGAAAACTATGGAGTTCTTTTTATACTCTGTTCTTGAAAGAGCATAAATTATGCCTTCTGGAGAATTCTCTTGAGGAATAAATGGGCAATTGATCCTCGGGATCATCTTTCGCTTCCTTATATTATAAAATGAAAGTGATTGGGGAAAAATGGATTTTTACTGAAGACATTAAACAAAAAGAACTTACTCAAAGTATAGCACTTTTTCCATCTTTGCAGCCTAGACTTATTTTTTCCATCAGTCTAATGCTTTTTCCTCTGCATTTTTATGCCTTTCTTTTTCATCTGAAGTAACGTAGAAAGCATAGGCAAATAAGTAGAGATTTAATTTACAATTTCCTTTTTAGATAACTCTTCTTATTTCAGTTTCACCACAGACACTTTCTTTCCACCAATGAGCAAAGAATTCCAAACCGGAAGAATGCTTGTCAGCCCAATCCACCTAACTCCCCTCCCCCTCTGCTCATGCAAGCGTACCAATGGATACGCACCAATGCATTGCATCCTAGTGTGTGTGTGTGGGGGGCAGTTGCAGAGTCTCCTCAGGATAAGAGAACTTTTCTTCCTTTGCTTTGGAGAAAGCCTCTGGGGAAAGGAAGGGGCAGGACAAGTTGGGGAATAGGATCTGGCATGTGCTTTTGCCACCAAGATACTTTCCCTCCAACCCACTCCCGACCCATGTTCCTCCTCCAATTCTCCCCCAAACCACCCACAGCTCACCCCTTCTGCCATCTTACCAGCTCTGGTGTGGCCTGGGTATCCTGTTAGCAGGTGTGTGGAACCTCTGGCTCCTTGCATTGGAGGCTTTTGAACGTTTGATTGGGGTACATCTTTTGCACCATCATAAATGGCCTTGTGGGAGCAGTGATTTAAACAAGGGATAGGATTGAGCTGTGAGTCACACTTGTGTATTAGTATGATCAAGGAAATGAGCATCCAAAAACCTTTTACACGTTGCTGTTGTGGTGCTATTGCAAGGGACATATTTTGACAAGTATATGCAACTTACCTTTATGCTGCACTAGTGAACAGCAGGCACTTTTTGTGCCTTTTTGTCCCTGCAATGAAAAATTTAGGGTTCCTTCTCAGTCTGAAGTGAAAAAATATATGGATTGTTAAAATTTGTTTTAATAATGAGAAAATCAATAAGTAATCTAATAATTTATCTAATAGATAAGGATTTATTAGATTCTTATAGATTTCATCCAAATCCAAATATTTGAATAGCACTAGTAAAAAAGAGCCAAATATTTAGGTCCCTGAAATTTCAACCACCATAAAATGAAATTATTAATATTAGCGCAATCCTAACCTGGAGTTAGGCCAGCAATGTATGGCAGGCACAAGGGTCACCGTAAGGTATGTTTGGCTCAATCTTGGAATTAGGGAGGATGGTGCACATCTGTGCACTGGCCTCTCTGACTCAGAGAGTGGTCCAAACATACTTTACGGTGTGAGGGCCAAACTTTGCTGGCTCAACTATGCTGGCCAAACTCCAGTTGTTATTATTATTGTTGTTGTTGTTGTTGTTATTGTTGTTGTTGTTATTATTATTATTATTATTATTATTATTATTATTATTCCTCTATAAGGATAGTTTCCACCAAGCAGTAATTTGAAAAGAATGCCTTTGCCCCTAGATTTACACAGTCAATTTACAAGCTAACTCAGCAATTTCCATCATATATAATAGGTCCAATCTTCCCACCCCCAAGTGTTCCATATTTTAATGAATCAACTGGCATCCCACACAACTACTAATTTCAACCCACTTGTCCAAAGGGACAGGCAAAAACATGCAATTTTACAGCAATTATAATCAGGGAAGAATGCTTAGTGGTAATAGTAGGCAGAAAAATTGACAGTCAAGAATTTAAAGCAGCATTTGCTACTTCTCCTGCTTCATATTCAATCAAATAAGGCTTTGACAGTCTCCATTACAGCTCGTTAATGGTAATTCATGATAATGCTGGCATGCTGCACAACAACACTGCCAACTCATTTGAATATATATGTGTGCAGAGATTTATTCATTAAAGTGTGCGTGTGTGTATACATACATAAGCACATACATGGTGAGAAATACAGCGGGTATTCTGCTAGCGTGATACATGCCTGGCTGCCATTAAAAATATTTCTTCCTCCAATGTGAAGATTTTAAAGCATTTGATGGGGAAGTCCAGGGTCTTTACATTTCATCATGTGGGATATGTGGCTTGTCACAGCTGCAGATTTGCATTCCTAGCTAGCACTGCAAATCTGCTCTCTACCTCAGGTTTGCTAATCTAAGTATTTGAAGGAGAAGAACTCCACACTCCTCCATTTCTACCAGATGGCCTTACTGTCTGCTAAAGGGATGACTGGTTTTATGAAAAAGAACCCACATCACACATTTTGGATGTGAGGACACAAAGATGAAGAATGCCCTGGGATTCCCTGGGATTCCCTGGTGCTGAGCCCAAAATATAAACATTGGTTTCAATATTTAATTCAGTTTTTAATTCATTTTATTTCAGTTTTCAAAAATTTATTTGCAAAAAGCTGAGCAAGGGCTATCTTTTAACAGACCTTGAATTTAATGAGGAACTGTGTTAATGAAATGAAGTCTATAATGGCAGTCTACAAAAGCGTTAACACTGCATTTTCAGAGTCTGCTCATATTGTTCAAGCATTTTATTTGGGCTTTAGGGTTAAAGTCAAAGTAAGTGCAAATCCATAAATACCATTTTCATGGCATAATTAGTGATTAGCATAATTATGTCCTAATGTAATTTCCTTAATTTATGTCTTGGCAGATCGGCAGAAAGTTGCTTTCTTCTTGAGCAGTTTAGAATTTGGTTATTAGATGAGGCTGTTGATCTACAATTAAGTCATTTTTTTCCCTTGTAGCACTAATATTAATGGAGCCCTTCATCATGGAAAGGCCATCTTAGCTCTCTGGTAAAATAAGGGAGGAAGTCCTATGGGGATAAAACTTTCCTTTCCATTGTAACATTTGTGAGAGACATTTGCTAGACATTAAATGTCAAACTCAGACCACTGCTTCTTTTGTAACACTGAACTGACCTTTTTCTTATGTTGCAATGCTACTCCTCTCATAGATTGAAATGTACAAGAGCATTCTAATTCAGTGGTTATCAAACTATGGGTTGGGACCCACCGGTGGGCCACGAGCCAATTTCAGGTGGGTCGCAAAGCATCTAGAGCAGCCATATTGAAATTATGGGAAGATGGGATGCTGGAAAAAGGGAGGAGTGTGTGGTTGTTTTGCTTGTGTCAAGGTTGTAAACTTTTTTTTCTTTCTGATTCACTTTGCTATTGGAAAATGGCTGAGAAATAACCCAACTTATTGCTGCATTCTCAGGAAAGCAGCAGGCTCTGGCATCACTTCCAGGTTAATGACATCACTTTTGGTGGGTCCTGGACAGATTGTCATTTTAAAAAGTGGGTCCCGGTGCTAAAAATTTTGAGAACCACTGTTCTAATTTATAACAACTTTGAAAATTACTATTCAACATAGTTGCCCCTGCGCTGTTCCTCACATGCTACTCCTGCTGTTTCTTCTGTTGCCGGTTACCAAATTGCTCTGCGCTGCAGGGCTGTCCGAAATGCCTTCCCTAGATTGAGATAACAGTACAGGAAAGTTGTGTGCAAAGCATCCGTTGCGCAGCACGTTTCAAAACATCCTCCCATCTATGAGCCAGTTGATCTTTAAGTTATTTGTTCTGTCTTGTATATTCTGTACAGTATAGTGTGGATGTTGTTGTTTCATTTCTCTTCTAATTTTAAAGAGCCTGTAGCTTTTGAAGCAAAAAACAGATAAAATGTGAGTGCCGCACATATGTGAAGCCTCTGTAGCCCTGCCTTCTGTAAACACAGGAAAATACTGTGGCAGCCCTGTATGTGGTTTTGTCTCCACTGATGGTGTGGGAATAATTATGACAGCAGTGAATCTGTACCTGTTCAGCTAGAAGCAATTATTGTCCAAGCCATTCCTAAAATTGCAAAGTAGTATAATGGCAAAAAACACTCAGAATACTATTCTCCCTCAGGCCTAGTTTATCCTCTCCTATCCCCCTTGTGGTTTACACTGTTAAAAAACAAACACATTTTGTAGCACATTTCCTCCAAATATAAATATTGTAGAGTTTAACCGGAAATACTAAGTATAAGTGCTTCCCTGTATCTGCGGGGGTTCTGTTCCACCCATCCCCACAGATGAGGAAACTGGGGGAACATATATAAAAAGAAGCCCCCTGAGCCTGCTCACCTGTATCCATCATTTTTGTTTTTGGTGGCAGTGTGGGCATTTCTTGTTTTAACAAGGAACATTCTTACTGTACTGAAGAACGGGATGTTCAGGCAACCAGCACACATGCTACAGAGAAGAGAATAACATAATGTTAAGAGGAAGCAGGATAGTTCCTGCTTCCCGTTAATATTCAGTTAGTCTCCCTCTAGCGTGCAGGCTGGATGCCTGTGTATCCAGTTCAGCAAGAATGTTCCTTGTAAAGTACGAAATGCCCGTTGTGGCATCACAGAGGTAATGGGCGCAGGGGGGTTCCCTGGATCTGCGTATCCACAGATAAGTTAAACCGCAGATACTAGCTCCGGGGATACAGGGAGGTGCCTGTAATGCCTTATTATATGGCTTACGGCATTTGGTGAGTCTTCTAGAAAACTGTGTGTAACTGTGAAAACTGCAGCTGTAATAACAGAGCTTCTAATATGCACTGGAATTGCATGTTTGGGGTAGAGTGGTTATGTATTTATAATTTTTTGTGTGATTGTAAATGAATGGGAACATGCTTTTGGATGTATTTCTTATATGTAAACGTTGGAGTTTCCTCTCTGACTACATTATTTAGAGTGATCTGAAATGCATCGCACCCATGTGAAGGCCAAGACTGGCCATCTTCCACCTACTTTGGCTGCCCGGTGTTTGTGCCTGGTTGCTAGAGCCCTGGGACAAAGCATTAGATCTTCCATGGTGCCCACTAATGGGTTCTATCACTACAACTGGTACTGGGGGCTCAGCTGCCAGTCTGCACAGGTGGGCTCTGTGATGGATGTGTGCCCCCAGCCAGTACCCTTCCTGACCTGTCCCTGACATCATCGCGGCACGGATCGAATAAGAGTAGAATATCTGACTATCCGCGAGCATGATCTACAATTTAGGGCCCAATCCTGTCCAACTTTCTGGTGCTGATGCAACTGCAGTGCAGCCCGGAGGCATATGAACAAATGTCCCCTTACCTTGAGGAGGCCTCCAAGATTGTCTCCCCGCCACAGAATGGAGCACATACCCCATTGGGACAACTACACCAGGGCTGGAAAACTGGATAGGAGTTGGCCCTTAACCTCCATTGTTTTTCACTTGGCAACGGGGGTTACAGACAGGGCCAGCTCTCCCTGGATTTTTCGGCCCTGGGAAAAGTGTCCCCCCCCCAGTTGCATGCTTGGGCCCTGACACCAGAATCCACACCTGCCAGATAGTAAAGCAGACAAAACAATGCAAAACACCAGGATAATTCTCAAACAACTTGGCATTCTTTGCTTTGCTTTGGCAGCTAAGTGCATATTTAACTACTGGTCTTATGGATTATTCATGTGCATCCTGAAGGTTTTACTCTGCACCGTGTGTGTTGAAACAGTGTCGTGCTCCACTTCAGTTGACTGCCTGTGAGGGAAAGAGAGGTTGCTCTGCAGCAAAGTTGAAAATGCTAAAGAACAACTGGTGAGTTGATTGCCTTTCCAACTGGGAATTGGAGCCAGTCCTACTGTGTAACTTTTTGTCTGAGACCCAAGGACAGTTGTGGCTGCTTTGTGATAAGGAAGAATTATTTATGCATTCTGACTGGCAGGCAGATCTCTTCCTTTTATGTAAAACTGCTGAAGGATATAAAAAGCCAGCAATGCAAAAGTTTTAGCAGCCTCAAAACAAACATTTGACAATCCCATGTTGGGCCAACCATTTTCCAACTCCTTACTCCTAAGTAGCTTTATTTGAGTCATTGGGATTGCTCCAGATGAGGTAGCATGAAGATTTTAATCTGCTTCTGTAGTTGATTTTTTTTTAAATGCCCTGGAAACTATACCTCTCTCTAATGCTCAAGGGGGAGGAATTGGGAATATGGTCTCTTGGCTTTCCCTGGTATAGCTACAGCTATATCCTGTGTTTGGGAAGTCCCACAAGACATTCGGCTGTTTTTTGTGTCAGTACAATCAGAATAATTTAATATGATTTCATAACTTTTTCCATGAAGTGAACATGATCAGGAACTTACCCTCAGATACTTATGGTTTGGATCAGGGGTAGTAATTTGTAGTAGAGAAGAAACCAGTTGCGCCCCAAAATTTTGAAAGAGCTGCTTTGTGAATTTTTATGTTGAATATTCTACATTTATTCTCTGAGTACTCAAATAGACTCTGTTTCCTGTTTGATATCTAAATTTTGCATCCAGTGATTATCTATTTGTGTGTGTGGTATCTAACAGTTGGTATTTGACTGTATGCTGTATGGGATCATTGACATACAAAGGATGTAAAGTTTGACAGCATTGATAGCTGATTTGCATTGGGGTTTCACAGTGATTTTCAAGCCTTCTACCATCAAGGAGCACTTCGTACACTTTCATCAGTGAAGAAAACGCTGCACAGTTGCCACGGAATTGCAAAGGATTCTGTAGAATCCTTTTCCAGGATGCACGTTTGGCAGAGTTGGTGCCAGGTTGCCTTTGGATCCTGTGCATGCGCATGCACAGCCTCCCATGATTTTTCCACCCCGCCTCCCACTCTGCAGACTTCCCATTGCTCATTGCCTCAGTGCCACCTCCTCTCTGCCTCCCACCACTGCCTCCCTCCTGTCTGCTTCCGAGGACCAGTGACTGCGTAGCAAGAGGAAGTTCCTCCCTCACAGGGTGGAGGAGGAGGAAATTGTGCACAGAACTAAAGAAATTACGTTACAGTTAACATGCCAGTATAGTCAACAAACCGCTATAACAAGCCATTTAATCAAATGTAACTTTAACTGTTGTAAGTGATCCTTTGGGGTTTGTTTTATTTTGTTTTTAATGTTTTCTTAACTATTTTTAATTCGGTAATCCGCTTGGATTGCCCTTACAGAAAGATCTGTAACTAGATTGACTGATGTTCAGATCATTCATGGTCTCAGTGAGGGCTGAGGGCACCCAACATGTACCCAGTAGAACTGCCCTCTTAGAGTGCCATTGACATTTAGTTCTTACAAGGCAGTTTGGGCACCAAACATTCCCCATGGCTGCGCATTATAGGAAATGGTGGTTGGCAGACTGTCTTACCGATACTATTCATTGACCGATAAGCCTCCAGAGAACTCCAGAGAATTCGATTTCTGTCAAATAGTTCAAAAAACCGTATATAATATTTAATTGTTCTTAATTATAGAATTACAATAGTTTTCTTTGATATTAAATGAAATTTGATAGCTGATAACCCACAGCATTTAGTATCTAATAGCATCTGATTGATAAGATGAAATAATAATACGTGACAGCAGTCGCCTTCCAATTCAGTTTTTATTTGTAGGTGCTGTATCAGTGTCAGCTGAATGTTTGTGTGAGGAAGACAAATGTTCGCTAATGAGCAGGCATAAGACAACTGGCTCAGAAACACGCCAAGAGGCAAGGATTAGAGAGAGGAGTTTAAGCCAACCAACTTTATTTGCACACCTCAAAAAGATCAACTTGAAAAAGGGTGGGGAATCTAAGGCTGCTTCCCCAGGAACAAGTCTTATTGAATGTAATTAGCCTTACTCCTGAGTAGGCATGCCTAGCCTTTCACCGTAAGTTAATTGATGTTGTATGCAAGAATAAGGATAAAAAGAACCAGCATTGCGTAACTGTGGTGTTGTTCTGTGAGCTACCTGAGCTGTCTTTCCTTCCCTTCCTTGCTGATGGCATGTCAGGGCAAGCAGAAGGCCGTGCTTGAGTTCACTGAGCTGGAACAGCATATTGATACACAGACCTGAATTCTGCTCAAAGAGTTATGCACTTGGCAATAAACGGCACCTTGACTTCAGACAGAATGCACATCTGTGCCTCACTGATAATGTAATAGCCTTCATTACATTTTTGGCTGGGAGCACCTGCAGAGCCCTAAGAAGTCAGCCCAGGGCAGCCATTTTGATTGAGGTGATATTAACAGCGCTCATTAAAACTGATGGCTGCAGCGCTGCCCTGCAGCCTTGCTGCCGTGAAGCGTCTGCCACTATTTCTGTTATCAGGCTCTATTTTGAGGAGTTCATAAAGCAGTAATAAAAAAAAAAGTTTGCTCAGCTCTGAGGTGAAGCTGCAACACAAAACTAAATTTTAAAAATGTCTAGGATTATTTGAACTGAGCTGCTGTTCGTTCTGACGTGGTCGTAAGCGCAGAGCATCGTAGGCTTTAGGGAGGGCTGCCAAGGACTAGGGCGGTTTGTTTAATATAATAGACAGATTCAGATGAGATGAGAACATGCAAACAATTGGCAGGAGGTTTCCTCTTGGACTATAATGTAGCTCCTGGCTGCAGGTCTAAGACTGGCAGCTGGATGGTGTCCTATATCAGTTGTCAGTGTGACACAATTACTATATTATGAATTTTGGAGCTGGGCTCAGTATTCAGAAAGTTAGCCCACATCAGACTTGTCACTCAGCAGTGGTGGATCTGGCAGGGGGCAAAGGGGGCAAATGCCCTGGGCACTGGACCCACGCACTGGTCACCCTTTTTCAAGCCAGTTTTTCTGCTTAGTATATCTTCCTGCAACTGGCAGGGAGAGAAGGGGTGGGTGAAAAGGGGTGGTGAGCGCTGGTGGCAGCGCGGGCCCCATAAGAGAGTTTGTTTTTCCAGCACCCGAGGGGGGAGAAAGAGGTGAGGGGGAGAAGGAGCAGTGAGCTGTGGCGGCAGCGTCACTTCCCTCGCACCCTCCACTCCTTGGGTAGCCTGGACCCATTGCCTTCCCCACCACCACACAGAAAGTGGTCTGGCGTTCCGAAGTGGTGTGTGCGTTCCAAAGAGCGGACTGCAGTCACTATGCTTCCAAGCAACCACCGGCCATCCTGCCCTTGGTTGAAGTCAGAGGGAAGGACAAAGCAGGGACAGATGCTGCTCTTGCCTCCCTGCTGGGCTCCTGCCAATGGCAGCACACGCTCCATGAGGGAATTTGTTTTTCCGGTACCCAGGGGAGGGGAGGGGGAGAAGGGGCAAGCACTGGAGGCAACACACACCCCGTGAGGGAGCTTGTTTTTCCAGCTCTGCCACTCACCTGCCTGCTAACTCCCCCCCCCCCCCCGGAGAAAGTTTGTGTCAAGGGGAAAGTTTGTGTTGGGGGAGCGGGGAAGGGAAGAAGAGTGGCTGGTGGCTCCGTGGGAGGGGATAGATGCTGCTTCCTCACTGCCTGGCCAGATTGGAGTGTCTCTGGGCACTACTGTGCTGGCCGGTAGCCGCTTCATTGGCAGTCCCAGGGCCCGCAGAACCAGTGTGTGTGGGGCAGATGGGTGAGCAGGAGGATGAAGTGGCTCCCTCCCTATGCCCACATGGACAAAGCCGGCCAGCAGAAGTGGCTCCTTCCGCCCGCCTGCCAGTCAGCCATGAGTGGTTTTTTAAAAAGAAAGTGTTTGTGGGGGAGAGTAATTGTGGTGACATGATGACATCACTGCAATTACTTCCAGGGTAGGGGGCGGCCAATTGGGGGTTTGCCCCTGGGCAGGCGAGCCCCCAAGACTGTCCCTGCCACTCAGGCAAAGAAAACTGGGGGCGCAATCCTAACCTGAAGTTAGGCTGGCACAGTTAAGCCAGCAAAATTTGGCCGGCAAGAGGGACACTGTAAAGTATGTTTGGACCACTCTTGGAGTCAGAGAGGCCAGCACACAGACATTGCGCCATTCTCCCTCTCTCCGAGAGTGGTCCAAACACACTTTATGGTGGTGCTTGTGCCAGCCAACCTTTGCTGGCTTAACTGTGCTGGCCTAACCTGGAGAGGTTAGGATTGCGCTCTGGGAGAATTTACCTCAGAATGCCAGATGCAGGGGAGTGGCAATGAGATGCAGGTATCTAGTTGTCTTGTGTGCTCCCTGAGGCATCTTGTGGGCCACTGTGAGATACAGAAAGCTGGACTAGATGGGCCTTTAGCCTGATCCAGTCAGGCTCTTCTTATGACTGAGGAAGCAGGCTGGGCAAGGACATCTAATGGTATGCTGGCAGTAAGATGAAACTGGCCAGACGTAAGTAGGAGTCTCAGTCAATCAGAAGGGTGCCTTGGGAACCAGTCAAGGGCTATTCTTGAAATGACATGGAGAGGTAGGAAGGTTTCTGTAGCAGGTAGGTGGAGGATGCTTTTTTGGGTGAGCCCTGAGGTTGTTCCTCCTCAGGTGCAATGACGCTGTAGGAAACCATGACCTCTGGGACAGCACTCTTCCAAACCTCAAAAAGAGAGGCAAACCGCACATTGGACTAAAGATTATTGCCAGAGGCCTGGATCATGACACATTGAGAGCAAGATTAATAGTTAATTCAAATGTATTAGTCATTCCAGGCAAACAGAAATGTGAAATTGAAATATAGCTCTTCAGGCACTCAAAAAAAAAGTATAAAAAGATGAGCTACAGTCTATGCCATACAAGAGAATGTGTCAATTTCCAAACATGTTTTTAAGTTTGAGGAAGTTATTGTACTAATTCTAGGGGACAATAAAACAGGGACCCATGAGAAGGTAGGGTGGGATGAACTGCTCTTTGTTCTGTAGTTAAATGTCTTTCTTTGTTTTTAACACTTTTTCAGTCCAGGAAAAATTGGAAATGAGACATTAGAATTTCTCATAGTAATGTATTCTACTAAAAACGTTTTTCGAGCACATTGCTTCTGCCTTCTTATTTTGACATTCCTAAATAAGCTGCATCATGCCCAACTGTCCTCTAAGAGGCAGTATAAATCCTAAGTTTTACCGAGTAGAGATGGCCGTTCCCAGAAACAGAGGCAACTGCTTTTATTCACATGTTTAGTGTTTGGGTATTGGTTGTACTTGCCCCGTCTGCCTTCTCTTACCATGGGGGCAACTTCATGCCTTCAGGGTGGGAAAAGAACATGGCCCCAGGCATCAAAGGCTATCAGATGTATGCAGAGCAGTCTTTCTTTTTAATATAAGGAATACAGCCAGTCTGGGGAATAACTCAAACACCAGCTTTAGGTCACTGCACCCTTCCAGGAAAGAAAAAGGAGGGGAAGCCTCCTTTTCTCCTGGTCAGGGGGACAGCCATAGATTTTGGTTGGCAGGAGTATTCTACCCCATAGTCCTTGGGGCTCTCTGCAGGTGTTCCCTAATCAAGGGGGCTCCCCATAGTTCCCTTTCTGGAGGCTCCCCTTCTCTGGATGGGCATAAGTAGCAGAGTTAGCCCCCTGCTGGGGTCTCTGATGCTGGAAGACCAACTCCCCTTTCCTTTGGCTGCCTCTTGCCTCTGCCAGCTCTCTTGCCTTCTCCTCCTTGTCCCTCTTGGCTCCCCTCTGCCAGTCCCTTCCTCTCTTTAGGTTCCACTGCTTACTCTCCCCCTTTCTCCTCATGTTCATGCCTGGGGCCCATCTCCTCATCTGTCTCCCCCCTCTTTTTTATGCTGCCATTGCCACCCTCTACAGCTGTGATGTCTTCTGGTTATGGAACCCCATTATTTGGTTTTGATTGGAAGACAGAAACTGCTAAACCAAATCTATAAGGCATAAATACCCAAACCAATGGATTCACCTTACTAGGCAAGGCCTATTGTCTCTAGAGCAGTAGTTCCCAACTGTGGGTCAGAACCCACCAGTGGGTCTTGAGCCAATTTCAGGTGGGTTGCAAAGCACCTAGAGTAGCCATATTGAAAATATGGAAAGATGGGGTGCTGAAAAGCAGAGGGCTATGTGGTTGGTTTGCTTGTGTCAAGGTTGTAAATGGGCTTTTCTTTCTTTCATTTTACTCTTGAAAAATGGTTGAGAAATGACCCTGGTTATTGCTGCATTCTCAGGAAAGGAGCAGGCTCTGGCATCACAATGATGGCACTTCTGGCCCAGTGGGTCCCAGTGCTAAGAAGTTTGAGAACCACTGCTCTAAAGTGATTGGTGGACAGTGCAATCCTAAAATTGTGCTGGGCCAGTGTAAGTCCCTCACACTGGCCTGGGAGTATTGCAAATGTTCCGTAAAGCCCGTTTGTGCCACTTCAGGATGCGCCAAGGTCAGCACAAGCAGTCATGCCAGCCAGTGGAGGCCACTGGTGAGTGTTGGGGGTGCTGGCCACGTTCTGCCGGCATGGAAAGTGGGGGAAGGGGAAAGGGAAAGTGGATGGGGAGGTTGGGGGCCATAGTCAGAAGGGCCTGGGGAGGGGGTGGAGCCAGATCCTAACTCCTGTCCTGGTCGGGCCTAATCCAGGCCGCTTGGATTTGCACCAGCAACTTTGCTGGCACAAAACTGAGCTGCTCCATAGGGGTAGCTGTGGCTTACCCCGAGGTAAGTGGAAAATATCCTCTTATCCCAAAGTGATCTCCAGCTGCCTCTTAACTTGCACCGGATACCAGCTGCCCTGCCTGTTCCAGTGCAGGTTAGGCTTGCAACCTGATTTATTGATGAATGCAGGTTAGAACCTAGCAGAACTTGGAGTGATATTTTGTGAGTTCACTGAACTTAGTGGCAGCATTATTAGAATGTCACCTTCTGGGAGAATTCACAAGAGTCAATGGAATTATTTGTCCGGGTTTCACAATCCTACTTTTGTGATTGGTGACCCTTTTATGAGCCTCATGTTTTACTTTTAGAATGTTTGTGCATTATTCTAGTCACAAACAATGATTGATTTATACTAATAGCATCAAAAGAACAGGAATGCTTTTCAAACTGTTCACTCGGTAGGAGCCATCTTAGAATCTTAACTTCAAATTACCCTGTTCTTTTGTGAATAACTATTTGCTGTATGTTTTTGTTTCTATTGATCTCATTGTACATTCTGGCATTTGTCTTGTATGTGCTGAGTTCAACAAAAACAAGCTCTAAGTTTTCACATATGTCCATAGACTAATTGAGTGAAAATGCAGAGCTAAGACTAAGAAATTAATCAAGACAAAAATAAAGGTCATTTTACTGTCTTTCATATCTTTTACTGTTAGGTAGAAAATAGGTAGTGTTTAAGAGATACAAACTGCATGTAAATGTGTATTTGTACTCTGTAATTTGTACTCAACATATAATATGTTTTATTTCTTTTATTCATTTGAAAATCCAAATACTCTACATATATTCATGAATTTCAACATTGCATGCAGATATTTATGAATCGAAACATTGCACACAGTCTATTTTGTACATCAGACACTAACCCTGGCATAAAATAAACCCAGATCATATGAATGATATGTCTATCAATGATCTGGATCACATGGGAGAGGACCAGTTTGGGTGTGCATATGTTCCAGCTAGTTTGTCATCCTGCTGGACCAGGTAGACGCTTATGTTTTGCCTCCAGTGATTAGGCTGGGTCTACAGGTGTATCAACTAAGCTGAGCTGTATGTAATGTCATACACTACACACATCTTCAGGAGTGGAGTGCTTAGTGCAAACCCAAGCTATTAATATAAGGTCTGTTGGAAGCTTCACCTAGTGACTTGAGGGGAATGTAGGTTTCATCCTAATATATATGCTGAAAGTATCTCTAAAATACAGCAACACACCTAAACCAATCAATAGGTCCTAAAAAAATAATTAAAAATACATATTAAAAAGTTCCTGCTTCTCTCTGTGATATTTTATGGCTCTTTATCTTCTATTTTCTTATGGACAAAGTACGGCATATCATTCATATGATCTGGGTTTATTTTATCAATCAATCAATCAATCAATCAATCAATCAACAGGTACTTATATACCGCTTTTCAACACGAAGTTCACAAAGCGGTTTACAGGCAAATAGTAATAATAAAGTTAAATAAAGTTTATGCCAGGGTTAGTGTCTGATGTTTTTTTTCCATCTGCAAATACAAAATCTGTTGAAACCTGATGTTTCCTAAACAGGTTTAACCTTTTGGAAATGTTTGAAGCTAAAGTAAAATGCTCAAACCACAGCCTAGAAAGAAGTTTATAATTCAGACAGTAGCTGGTGCAAAAGTCAACTGCAGTTGAATAATTCTTTTTCCTTTCTCATTGCTTGTTGTTCAGTCGCTAAGTCGTGTCCGATTCTTCGCGACCCCATGTACCACAGCACGCCAGGCCTCCCTGTCCTCCACTAGCTTCCTGAGTTCACCCAATTTCATGTTCATTGCTTTGGTGACACTATCTAACCATCTCATCCTCTGCCGCCCCCTTCTCCTTTTGCCTTCAATCTTTCCCAGCATGAGGGTCTTTTCTAAAGCGTCCTCTCTTCTCATGAGGTGGCCAAAGTATTGGAGCTTCAGCTTCAGGATTTGTCCTTCCAGGGAACAATCAGGCTTGACTTCCTGTAGGATGGACCGATTGGACCTCCTTGCAGTCTAGGGGACTCTCAAGAGTCTTCTCCAGCACCATAATTCGAAAGCATCTATTCTTCGGCGCTCTGCCTTTCTTATGGTCCAGCTCTCACAGCCATACATAGCTACTGGGAAAACCATCGCTTTGACTATGCGAACCTTTGTTGGCAGGGTGATGTCTCGGCTTTTTATTAAGTTGTCTAAGTTCGCCATAGCTTTCCTCCCAAGAAGTAAACGTCTTTTAATTTCATGGCTGCAGTCACCATCTGCGGTGATCTTGGAGCCCAGGAAAATGAAGTCTGTCACTGCTTCCATTTCTTCCCCTTCTATTTGCCAGGAAGTGATGGGAGTGGTGGCCATGATCTTAGTTTTTTTAATGTTGAGCTTCAAGCCAATTTTTGCACTTTCCTCTTTCACCCTCATCAGAAGGTTCTTTAGGTCTTCCTCACTTTCTGCCATTAGAGTGGTATCGTCTGCATATCGGAGATTGTTGATATTTCTCCCAGCAATCTTGATTCCAGCTTGTGAATCATCCAGCCCTGCCTTCCTCATGATGTACTCTGCATATAAGTTAAATAAGCAGGGTGACAGTATACAGCCTTTTTGTACTCCTTTCCCTATTTGAAACCAGTCGGTTGTTCCATGTCCAGTTCTAACTGTAGCTTCCTGACCCACATACAGGTTTCTCAGAAGACAGATAAGGTGGTCTGGTACTCCCATCTCTTCAAGAACTTGCCATAGTTTGTTGTTTCTCATTGCACTGAATCATATTTACTACTGGTGCCCCCTCCCCATCCAATGTTTCATTTATAGCCCTTCTGGTTATAGAATACTAGAAAAGGAACGCAAGAAGCAGTCAGCCAGATTGCTAGAGGAGGCAGACAGCCAGAATGCAAACAGAAAGCTTCCAAATTCTACACGAATTTGGGTTGTTCCATTGAGTGAATGTGGCTTGAGATGTCTGGATATGTGATGAAATAATTTCACAACTGCACAACAAATACTTGGCATGTGTCTGCTTTACCAGTGCACCCATTGTGTCATATTTCTTGTAACGGGGTTGGTAAAATGATGCCTCATAGGCTACCGTGTGGAATAAAGGAACTTGACTTAACATTGTATAACTACTATACCTGATCCAAGAGTAGTGCTGCCCTCGGTTTCAATTCCCCAGAACATCTTCCTTTTTTTCACCCACTTCCTAGTACTGGGATTTCATACCACATCACTTAGTTATCTGCCCCAAAATAACACAGTAATCTTACAGACTGCAAATAGAGTGATAAAGTATAGCAGTGGTGATTTGTAACTCAATAGAACATGTATTTGTTTCCGTTAGTATGATAAGGCAGTTACATTTATATATTGGAAAGTTGCCTGAATAGAGAGGCAAGCCTAGAAGCCTAGGTTCTGAACGCCAAACCAGATATATTCATGGGCAGCAATGGGTTGCTTGCATTTCTCCATGTGTCCGTATCTACTTTCCAGTTGGATTATCAGTATTGCTGGATTCCATCTCAACCCCTACTGCACCACTAAATATTGAGGACAGACAGCAGGTGGAACTGACCATCTTGGGCATTGTGGGGGTAGTTGAAACTAGGAGGAGCCAGGATTTAAAGGGGCTTAGACCTCTTGTTGCAGCCTTCCCTTGCTGGTTGTACACTGTGGTTTGCACAAGCCATAAAGTAAAATGGAAAAATCTACATTCAAGTAAAATGGAAAGGTGCAATTTGCTACAAACTACAAATGGAACTTTACATTTTTTTCCTCTTACCTATGGAGGAAAAGAGGATGGAAGGGCATGTAAGCCCAAGGCTCACTTCAGTATATTCTCCAAACAACAAACTATGTCATAGGGTACACATTGTAGGAAACCGTATGACACAAGCAACATAAAGGCATATACTGTCTAATTCCTATAACATATGAACTGGTCCCTAATCTGGAGTTTTCAATGCTTTTGTTTGATTTCTCTTGCCATTTACAAGAGTTAAGAATGTTGTCCTAAGGTAAAAAGACGCCGTTAATCGGATTCAGTGGAAATTTCACCATAATTTCCATTCCTGCATGCTTTATTTTTCCTTTCACTGCTCTGACCTGTGTTTTGTCCTTTGTTTTGAGAGAGTTACTGTCTTTACAACCATTGCAATAAATGTCCTTACAATAAATGCCAATAAACCACTACCACTAAATTTGGATCTGTAAATCCTGCAGTCAGTCCCTGGTGCACCTGCAATCTTGGTGGCTAAATTTAAAATATGTTGCTCCATTGTCCCAATATGGCACAAACCTCAGAAGTAATACCCAGCTATATCACAGATTGGTATTTTCAAAAAGATTATTGATATGGAAGAGCGAGCCATTTCTCTCCTCCCCAGGCACTCCTAATTGTTATTTAAAATTAGTGAAGCATTTGTTTTGATACTCACACACACACACACACACACACACACACACACAGAGAGAGAGAGAGAGAGAGAGAGAGAGAGAGAGAGAGAAGGACAGAAATGTGTTGCAGAGGATAGAGAGTGAGACAGTGGGATCAAGCCATTTGTAGGTCACAAAGTATACTAGCTACGTCTAAGAGTTTGGTCAATGTTTTGCAAAAAAATAATAATTAAAATTTAGTCGTCGTGTTTTTATAGCAGTTTGCCAGCACATCCCTTGACTGTGTGCTTAAATTTGTAGTTTCCCAATATTCAGTATAGAAGCAAAGTCTTTTTTTTTTCTGAACCACAGTCTTTTTTTTTTTTTAAATAGTCTTGAATGTATATTCAGCTTACTTGGCCCAGGAGACAGTGAACTACAGTGAGAGAGGGTGTTTACCACTGTGTACCCTGGCATCATGCTTCTTCCTCTGCAGCTGCTATTTACCAGACAGTATTTGTACTGAATGTAGCTGGCAGGAAACCTGGTCTAGTAATGCTGAGAAGGGTTGAGAAATTCTCACACCAGTCCTGCCGCCAACCATTTCAAAGCGTTCGGAAGCAAAGTAGTTTGACAGCGACACGCTGTAGTAACAAGTTCACATGAAGATGATCCATTCGTTTCAAATATCATTTTGAATGTGCAATACAAACCAGGCAACAGAGCCATCCATAAAAGGCTGCAGGCAAGGTGTGGGCCTGGGCCAACTCAACCCCCGTTGTGACCCCCTATTACAGCCATGAAAGTGCAGGCCCCAGGGTGGCCCTCCAAGTTGCCCTAGTCAAGGGACAGCCCTGCCAGGCAAGGTGATATGCTTTGTTGGATCAGACTTCTAATACTTCCTGCCCAATAAGGAATTGTTTTTCAGATGAAACCTTGCATATTTTTATACCTTTCCAGAATTGGTCCAATAAACAACAAATTAGCCACTTTTGTATCTCTTATTTTCTGGTATAATGTGTACCAACATTTATACAGGTAGATGATCCCTTATCCGGACATCCGAAATCCAGACTATTCCGAAATCCAGACATCTTTGTCCAAAACGTTTTAAAATCTTTCTGTGGGAAGAAGGTCCTGTGCTCATTCCCACGTACAGGCTGCAAGTTCTATTCTCTCCTCTGTAGTGTGTGCCTATACAGACATTGCGGAAAAAGATCAAAGAGGCCAGCAGACACCCAAAAGGGTAATAATGAAAAGAGCAAGAGGAAGCATTTTTCATTATATCTATGCAATTATTCTGAAATCCAGAAAAATCCCAAACCAGGACACCTTCCTGTCCCAAGCAGTCCAGGTAAGGGGTGATCAACCTGTAATGGAAGGAGTCAAAGTCTCAGTTGAGGACCTAGCCGAGACTCCACCGGGGCACAGTCCAACAAGCTCCCCGCCCTCTGTGCCGGCCCCGCCATGCCCCCCCCACCATACCAGGCTCCATTTTTGGAGTTGTTTGAGAGCAAGGGCAGGTGGGAGGGCCACACTCTGTGCTGGCAGCTCACCTCTTCAAAAGGGGAGCCCCCTTGTTCCCGCCCCCTTCCCGCTCCACCCGCATGGCGCTCAGGGCATTTCCGTCCCCTTCTACAACAGTGGGCCATACAGTCAGCATTCTGCTATAAAATGATGCACATAGTATACTGAATTGACGATAGACTGAACACAAATAGGCCTGTGGTCCAGGTCAGTGGAGGCAGGGTTGTGATGCAGACACTGTGCTTTCTTCTTCCAGGCAAAATGAAGGGATTAAGAAAACATTTTATTAAAGTGGCTGTTTTGAAATCTCTAAAACAGAAAAGATAGTTTAAAAATTAAGAGACAGGTGTTCATTTCTATTTAAATAGGATGCCTTTCTATTTACCTTGGTGAATACAATGTTGGCCTGACACATGTGCATGCATGCATGCATGCATGAGTATTTCATTTAAACCAACGTCATTCATCATCAGATAATCTTTTTATTTGTTTCCCCTGGGTTTTATTTTCTTTGAAAGCACCTCTTCAAAAATTGTCTAATTCAACATGCGTGTGGATTGAGTAATGTGAGGCTCCTGCTAACCAGAGATATGCAAACTTTGGGATGCAGTCTTAATGAGAGAAACTCACTTTACTCCTTCTAGTGATGGATGTTTGCAACGAATGTCATTGGTAACTGTTGTTTATATGTCCACTGGAACATAAGAAAATGTTGCCAAGAACCCATCTAGTCCAGCTTCCTGTATCTCACAGTGGCCCACCAGATGCCTCAGGGGACACTCAACACAGGGCACAATCCTATACTGCACAGGAATGGCGAGGCCGGCCGGCCTCCTATACTGATGCAGTATAGGAGAGACTGGAGCCTCACCTCAGCAAGGGCACATTCTTGCCCTTGCCATAGGGGAGATTCCAGCCTCTCCTATGTGTACCTCAGATCTGCGCCTGCTAAACAGAAGGTGCAGATCTGAGGAGACCACGTGGCTTGAATTGGGGCTGTGTGGCCTCCCGAACAGGTCTAGGATTCGGCCTCATGTCCGAATCCTGGGCCTGCTTCCCTCCTGGGCCAGCAGGCATGCCGGCCCACCCACCACCCGCCCAGAAATGCCCTCCACCTGCTCCATTCCCAGATGGCGCCTCCCTTGTGCCGGCCAACTTCAGCCGACACGTGGGAGGTGCTACGCGGGTGCAACGGGAACTGCAGCTCAGGTCCCATTGCCTTAGCGCTGATGTGGGGGGAGCTGCTCGACTTTAGAACCATTCATGGCTCAGAAAAGTGGCTCAGGTGCTTTGCTCTCCAAGCCATGGAATCGCTCTGGATGTGAGAGGTAGGGGCCATGGTACACAGGAGCTCAGAGCACAATCCTGTGCCCCAGTTGCCCCAGTTGCGCCAGCGCTATGCCCTTGTGCTGGCTGAATGCTGGCACAAACATACCATCAAGCACATGAGCGGCAGCGGCATGGCGCTGGACTGGCGCAAGCAGCAGCGCCAACGCTCGGGCGCCACCACAACCACCAGCAGCGCCAGCCTTGTGCTGGTCGAGCGTCAGCGGCGCACAGTCAGCGCTGAGCCTCACTGAGGATGTTCCAGAGGCGTGCCGGGGGCATAACTGGGCGGCCCAGTGGGCGGAAATGGGGTTGTGACGCAGGACGGCCGTAGTGCCAAATCCTAAACCCCGTCCCCAGCCTCGGCAGCCCGGATTCGGGCCACTCCTGCCCACGTGCACCTGTGCCTGCAAAACAGGAGGCACAGATCTGAGCAGCCCCATCGGGATGACTGGGACTTATGTGGGTGTAAGGGAAAAACTTCCATCTTGCCTGCACTTTGCTGCCGCCGCCTCCTAATAGGCTTAGGATATAGCCCTGCTATGTCAGCCTTACTATGTCGGCCTTACTTAGGATTGGGCTGTCAGTCTCCTGCAAAACGTAGCATTTTGCCTTTCCTCTATGAATGCCACTGATCTGATGCTTTTGCACAAATGTGGGAAATAATGTCTCCCGCCCACAAAAGAATGCACATAGTGTTCAAGATTTTGCATAACATTTCTTGATTTGAACATTCTCCCCTTTGCTGATGTGGCAGTTGATAGTTATTATTCTTTGCCTATAAACTGCTTTGTGAACTTGTGTTGAAAAGCAGTATATAAATACCATTGATTGATTGATTGATTGATTGATTGATTGATTGATTGATTGATTGATTGATTGATTTCCATACCTCTTTAGAGTAAGCATCCCAAGCTATGGTCCATAGGTCACATCTATTGCTAAAATATATGTTTACCAGCTCGCTGTGCCCAGTGCATTACGATTCTCTGCAGCTCTATTTGTTCTCTTTTCCTCTGCCGCTCCCATTCCACTACCATGCACTTTCTTTTTCCTGCTGGATGAAATAACTGTTGGGCTGAGTTGCTCTTGCTGAAAGCCCAGCTGAGTGAGACAGTAAGCAGTCCCTGCAGCTGCAAGTATTTTGCAAATATTTTTCTCCTATTGTGACAGTTAGGTACAAAATGTATGTTATTCATTGACCCGCTCCAGCCCACCATAAGAGCAAGACTGACTGTTGTAGTCCTGGCAGTGGGAAATTTGGAGACCCCTGCTCTGGGGAGAATGACTGTGATACTTGTTGAAACCCAACTATCCTTCCTTTCCTTACATTAGAATTAGAGTCACAATCATTAGCATAAGTGGGAAATTTGCCAAAGGAGTGTCTAGATAGAGATGTTACCCTTGGTCCTTTATGCAGTTGTGCTGCGCTCTAACAAGATCTGTTTCTAACAGTTTGCAACACAGAGGGTTGTGCAAACCTTCTTTGCACAGCACCCACAAGCACTCACCAAGTTGTTGCTTTGTTTCCAGACCAGAGAAGCTATGGAGCAGCTGAAGTAAACAAATAACAATAATGGCTTTGTGTGTGTGTGTGTGCATGCGCGCACATGTATGTGTACAGATTCATCCTTCTTCCCAATTCTGATTGTCAACTTGAGTTCTTAGCATTATTCCTTATTTTCAAAGATATAGAAAGCAGAATAAGAATAATACAAATCAGGAAGCCCATAGGTATTTCCTATTACAGTATAAAATACTGGTAAAGGTTCCTTTGGATGTCTGACCAGCAGATAACAAGAAACAATGAATGTTGTTTTAAGAGCAGTGGAACAAAGATCCCCAACTATATGTGGGCCTTACCACCAGTGGTATATGTGAATTGCTGGTTCTGGGTGCTGCAAATGTGCTGTAAAGTGTGGTAATGGGGATATTTGCTTGAGAATTTTAAGCCATGTTCAGCCTACTTTCAAATATATTTACATTACATGGCAGGAAGTCCCAATGAGTTTGATAAGACATATGCTTAAGGAAGCATGTTGAGGATTGCAGAGTCTGTATAATGCAGTCATCAGCTACTTGGTTGGTCCATGCAAAATTTATCGTCTTGGATAAAAGTTCCGGATATACTCTACTTTCCTTGGTGCACATAGCCTTTTGTGTAACAGTCCTAGCACTCACATAGATATTTTTGACCCCAGTACTAGCAGACCACTGCATTTGCCAGAGTTATAATATCCAAACGTCTTAGTGTTCATTTTTCAGCAGCATTTTACACAGGCTTTTAAAAGTGCTTACCATGTGGGGAGCAGGTAATTCTCATAATGAGGCAGGACCGTATTCCTAGTTGTACATGCATGTAGAATGACTTGTTGAATCCCACCGTTGATATTTTATATGATATGAGAGGCTTGTGTATTTTGAACTCTAGAAACCCTATCTGAGTACAACATGTGATATGATCATTAGCCTTAATTATTTGGCTCATCCAGAATAATTTTTGCTTCTCTTAACCACCGGTAATATTTGTGGCAAACCCGATCAAAGGTAGGAGTCAGGAAAGCAACCTGTCAGGAAGTTTAGGGTTGCAAAGCTGTAGAGGGACGCATTAGACCTAACAATGAGACAGAATGAGCAGGACGACAGCACTGTGTATATTGCTAACTGTTTTTAGGATTAGCAGACTGGTTAACAAAAGAAGGTGTGAGAGAGCTAGTTGGGCTGCTGGGAGATCTTGCCAGGAAGTCGGTCAATTGTAGGAAGTTCTGTCATTCAGGCCATCTGCCTTTGTTTGTTAGCAAGCTGCTCTGGAAAGGGCACTTAAATTGCATAAGTCTGGGGGGGGAGGCATGTGTGGAAGGAAAGGCCAGAGGCTCAACTGCTGCTGGGAGGACCTGCCTTCCTTTGAAGTGGAGTCCACAGGGACCAGTAAGGTCTTTCCACAATTCCTAAGTCTCCTTGGATTTGTATGAGGTGTCTGTCCAGTATTTCTCTCACTGTATTTGTAGATTTATTTTGCCCCAATTTGGATTGGTGTCTGTGGGTGCAATGGGGAGGAATAATCCTGAATTTGGAGCTTATAAAATAAAGTGCCACTAGTTTTGAGAGTGGTGATGCCTAACTGATGGCCAAAAAGATACTCTGTGGAGTGCAGGACCGTGTCTGAAGAAGGCCACATTTGAAGAAACAGATGCTTTATTTTGGTCCACAATGGTAAGTAACGAAGGCTTTTTTACAACTTATTTAAAGCTGAGATGGTTGCACTGATGAATTTTCAATTATATATGTAAAGTCAGTTGCTGATGAGTTCAGTACAGATTACGTAGTTGGGAAATGTAATTTCAAGTTTTCAAACTTTTTTAATGTAGAATTTTGAAAGGAAATATATCAGTAGTTTCCAATGCAGCAGCAACTCCAGCTGCAGGCCAAGGAATTTCAAATTGGAAGTTACAGTGATTAAATGAATTAGATTCTCAAGCAAATGGTTTTAGGTTCAGCATATAAAATGTATATAATTGCAGTTTAATGTTAACACTATGTACTGTTAAAAAAAGTCTGATTAACCTTAATGATGGGTTTCATAAAATGATGGAAGAAATAAAAGCAACTGTTTTTTTTTAAAGGGTAGTGGCAATTTTTAGCTGTGATTTAAATACTTTTTTTTAATCAGAGGCTTAATATTGGATTCTACTACCTGAAATTTCCATTTAATTCTTTTATGGTCCCATCCAATCAGGGCTGCCAGCAGCAGAACACGCATTCTGCTGCAGGCTACTGATGAAAAAGCTCTGTAAAGTGCTTTCCAATGGCGCACTGAGCCTTCCCTTTCACATTGTTGGTTCTCCCACTGCCCACCACAGGAGGTAAAACACCAGGAGAGGTGGAAGGAGTGGGGAGGATGGAACTGAGCAAGCAGGGGTAAAACTGGGTGGGAGGGGCCTAATAAGGGCAAGGAGGCTGGGAGGAGTGGATCAAGCAGTGATGGCATGCACCGGATCCTATCCCTCTTTCCTGCAGCCTCTCCATCCCCTTTCTTTCCTCAGGTTTGCGCTAGCAAAATCTCTAGTGCAGTGGTATTCTAACTTTTTAGAAAGGCACTCATGTCGGGACCCACCAGCAGTGATGTCATTAACCTGGAAGTGATGTTGTAGCAGGAAGTGCTGTCATTATAACATAATAAAATGACACGCCTGAAATTCAAATTGGCATTCTTGGACTGCAGCAATTGTACAACAATGAAACATCCCTGACAGAAAGCAAGATTAGGACAAAATATGATGTAAAAGCACTGAACTACAAACAAAACTGGGGACGTGGTGGCATAGTAGGTTTAACCGCTGCTGCTGGGCTTTCTGACTGGAAGGTTGGGAGTTCAAGACTGCGCAACGGAGTGAACTCCCGTTGCTCCTGCCAACCTAGCAGTTTGAAAGCATGTAAAAATGCAAGTAGATAAATAGGTATCACTTCAGTGGGAAGGGAACGGCGTTCCATGCACTATGGCGTAGAGTCATGCCGGCCACATGAGCACAGAAGCTTGTCCTTGGACAAAACGCCAGCTCTTCAGCTTAGAAACAGAGATGAGCAATGACCCCTACAGTCGGTCACAACTAGACCATTTGGTCGTGACCACCTTTACCTTTACCTTTACCTTACAAACAAAACTAAAAAAAAAAACCCTCACATGAACATTCAAACTGTTAACACTCACAAAAGGAATATGAAAAAAGTAAGGTCCATTTCCATTTCTATTTGACCTTTATTGGGATTAAACAGAAAATAACAATAACAATAATCAACACAGTGACAATGTTATCGAGCGAAAAAACATGCAGCAGAACTGAAGGAAGGAACAGGAAACAAGGGGGAGGTAATGGGTTAGAAAGGGGGCTTTGACTTAGAAACTGCATGCAAAAAATCTGCTGCTGCATTGGTAGTAGCAGCAGAGTGGTCACTCAAAAGGACAGATAAAAGATCAGTAAAGGTACCTGAAAGGGAAGAAAGAAAGGGACCAAGAAGAGTGGCTCGGAGAGATTGTTGGGCCGGACAGCAAGGTAAAATATGGGACACTGTATCAGGTTCTATGAGACAGAAAGGACATAATCGGCTGTTGCGCGGGATATTGGAGAATCTACCAGAGTGAACAGCTGAGGGGAAGATGTTAAATCTTGCAAGCATAAACGCTCTCCTTTTGCAAGGGTTAATCAACGTACTGAAGTAATTGTGAGGGCGACCAAGTGAAGGGAGGAGGCCGAAAAACTGAGGGGAACAAGTGGGTTTGAGTTTGGACGAAAGTAGATTATATTCAGATTCCCAAAGTTTAGTTTGGATGATAGAATGGGCCCTATGGAGACTAGTGTCTGCAAAGGATTCAATGGAAAGGTCCAGTGATAAAAGTTTAGAATCAAGAAGTTGGGACCACTTGGAAAAATAAGAATCCTTTAGTAAATAGTTTAGAGGGGACTCAGGGTAGATGTTTAAATGTAAACGAAGCCATAACTTAAAAGTAAGGGACCACGCAATGGTGGAGGGGAGGTGAATCCCTAATTCGAGTATAAGCATGGGTAATCTGATTAAATTGGGGACCCCCAAAATACTTCTGAGAAAAGAGGCTGCAAGTTGGTCCAAAACATGGTTCGCAGCCTCTATCCAAATGGGGGCACCGTATAACAGTTGCGAAAGGATTTTAGTTTTAAATATATGAAGGGCAGCGGGTACATACTGATTGCCATTGGAATAATGGAAACGGGCAATCACATTTAAGTGCAATGAAGTTGAGGAGATGGCAATTTTTCTATGGGGGAGCCAACTATGGCGAAAATGGAAAGTGATTCCCAGATATTTAAATGTTCGGACTTGCTGGAAGGTAAGATTACCTATCTTCCAAGGGAACGGGGCCCAGGATTTGGTCTGCAGTTTCCAAGATGGCTGCTCCCAGCTTTCCGTGACCCACCTGACATCAGGTCACAACCCACCACGTGGGTCCCGACCGAGTTTGAATAACACTGCTTTAGCGCATTCTGAGGAGACGCATTGCGGAGCAGGAGGCTTACAGGGGTATAAGGGAATTTAAATCCTCTTTTGCCTCTGAAGCCTCCTGATCCCTTCTGGATACAGTGTGTCCATTTTTGGTGTGACTACATGAGGTGGGGTGGGAGGATAGTTTTGGGCTGTTTGGTTGTAACTCTAAACACACTTACTTGGAAGTAATCTTCTTTTGAAATCAGTTAACATGCTTCAGTAAATATATTGAGGCCTGAGATTCCAGCCAACAACACAGTAGGGTGTAAACAACAACACATGAGGGTGAAGAAAATGATTACATTTGAAGAGTTGTTTGTTCAGAATATGCCCAGAGGACTGACTTGCCTGGACGACATTTCAGTGTATCCCTTGCAGATCTTTTAGATAGGAATGACACAAGAAATGAAAGCTCCATTAAATGTGTCAGTTTCATGTTAAATGTACATCTAGGAGCCCACCTCTTGGCCTTTTGCCTGCCAAATGGACAGGCTGCGTACACTTAAAAGAATTAACTCAAGATGTGAGAAAAGTACTGGAATATACAAGGTCTGTTTATAATGAGGCATGCATGGATATTAATGAGAAATACCAGGCAGTGTCAATAATAGTGAATTAGATGGACCATTGGCCTGGCTTAGAATACCACTGTTTCCTGTGTGACATTGTGGGATAGAGTCCCTCGGCGTCCACGGGGATCGATTCCACAATCCTCACGGAAACCAAAATTCACGGATACTGACATCTGTGAGGGGTAAGGGCACAGCAAAAACTTACCTAGGGGCCTCCCCACGCCTCAGAACACTTCCTGGGTGCAACTGGAAGTTGCCGGGGCAAACTGGAAATGGCTTCAAATCATGCCTGGGAGGCCCTCTGAGGCGCAAATGCTCAAATCCATGGATGCCCAGCCTGCGGATAACATGGCTGTGCCAACTCCTGGAACCTGAGGAACAAAGGCTTTGTTTTCCTTTGAGGTATTAAAAAACAGAACTAATCTTGCTTAACTTGATTTAAGCAAAGCTGATATTGTGATCACAGATTCTCACTTGATCTATCCTGCTTGTATGCTAGACCAAATTTTGCAACAAACAGTTTCCCATTGGTTCAATTTGTAGACTACATTTTGTTTTTCTAATCTAATTACACTGCAAGAATTTCTTTCATCATCATCTTCTTAACCCTGAAACAAACTGCCGACAGGGTTAAATGCAATGCCTTGTCCTAGAAACAACTTTCCCTTTTGCGTTTTTTTAAAAAAATTTCAAGGCTGATGAAAGAGCTTGCACATACCTCATATCTCACTTGGCATTTATTGCCTGTCTCTATTTTATTGTCAGCTATGAGAGCTGTTGTAGCTTATTGACTAAAAGCCCAATGCTAACAGGGCTGCCCCGTGCCACGGTACAACAGTGCCGAAATGGCCACTGCTGTATCCCATGGGGGCAGGAAGGCAGCCAGAAGTCTCCTCAAGGTAAGGAGATATTATTTCCCTCACCTCATTTTGAGATCCAGCCTGCCCAATGGGGTTACTTGAATCTGGACCAGCTCAAATGCTGGCGCAGAAATTAGTATCCCAGTACAGGGCTTTCAGGCTTGGGATGGGGGTTAGGATCTGGCAGAGACATCCTTCGACATCCCTGTGCCCCTCCTGGGCCTGAACCCCTCTCCTCCCACCCAGTTTTGCCCCCTCTCTTCCTCCCTCTGCCCTATCCCCACTCTGGAACGCCTCCCAACTCCACGGCAACATCTCCCAGGGCTCCTTTGAGCAGTGCAAAGGACCAGCACCCACCCAGCTGGCCTCCTGCTGGTGCCTTCCTCCTTCTGGCTGCTGCCGCATGCCTGATGGAACATTTGCAACAGCGACATTAGGTGCAGCTATGGCAGGTGAGGCAGAACCACCCCACTGGAGTTCTTTGAAAAGTGCCGTCATTGCTGTGATAACGCAAAGACTTGCAACCCGCTGGCTCTGAGGAGCTGGAGCCTGTGGGTTGTAAGTGTTTGCAGGATCACAGCCACCACTGCAGCAGTGGGGGTGCTTTTCTTAGAACTCCAGTGGGGTGGTTCTGCCGCACCTGCCCCACCCACACTGCATGTTGCTGGTTTGTGACAGCACATGGGAGAGTGGCGCTGGCCCAGGCTAAGGTCAGGCTGTAAGGCTGCAATCCTGTGTCCACTTCCTTAGAAGTAAGTACCCTTGCCTATAGAGGGGCTGCCTTCTGAGTAAGCATGCATAGGCTTGCACTGTAAGAGACGGAGCTGCAAATTGGTACTTCTTGGTTCAAATCTCATTTGTGTCAAGGACAAATGGGTGGCCTTAGGCAAGCTATTGCCCTCTGTCCTGACTGCAGTATGGGGATAATCCTTTCCTTACAGGATGTGTCAAGATAATACATGTGAAATAATGTCCACATTCACGAAGTGCTATACAACTGCTTAGTATTTGTTATTCTAAATTACAAACAGTACCAAAATGCTATTGACTATAGGGTGCTGCTATTAACTGATGTAAATGTATGTATATACATGTACATTAAACAGTAGCAGCAGCAGTTTAATGTACATGCATATTAAAGGTTACCCTTTATGAGTAACCCACAGTTCAATGAGAAAGTCTCAGAGCTCGCAGAATCTGATGTCTCACTCATTCAGTCATTTGGGAACGACAAAGGTCCATCCTATTTATGATGTACATTAGTTTACAGATGAAGTACATTTAACTACAGTTAATAACAACCACAGTGAACCTCCAATTTACAACGATAATCTGTTTCAGAGACATTGTATTGTGATTTTTTGGGGGGGTAATTTGTTCCAAGAATCAAAAACACATTATTGGGTTCATATTACAATATGGGCAACCACTTCTGCCACACATCACCCCAGAAGGCTCTGTGCCCCGATTTCAGGGGTGGTGGTGGAGGCTGCCTGGCACAAGCTTATGCAAAGATCGGCTGCGAAGATATGAAGCTGCAGCTCAGAACAGCAAGCCATCACCACTGCTGTGCCACTCCCCAGGGGCATTCCTGTCAGCATCCAGAGGCACACCACAAGTGCCGCCCCCGCTTCTCCCTCAGGGAAGCTACGGTGTGGGGCTGCTTTAAGCGGCACACGCACAGGCTGCTTTCCAGAGCAGCTTCTCGCGAAGCCACCCTGGAAAGCAGCTGCGGGCATGGTCACGATCGTTTCTCAGAATGATGCGGCAGCCAAACGCCACGGCGTCATCCTGGGAAGCAACCGCGCATGCAACTGCAACTGCTGGGACAGTCGCCGCTCTGGGAAGCGGCCACGTGTGGTTTCATAGCCGCTTCCCAGAGCAGCCCTGTAGGGTGCACACAGCTGCTTTGATGTGGCTTCATGGCCTGGGCCAGGCATTTCACAGGCCCACCCCAATAAGCAGCTGCAAAGCCTTTTGTTGGAGCAGCCAGGCACCCTGGCCACTCTGACAAGCAGCTTCACAGCCGTTTATTGGGAGTGACCAGGCGCACTCTAAAGGGCCGCCCACCCCTTCTTAGAGGGGCGGGGTGGCCCTTCGAAGCCACGCCGGGTCACTCTGGGAAGTGGCTTCTGCAGTGGAAGCTGCTTCCCAGAGCAACTTCACCCTCCAAATCAGTGGCGGGAGTCAGGCATCATTACCCACCCTCCCCCAACCCACTGCCTGGGGCATTTGCACCCCCTGCCCCCCTCAGCTCTGCCACTGCCACTCCCAGGAGGATTATTGCACAGTGCTGGATCCAGGCCATGGGCTGTGGTTTGAAGGCTCCGGTACTAGATGCTTAATAATTTTATCTTTAATTATATGTTCCACCAGTTTACCAGGAACAGGTGTGACCAGCCTGCAATTTCCCAGATTCCCCCAGATCCCCTTTTAAAGATCTGTATTATATCGGCTATGTTCCAGTGACATGGAGGCTGACTTAAAGAACAAGTTACAGATTGTTGTTGAATGATCAGCAATTTCACATTTGAGTTCCTTAGAGTGGATATTTTATCCAGATCCAGTGATTTCTTAATAATGTTGTAAGCATTCTTTCTTGCTCCGTATCAATCCCAAGCCAGCCTCTCCTGCTTAAAGCTGTAACCTTTCCCCATATTTGCTAACAACTCCTCTTGATTAACTGTGTTATCTCTGTAAAGCATGTAGCTAGTAACAAGATAAATGCTAGGTTTGCCTTAGAACTGTAGCTGGCCATGCAAGAAAACCTTAGGCTTGGACCAGAGGCTGTGAAAGGCAGCTGGAGGCAGAAAAGGAAATAGGAGCCAGGTCAATATAACTAGTGGATTCTGATACACTCACAAATTGTGACCATTAACAGTAACCTACATAAGTGAGTAACATGAGGCTCTATCAACCTGAGGTAAGAGCACCAGATGCATCCTGTTGACAGCCTATCAGAGCCCAAGGCCACACAAAGGGGGAGAAGCAGCAGAAGCCCTGGAATCCAGTGTGAGCTGATAAAGAGGAACTCTGTACCTTCCCAAAAGGTGTTGTCATTCAAGGAGCGAATTGAGATGGAATTTTCCTGTCTAGAAAACCACCCCATAACATCTGTGATATGGGAGGTGGGCTCCACTTGAGAGAGGGTTGGTTCCAGGAGGAACTGCCCAGGTAGGATAAAAAAATGAAACCTGGGGAGAGTTACTCCATCTTGGTTTCCCAACCTGGGTTGTGTCACCTCAGGCCAGCAATGTTCCTGGTCTGGGAGTACGAAAGGTGTATGACTGGGTGTGTAAGTGCAGTAAAACTTAAGTGCTCTTTTATCTTGCTGTAAAACAATAAAACACCTTTCTAGTTCAGGGGTGTCAAACATAATGCCCACAGGCCAGATGCAGCCCCAGGAGCAGTTATAATTGGGCTCTCCCAGCATGGTAATTGGGTTCTCTCATGTCTTGAAATTGTGAACAAGCTTTGCACATATTCTCTGCATATTCATTGGAGCTAATGAGTTTCTGTGTGAGAACAAAGTGCTTGTTTCTGGCCATCATCTGCTTAATAGTATCACTTCCTATGTAATGGTGTCGCTTCTGGCCCTCAGCAGGCACCATGAATGCTATTCGTTCCACTATATGAAATAAGTGTGACACCCCTTTCCTCCTTGACATCGCTAACTGGAAGGGCCCAATCTTCTCCAACGTTCCAGGGCCCATACAGCCACAGTGCCGCTCTGAGGTAACTTGAGGCCTCCATGACTGTCCCCTCCCCCCACAGGAGCGGGGAGTTGGCATGGCTGCCTCAGTGCTGGAGAGGATTGGGCTTGAAGAGTAGTCCTTCATAACCATACATGGAGGCAGGGCCAGAGAGAACTGATCATCCCTTAGACCCAGCTACAGAGGCTGCCTCTCCCTTCAGCCTTGTCTTCTTCTTCTTCTTCTTCTTCTTCTTCTTCTTCTTATTATTATTATTATTATTATTATTATTATTATTATTATTAATTGTCATTGTATTACACAATGAGATTCACTGACACCCGGAGACCAGACCAACACACACACTAAGTTCCCAACAATCCCCCCAAATCCCCCACACCCCCTACCCCCCTTGAAATTCCTCTTCTAAAACACAAACATCCAATAGACAATAGTACAGTCCGACTGCCCCTATCTACTGGTACTTAAGTTCGTTGTTCAATGCTGTTATGGCTCTAGAATAAAAACTGTTTATGAAACGTGTCGTCCGAGTTTTAATAGTCCTATATCTCCTGCCAGAAGGTAACAGTTCAAAAAGGTTGTAAGCAGGATGGGAAGAGTCTCTAAGGATGTTATGTGATTTCTTTAAACAGCGGGTGGCAAAAATATCATCAAGGGTGGGTAGCTGGAGCCCGATGGTGTGCTGGGCCACTTTAATAATTCTCTGTAGTGCCTTCTTATCCCCTACAGAGCTGCTCCCATACCATACTAAAATGTTGTATGTCAGGACACTCTCGATGGTGCTACGGTAGTAGGCCAGAAGTAGACGCTGAGAAAGATTCATCCTCCCAAGCACCCTTAGGAAGTACAGCCTCTTCTGCGCCTTCTTCACTAGCATATCGGCATTTAATGTCCATGTGAGGTCCAACGAAATGTGGGTGCCCAGAAATTTGAAACTGCCAACCCTCTCCACCTCCTCACCATTTATATGCAAAGGCAAATGCACATCTCTCTTCCTCCTAAATCGATTATAAGCTCTTTAGTTTTTTTGGCATTAAGTGTAAGATGGTTTTCTTTACACCACAGTATCAGCCCTTGAACTTCCTTTCGGTACTCAGTCTCATTGTTCTCATTGATGAGCCCCACTACTGTCGTATCGTCTACAAATTTAATAATAGTATTGGTGCTATACAGTGGGGTACAATCATATGTGTACAGAGAATAAAGGAAGGGGCTTAGCACGCAGCCTTGAGGGGCTCCTGTGCTTAATATTAGAGTGGAAGAGTAATAAGATCCCATCCTTATTACTGACTGGCCTGTTCGTCAGAAAATCCTTTAACCACAGGCAAATCTTCTGATGTATGCCTAAATTGCACATCTTAAGAAACAGCCTACTAGGTAGTATGGTGTTAAAAGCCGAGCTATAGTCCACAAATAACAGCCTTGCATAAGTGCCGTGTTGTTCCAAGTGACGCAGTACCGTATGAACAACAATAGATACAGCATCATCCGTGGATCTATTGCTCCTATAGGCAAATTGATATGGATCCAAGGTGGGTGGTAGACTAGCCTTAACATGATTCAACACCAGTCTCTCAAAACATTTCATGATGACAGGTGTTAGGGCCACAGGTCTATAATCATTAAGAGATGCCACTACGGACTGCTTAGGAACTGGCACTATAATAGATGTTTTCAAACAAGTTGGAACAGAACACAGCAGCAAAGATAGGTTGAAAATATCCGTAAATACTCCAGCCAACTCTGCAGCACAGTCCCTGACAGCTCGTCCCATAATTCCATCTGGTCCAGCTGCTTTACGAATATTAACCTTCTGGAAGGCCTGTCTCACGTCAGAAATTTGCAGTAGGAGGGGTTGTATGTCAGTATTAGACGTTGATGTTCTCTCAATTTCAGATGCCGGGGCGACAGGTGGTCTTGACACCACACACAAGCCATGCTGGCCTCTGTCTGGGTCTGGTGAGACCTTCCTACTCAGTTGTATACATTCTAATTGAGCTTCTGTTATTGTGGTTCCCAGATAATCTCCATGCATTCCGGAGAGATTTCATCCTCTTGACATTCCCTGGTAGTTTCCTTTTCATTAGTCCTCTCATGTTTGAGAAATGTTTTTGTGTTGCGCTTCCTTGGAAGCTTTTCAGTCTCACACAGGGTGAACTGGAGTACTCTATGGCTGCTGTTCCCTATTGGTTCAAAACACTCATGTTCGGTCCTGGGCTCCACATAAGAGTAAATCCAAGGATGCCATCCCTCTTAGGTCTGTTCTAAGACCCACCTGTCCTAGGCACAGTCATTTAGTATATTTAGATACGTTCTGTCTCTATCATGACCTAAACTTGAATTTACCCATTCAATGTCAGATTAATTGAAGTCACATTTTTACTAGAGCACTTTGGATGCCACCCTGATTTTTCCCAGCTGAAAAAAATAGTGTAACTAGTATAGAACATTTATTTTTGTGACATTCTCCTGTCCCAGGAAACCAGTCTTTTCAATCAGTGTTTTAAAATGTACCTGGACCCAGGCAACCTTAACTATTGGCAATGTCCCAGCATCTTTCAAAGCTAGAAAACAAGAATGCTCTGGAAAATCCAGTCTATAATTTCATAAGGTGTTACAAGTTATTCAAAGCATAATCCTAAACAGGAGTTAGGCCAGCATAAACTAAGCCAGCAAAATTTGGCCAGCACAAGGGCCACCATAAAGCGTGTTTGGACCACTCTCGGAGTCAGGGAGGATGGCTCAAAGTCTGTGTGCTAGCCTTTCTGACTCCGAGAGTGTCCAAACATACTTTACGGTGGCCTTTGTGCTGGCCAAACTTTGCTGGCTTAGTTTATGCCGGCCTAACTCAGTTTAGGATTGCGCCCTCAATCTAGTCAATTCATTCAGAAGAAATAGTGTTGATCTCTGCATTTAAAAAAAAAAAATCCTCTAAACTAAAAATTGGGTGTGAGCATAAATAAGCACCATGAGTCTCAAGCGACTCAAATCTACTAAGATTTGTTGTGCAAAAGTTTATAAGTTCACCCAACTAATTGGCTAGAAAACCCAATCATACTGATTAAACATGACACACATTGGTATGGAATATTGATGGGCTTGTTTTTCTTATGACGCATGTAAGGTTACGGTTTTCCCTGTCAATTAAATTTCCATTGTCCTGCCAAATAATACAAATAAGTTTTTGCATCATTGGCTTTCATGTTGAACTTCACACAGAACTGTACATTAAAGCAGCCAATATTGATTCTGCTGCTCAGTGCTCTCTTAACCAGCTGCTGTCACAGTCCTACTATGCATGCTGGTAGATATTCTTTCTGGAGGTCAATCCAGGTTATTGTTGCTGCCATAGGAGCCATTCTTTCTAATCATTTGGTTTGGATATTTCAGGGTACATTGATTTGGTAACTTTGCTATTAGTCTAGGGCAGTGGTATTCAAACTTTTTAGCCCGGAACCCACTTTTCAGAATGGCAGTCATGTTGGGATCCACCGGAAGTGATGTCATTAACCTGAAAGTGATGTTGTGGCAGGAAATGACATCATCAAGCAGGAAGTGCTATCATTGTAACATAATAAAATGACTCTCCTGAAATACAAATTCATTCTTGGACTGCAGCAATTGTATAACCATGGAACATCCCTGTCAGAAAGCAAGATTAGAACAAAATACTATCTAGAAGCAGTGAACTAAAAACATTTTTTTTTTTAGAAAAAGAAAACCCTCACTTGAAAATTCAAACTGTTAGCATTCAAAAGGAATATAACATGAGTAAGGTCTGTAGTTTCCACGATGGCTGCTCCCAGCTTTCCACGACTCACCTGACATCAGTTCGCGACCCACCAATTAGGTCCTGACCCACAGTTTGTATACCACTGGTCTAGGGCAATCCCTGTTTCCATCTGGGAGTTCATCCAATCATCTAGACAAGTGGTATCCAATATGTCCTAGGGTGTCGTGGGACACTCCCTGGAGTGTCACAGGACACCCACAGCCAGCAGCAAGATCATGGTGCAAGCCTAAAATTAGCAGCAGTGAGCTTGGTGCAATGGGTAGAGCTGCTGGGTGCAAAAGCCACACACTTTAAAAAGCCCTCCCACCCACCCACCCCCAAACATCCCTCCCTGCCTCCTGAATGCCCTCTTCCTGTCTCTTCACTGCCCACTGCAGCACTTACCTGCCGTGGTGGCCATTGGGCAGGATGCAGCGCCCGTGGGGTGGCACAGGCCTTTTTGTCGGCACCACTTACTTTCTGGATGTCAGAAAGTGCTTTATTTGTTCATGGGTCCCAGTAAGGTTCGGAACCGATATTTTTGAATGGTAGAGGAATACAGGAAGCTCATTGGTGGGTTTCTGGGATGAACTGAAACCAGTACTCTGATTTGGATGAAGGCTTTAGGTTTAGGTAGTTAGTTTCGAAACTATTTATCGTAACCATGTGGCCAAAAAATAGACATCCTCTAGAGTGGCATGGGAGCAACCCTGGAGGGAGTGGAAACCATATCACTCTGAGTTATGTCAGCTTTTTGCTTTAAAAGGTCCATGGCACAATGTAATACCTGCGATGGCTGCAATGTACATTCCGTTGTTCTGTGTTGTAACCTACGCATGGCATAAATAGTGCTGGAGAGGCTTCCGTGTCACATTTGAAAACACATGCATTTCAGTGGGGCAGAGGCAATGCACTTTAGGATCTGACAGTATTTCCAGTTGAAAAGAAACATGTAGTCAAAGATCTGCAAAATTCTGCTTTAAAAACAAAAACCCATAAATTCTGAACAAGATAAATGTGATCTCATAATGATTACAGCATAGTCCTAGAGAAGGGAGAATCTCCTGTCGGACTGCTCTCTAGGGCAGTCAAATCAAAACTGTGGGTCAGGACCCACTTGGTGAGTCGCGACATGATGTCAGGTGGGTTGCGGAAAACTGGGAGCAACCATCTTGGAAGCTGCTGACCTTACTCTTGCTATAGTCCTTTTGTGAGTGTTAACAGTTTGAATTTTCAAGTGAGTTTTTTGAAATTTTGTTTTTAGTTCATTGCTTTTACATAATATTTTATCCCAGCCTTGCTTTCTGTCAGAGATGTTTCATGGTTGTGCATTTGCTTCAGTCCAAGAATGCCAGCTTGCATTCCAAGAGGCTCATTTGATTACGTCACACTGACAGCACTTTCTGTTTGATGATGGCACTTCTGGCTATGACATCATCTCAAAGTTAATGACAACCCTTCCGTGGGTCCCAACATGAGTGCCATTCTAAAATGTGGGTCCCAGTCTGAAATGTTTGAAAACCACTGCTCTAGGGAAGTGTGACTAAATTTGTGGTGCATCATGATATTTACTCTTATAAAAACCTTGAATACTTTAGTTCTGGGCAGAAAGAGGTGTTGTGCAATGACTTTTATTTTCCTTAAGAATGGCCTTCACTGGTTCTTACTCTTTGGAGAGGATATAATTCTGTTCCATAGAATATGAAAAATGAGAGCTTTTAAGTGACTCAGTCTTTTGCTTAACACTTTACTGATGTCTAAATAGCATTAAGCACACACTATCATTGTCCTCTTGCATAAATGTAGAAATGTTTTATATTACTGCCACGTACAAGTTTTCTATGAAGCCAGTAACTATGGCTCATCAGAGACTTAATTCTATATTGTACTTATCTTCAGACTTCTGTAATTTTAGAAAAGAAATAGCTTACAAAATGGGGTTACAGTCAGGCTCTGCGTAATTTCTGAAAATCCCTTTCATGTAAGAGCATAATATAATGTGTTCATAAAATTTGAAGTATAATTTTCTGAAGATTTTTGAAAGGGAAGTTATATAGAGGCTAGGGAAGTATTGCTGTTCATTGTTCACTTGCTAGGATAAGACTACCAAAACAAGATGTGTGACACTCAAAGAGGGACAGTCGATGGTAAGATTTTAACAGCACATGTTTTAGCCAGATCCTATAAATGGTTGTGCT
This sequence comes from Lerista edwardsae, assembly GCA_029204185.1. Taxonomy (NCBI): domain Eukaryota; kingdom Metazoa; phylum Chordata; class Lepidosauria; order Squamata; family Scincidae; genus Lerista; species Lerista edwardsae. The sequence goes on from JAJKFI010000050.1 coordinate 10,183,104, forward strand.
GCAAGTTTCAAACTGGGATGCTGTCTGGCATAACATTATAGGGAAACGTCACTTAGGATATTTCACCTTAGGATACTTAGGTGCTGAGCAGCACCCCCACGTCGGCACTAAGCTGACGCTACCAGTAGCAGCGGCTTAAGAGTGCTGACAGGAAGCCTCCTTTGCACCGACTGAAGCCAGTCGGCACAAGGGAGGCTCCGTGCCTTCACGGCACGGGGATTGGTGGGGGGAGAGAGTTTGGGGGCGGGACATGAGCAGGCTTGGGAGCCACACGGCCCCAGTTCGAGCCGCATGGTCTCCTTGGATCTGTGCCTGCTCTTTGGCAGGTGCAGATCCGAGGAGCGCTTAGGGAAGTCTGGAGCCTCCCCCATGGTAAGGGAGCGAACGCTCCCTTGCCGCGGGGCAGCTCCAGCCTTTCCTAAGCAGCATCGGATATGGTGCTGGCCCGTCGGCCTTGCCAGTCCAGCGCTGCTTAGGATTGTGCCCTTAGGATTGTGAGGGATTTGTCCATTGATTTCCTCAGAAACCCATTAAAGCTTCAATGATGGGTCGCAACCCACCATAGAGCCCAAAAGAGGGGTCATTTCCCCTTAAGGGCAGTGACCCCAGGAAGCATTGCCCGGTGGCACTGCAATGATCACAGTACTGCCCTAGCTTGGGAAGGTCCAGGGGGATCCAGAAGGGTTGGGGAGGCCCGCTGCCACCTCTGTGGGCCTCCCTGATGCTGAAGATACCTTGGTTGTAAAGTCAAAGCTTACTTCCTGTTTGATGCGTATTATAGTTTTCAACCCCCCCCCCCATGATGATGAATATTTCTATACTGCTTTTCAACAACAACAAATGTTCACAAAGTGATTTATAGGGAGGGTGAAATAACGAAATGGCTCCCTGTCCCAAAAGGACGCAAATCTACAAAAGATGAAGAAGAAACACCAGCAAACAGCCTCTAGAAAAGACACAGTGCTGGAATAAATAGAGATAGTTACTCTCCTATTGCTAAGTAGAAAACTAGCATCACTTGAAAAAATGCCTGTTTGCCCAGTTAGCAGGTCCTAAATCTTGTGACTCCCAAACCATAAGACAAAGTTTTGTTCATTTCTACTCTTTGCTAAGTAATGAATTTTTAAACCATGATTTTACATCATTTGGGAGAGAAGGAATACTTCTTTTGGCCCCATGCTCATTTGACCTAATCCTGTTAAAAGTACCAAAAAAGGAAAGCTTCTTAGAATTAAGCTTTTTCTTCTAAAAGAATTTACAAGTTTTTAACTTTTAAAACCCATCAGGGATTTTTGATCGGCACAAGACTAGTAAATGCAGGGGAGGCAATTTAAAGTCTGTTTTATTCACTAGCTTAAAATATATCCAGAAATATTCCAAAACTTTCCAAGACTGCTGCTGGGGTAAGTGCTAACACAAGAGTTTCTTTGTATTCCAGAAATACCCAAACCTGTAGCAAAGCGTTTGCTGTTTCTCCACCCTAAGCAGGTGCCCTGGGAATTCGGACATTTGTTGAGCAGATGAGCACAGCCCCCAGGAACCCCTAGCACCAGCATTGCAATGATCCAAACAAGGAGCAGAAGCTAAGCAGAGCCCTCATACTAAATACAGGTTGCTCAGATTGCGGAAGTAGCTGTGAAAGTTTTGATGAAATTGAACACACTGGAATTAGCCCTTGGAATCAGGTGACGGAATGCTCCGACAGGCTGGTATTGCAGCCTATTGTTTTCTCTGTTGGCTTGGCAATTTCAGAAAAGTATTGTGCATGTATGTACTGTACGTAAACATGTTGCACAGGTGTGACTTATTTTCTTGTGAAGGCAATGACAAAAAAATCAAAAAGTTGACTACAAGTTCCTTGTAATATCATGAAAAGCATACATGACTTCAACATGACTCAAAAAGTTATTCTTCCTTCAAATCAGCAACTGAAGTGACACAGCCAAATCCCATCTCTCACCACACTAGGAGGCAATCCTAACCTGGAGTTAGGCTGGCACAGTTAGGCCAGCCACGTTTGGCTGGCACAAGGGCCACCGTAAAGGATGTTTGGACCACTCTTGGAGTCAGGGCACAGTCCTAAGGTGCACCGGCCTTACACCCTTGCACCAGGGGAGACTCCAGCCTCCCTGTGGGTTCCTCAGATCTATGCCGGCGAAATCGCGGGCGCAGGTCTTCGGAAGCCGCGCAGCCTGCATCCCAACCCCGCCCCCACCCCAGGCTGGCATGCCCACCGGTCCACCCAGGAACGCCTCCCACCCACCCTTCCTCCTCACAGAACCGCCCCTACTCCTAGTGTTGGCCTGAGCGCTTTAATGTCAATGTGGGGGTGCCGGTTGGCGCTCTCACATCAGCACTAGTGACGCAGTGCCAACACAATGATATTGCATCGGCACTATGCAGGGTGTAGGATTGTGCCCTCAGAGAGGCTGGCACACAGATATATTCCATCCTCCCTGACTCCGAGAGTGGTCCAGACACGCTTTACGATGGCCCTTGTGCCAGCCGAACTTTGCTGGCCTCACTGTGCCGGCCCAACTTCAGGATTGCGCCCTAGCATGCAGCCATGCCAAAAAGGCACATATTGCATGCTATGGGCTGTTGTGGGGGGCAACCTGAAGCCAAATGGGAGATGTTAAAACATTTTTTTACCTTTCCCCCCCCCACATGCCCTGTTCCTTCTCTTCCCCACCCACAGCCTCCTTCTCCCCCCAAGCACCAGCCTACTGGTCCCAGAGGGGGGCCACTTCCAAATGGATGGCTTGTTGTTTCTGGCAACAGCCCGAGAGCACAGTATAGCACATCAAATTTTGTGACGTCGTAAGTCAAGCTGCTGAATCAGAACATGAGTTGACCTGTTCCGACAATAGGATTGGGCTGTAAATCTAGGTTTTAATTTGTTACCAAGTTAGAGACTTGCTTTTGTAAAAGAGATGCTTTCGTTCCAAACTAGCAGAGCTGGGATGAAGCTGAGATGCACAAAGGAGTGACAGTTACCAAGTGAACTATGCATTCATTTTAATTGCAAGGTATGTGTGAGCCAATAACAAATCCTTGCCCCCTAGCAGCTGTAACTTAGTGGATCCTTTTCTGCTGAAACACATGGAGTATGAGATGTTGGCTTTCTTTGGCTTCAGGCTGTCCCTGTGGCAACTGTCAGCCATAATCATATCCATTACATACAACCAAACTCATCCAACCAACTTGTAAAAATGCAGCACTGTCCTGACAGTCTAATAATTTGACCTGCTCATGGCTGTATTTCCAAAGGAAATGGAAGAAACACAATATTGTGATTGCCACACTTCTATGCAGATGCCCTGCTCGATTCTAACTGACTTTTCTCTCTCTGCAACTCCAAAATGCAAAACAAAAATAGCCTCACTTCATCATAGTCTGCAATATTCATTGTAAACCCATTCTAATCTAAGTGGCTTGAGCAGATACTGCCTAAGGGGGAAACTAGTCAATGCCGGTTGGTGGGATGCTGGCAAATTGTCAATACACAGTGAGACTAAGCTGAATTACTGGAGTTTAAAATGACTAGCCCAGTACTAAGCACATTTACACCGAAACCATGTGAACTCTGAGGCTGCAAACTGATACACCATACTGCCCTGAGGATAAGTCCCATTGAATTTGATGAAACTTCTGAGTAGACATGTATATCATTTTGCTGTAAGTGCTGTTGTTGATAAAGATGGACAGTACAGTCCAACCCCTGCCCTTGCGCTGACACTATGTCATAGCGTTGATGCAAGGAGCAGAGCACCGGCGCAGGGGCACAGAGCAGCACCCCCGCATTGGTGCGCCAGCTCTGAAGCTGATGCTACACGACACTGCTGACCGAAGCCGGTTGGCGCAAGGGAGGCTGTGTCCCATATCGGGACGGGGATTGGTGGGAGAGAGGGAGGCTGGGGGCCGGACTTCGGCGGTGGCCATACGGCCACTTCCTAAGCCTGTCCGCGAGGCCACATGGCCCCGATTTGGGCCACGCAGTCTCCTCAGATCTGCACCCACTCTTTAGTGGGTGCAGATTCGAGGAGCACATAGGGGAGGCTGAAGCCTCCCCTACAGTAAGGGAGCAAATGCTCCCTTCTCCTATGCAGCATCGGATATGGCGCTGCCAAGTCGACCTCGCCATTCCGGCGCTGCATAGGATTGTGCCCTAAGTTACTAAATTGCTTGGGAGTACTACATTCAGTTTTGTGGTCTCATTGGCACCAGCAGCTTTGTGGGTAATGCATTTTTTATTAAAAATATTTATATACTATTTTTCAACAAAAGAGTTTACAAAGCAGTTTACGTAGCAAGATAAATTAAAAAGATGGCTCCCTGGGCCAGAGGGCTCATAATCTAAAAAGCATACAAAAGAGACAGCGGCAAACACCCAGAAGAAAAGACGCTACGCTGGAATGAGTAGGGATGGGGTTTTTTTGCCCCGATAATGATAAAATAATAATATAATCAAAGTGCCTTTTCATCTTGTTAGCATGTTTGAACCTAGCTGGAGCACAAGATGACTATGTCCCTATAAATACAGGCAGGCCCTGGTTATCTGCGGGAGTTCCATTCCAGGAACCTCTGCAGATAATAGCTGATGTTCAAATCTGCCGTTTTTGGGCCCACCCGAACCTGACTGGAATTGGCTGGGTCCAGGTTGGCCCACCCCACGGGTTAGGGGGGGAACCATGGGTGCTGGAATCTGCAGGTTCCAAATCTGTGTGTAATGTGGGATGACAGTACTGTATTTTTAGAGGAGGACGCAAACTTAAAGGTAGTGTATCTGAACACAGAATTTTAAAACATCAATTTAAAAATGATTTTCATGGGAGTAGTTATCTGCAGTATCAGAGATTTTGGTGTTGGTAACAACAACAGCAACTTGTAACTAACAAAAATGTTTAAAGTAAAATCAACATAACAACAGGTTTTCTAGGAAAAGTTCTCGATAAAGCTGTGGAGGATGTTTCATCCAACCTTGTCTCTGTGGATCGCATCACTGTGATTCATCCACATACAAATTACGCACATAATATACAAAGATTTTTATCTATATGCGTTTGGACTTGCATGGTAAAATATACAGACTAATTATTGAGGTAAATAAATGCTCATAAAAGTACTGCTTTTATTACTGCTAAATAAAAGTAAATAAATGAATACACATTACCTGTATACTAAGATTGACAAATATTTGCAGACTATTTTCAGAACTTTTGGATAATCTGCACAGAGGCACTTCTTCCTCTTCATTGCTTAGGAGGTTTAGCAAACAGAAGAAACCAGATCCATGGAAAACATTTGGAATGTAATCAGAGCTTCTTATTTTAAAAATACAGCTATGATTCTTTATTTCTTCCTTTTTAACTTTACAGCTGTAAAATGTCTCAACCTTGTTGGAATATTTGTACTTGTAACAATTTAGGCCAGTTTTTCCAAAATGGTGTGTCAGGACCCACCAATTGATTGCCAGACAATTTTTGGTGACTTCTGAAAAGTTTTTGAAACGTTAGGAAAAAAAAAACACTTTACAAGCACCCTTCCCCAGTTTGCAGAAGAAAATTGTTAGCTGGAATCAGTAGTTTAGCTAGAGGGTGGTCACAGCACTAGGTTTTGCAAATGGCCCTCCCATGGAATGGCCCTTCCATGGAGTCATGTGGTCTCGGAATGGCTTACTGGATGTTTTTTCTACATGTTAGAAAACACAAAAAATTACAGTAATGATAGAAAAAATTTCAGTATTACAGTTTCTCACTGTTTAAGCACAATTCAAAATGCATGTGCAGTGCAGTCCCATACATGTGTATTCAGAAGAAAGGTCTACTATGTTCGGGATGGTACCCTTCCAAGATAAGTGTGCACAGAACTGAGGGGTAAGGAGAAATCCGATGCACCGTTATCTAAGAGTAAGCTCTGTTGAACAATGTGGGATTTACTTCTGGGTCAACAAGTACAGAATTGGGCTGCATGGGTGACAATGTGGGGGAGCAACAGTGTGGTATCTAAGGCAATTCACTGACTTGCAATCTCACCAGAATAGTTTTGGTTGCGAGCTGCCCTGATGGCGCCTGTGTTTTGGGGCTTAGAATCAAATGGCCCCGTCACGCAACACATGAATAGTTTTGTCAGCGTGTGGCAAAAGATGCACATTCAAATGTGCATTTGAATGAATGGTCTGTTGAAAACAATAGCATGCAGATGGCACTGGCACTTGGATCTGTTGCTGATGACATTTGGGCGTACGTCTCCCTGTACTGTCTGACACAGCAAGTCAAGGCCTGATCCAAGCTCTTCTGCTGCACTCTCCCCCCCCCCAGCACCGCACAGGCTAGAAAAAGGCTGTGCAACGTAAAACCTCCTTACACGTATTCATGTCCTTAGTTGGACTAGGGAGCTGGCCTATACGTTATATGCATCTAATTCCTCCAATTAAATAAAAATATGTACTGCATGTTGAAAACACTTCAAACAAGAAGGCTTTCAATCAGCTTCCACCAAGAAAATCACGGCTGCAGAAAGTTTCTTATACTCCAGGCCCAACCAGCTTTCCTGTCCTGATGCAGCCACAGTGCAGCCCTGAAGTATCTCAGGATGTACCCATTGGAGTGGCTGCACTGGTGTTGGAAAGGTACTCTGGATTGGACTGTTACACGTAAACTGCCACCTTTGATTACATTCTATGGTTACACCATAGAAATAACAGATGCAAAGTTTTGTTATGTTTCTGTGGGGAGGAAAAGATCACAACTGTCTCCTCATGCTTGTCAAACAAACAAACAAAACGTTTCCAAAAGTGCAGCTCAACCCAACTTGCTTCATGGCCCTGGAAGGTGGTTGTATCATCGCTGATGCATTTGACTGATCTTGGAAAGAAAAATTCCTCCCACTCAGCACTGCCCCGTAATAATAATAATAATAATCCTTCTCTTCACCAGCTCCTCAGAATATTAATTGAGATAATAGCTTGCAGACACATTCTGAGTGGTGTTTAAACCTGTGTTCGCTTGCCTTTCTGTGCTCCCTGTTATAAATCTTGGCTGCTGATTGGCTAGTTCTGAAAATCCAGTTTGTGATATAAGGCCTCTCCTCACTTTAATTATTGTTTAACAGGCACATTTATGTTCCAGCTGAGCTGACCTTGCTGAAAGCAGCTGCTTTTCTAAATTACTATCATTCCAAATCCCTACCTCAAATATTTTCAGGTCTGGATAACTCTGCCTGGGGGTTGCATCTAGCCTGAATTATGACAGTAAAAATGCTGTGATCTGGTGTCATTGCTCTGGTCTTCATGAGGCAAGACGTCCTCCAGTTTTTGTTGTGTATTTGTGTAAATAGTAGCAGAGTTGGGGGCTTGGAGACCCATTTCAGCGCTTGCCTTAGCGCTCCGGAGCGAAGGATTGAAGCAATCGCCACATTTCCATAACAAAGTCTCTTTATTGTAGCGAAAGTAAGAAAGGTACAAAGGTTCAATCTGCCGGCTAGGAAGCCGGTAAGGTCTGGGCCGCTCGCAGGCGGCGTTTCAGTGTAGCTTTACATCTTAAGCACACACAGTGAAAAACTCCTTCTAACAATCGAACAAAGGGATGCAGCCAGAGTGTATCTGGTAGGTGGATACCTGAAGACCCCTTGTGCCCCATTTTACCCAATGGGGTGACTCTTAGAACACTATGAGCTCATGGGAATGTGCAGTGTTTCCAGCCAGGGCTTCCCGTGTGAAACTGCCTGCTTATTCTACACTATCTTAAAAGGGAGTACAACTACTATCCTTAACAAGCTGGGAAGCTGCCTGCTTTGAAGGACACACAGGTGTTCTATCTGATCCTCAGACGGAGAGACGGAATGCCAGTTTCAGCCAGTTCTGGACTGTGAGATGTGAAACTGCAACAGTTTTCTGAAGCCTGAAGAAATGATGGGTGTTTGTTGATGTTTTCGCCTGTTGTTCACCATTCACTCCAACTTTTCACAGGTGAAAACAGGAATGTGCTTCTAGCATTCCAATTCTACTACTGATTACTGATTTCCACCCCCACCCTACCCCCATCACATATTGCTATTCTGTGCAATGGTTCTTGCGTGCTTCATTTGTTCACCCTGCATTCCCTCCCACTGATTGGATGAGTGGGTTGTTGTTTTTTGGGTGGTGGTAGTGGTTGTCATGTTCATATATAACTGATGAACATAATTGTCTACATTGCACTATATTATCAGCAAGTCAAAATATTATTCAGTAGCTGCTGTGTGTAAGCAACAGAGCTATCCCAAGACCTTCTGACACCTGAAAAAACATGCTAAGTGCTGCCCCCCCCTATTGACTCTCAGGGCGCAATCCTAACCTGGAGTTAGGCCGGCACAGTTAGGCCAGCAAAGTTTGTCTAGCACAGTGTTATTCAAACTGTGGGTCGCAACCTGATGTCAGGTGGGTCGTGAAAATCTAGGAGCAGCCATCTTGGAAACTGCAGACCTTACTCTTGTTATATGCCTTTTGTGAGTGTTAACAGTTTACATTTTCAAGTAAGCGGGTTTTTTTTTAAGTTTTGTTTTTATTTCACCGCTTTTATATTTTGTCCTGAACTTGCTTTCTGTTAGGGATGTTTCATTGTTGTACAATTGCTGCAGTCCAAGAATGCCAATTTGCATTTCAGGGGTGTCAGTTTATTATGTTACAATGACAGCACTTCCTGCTTGATTATGTCACTTCCTGCTACAACATCACTCCCAGGTTAATGACATCACTTCTGGTGGGTCTCTACACAAGTGCCATTCTAAAAAGTGGGTCCTGGTCTAAAAAGTTTGAATACCACTGGTCTAGCAAAAGGGACATCGTAAAGTATATTTGGACCACTCTCTGAGCCAGAGAGGCCAGCACACGGATGTGTGCCATCCTCCCCGACTCCAAGAGTGGTCCAAATGCGCTTTACGGTGGCTCTTGTGCCAGCCAAACCTTGCTGGCCTAACTCCAGGTTAAGATTGTGCCTTCATAGTCATAAGCATATGCATGCCTAGTTCTCCTGCTAGCCCCACCACCATATTTCCTCTCTACCTTCTCTTCCTTCTCCAACCCAGGGAGCAGAAGAAGAAGGAAGAGGAGCAGTGGAGGCAAATAGGCAGACAGAGATGGGTGTCCCTCCCCATATGCTGTCTGATGTGAGTGTTTCAATTTGGCTCATGGATGGGCTAGCCCTAGTGAACAGCATGTAATGGTGCTTTGCAGACAATCCTATGCATGTCTACTCAAAACTGAGTCCAGTGGAGCTCAATGGTACTTACTCCCAAGTAGGTGTGTCTAGGCTTACAGCCTTAGGGCCCAATCCTATCCAACTTTCTAGTGATGATACAGCTGCAGTGCAGCCCTGAGGGAAGGGAACTAATGTTCCTTTACTTTGAGGAGGCCTCCACAATTGCCAACCCATCACAGGATGCAGCGCATGCCGTATTGGCACAGCTGCATCAGTGCTGAAAAACTGGATAGGATTGGGCCCTCATTATCCATGCACATGCAATTACCTAAATGTACACTGCAGACAAGGTGCATTCATTTCAAGCTCCGAGATTTAACCTCCAGTGATCCTATGGTTAGAAGCTATATCCTGAAGAAATACAACAATTCAAACAAACCTTGACAAAGCAATAACAAGCTATTCCCCCATGGCAAAACAAGGACAATGATTTTGATTTACCAAAGAAAGTGACCAGATAATCACTGTGTCTGATAAATACGGATAGTTTGAACATATTGTTCATTCATGTGAGCTATAGTTAAATACCTTCTTAGATTTTGTGTTGCCACAGACGTGTTGACAGAAAAACCTATATATTTTATCTCTTCATGGATTGGTCTTGAATTCTTCATTGACTCCATTCAAGTGTTATGCTGAACCATGGTTTGGCACTACACAAACAAGCCTTGAATTAGTTTGTTCTATCATCTGTCATCCCATCATCTGTCATGATTTTTGCTTCTTTTTTGTTGGCAAGTTATAGAATTCTATTGGCTGAGAACATGGCAAACAATGGTTTGCACAAGTCATAGATTGCCCATGGTTTGATCCTAATTTAGGAACCTGTTTTCTGGGCAAACTATAGTTTGCCAGGTTTGCACACAGCAGCAGACTATGATTTGCCAGAAAGCAAACTTCAGAATTGTAGAATGTGAAGCAGAGGATTCTCATGGGCCAAGGTTTCCCCTAGGCTCATTTACATAGTACCAGACCATGGTTTGATGTTGCACCTGAATGCAATCATAGTCGTATTATATACATTGGATTTCCAACTGTAACTTTAAAATGAACCTATGCCAATTATTAAAATTATTACTATCCAACAAATATGGATCATTAAATGTGGTTTTGGGGTGTAAAATAAACATCACGGATCTGATGAGTGGCCAAGAAATATTGTGATTAAACTATGTTAATTGAATGAAAAAATTAATCCAGCACCGTATAGCAATGAAAAAGTTCTACATGTTCCAAGTAATAACTCAAATTCAGATAACTTGCAGATATTTTCTCAGATCATTAAAAAAAGAGAAAGAACATTTATTTTCTTAACACTTTTTGCAACAGAAAAATAATTTCCCTTGAAACTTTTCATTCAGTCTTATGGTATTTTGCAAATAACAATTTACATTTGGAAGAAAGCCATTTATTTCTTGTTCACATTAAATTAAACAGGAAGGGACACAGAGACTCAAGCGATTAATCCTTTTCCAGAAACAGATGTAACTGGGACATCTGGGGGAATTTTGCACCAGTAGGGTTTTACATGTTTGCAATTTATTTACCAGATGGCAAGAGGCTTAATAATTTGGCAATATCTTCCAGTTTCAAAATGTTCGTCCCAGTCCTTGGAATATGTATTTTGTCCAAATTAATGGTCAGTACTTTGTTTCTGGGACATGGTGGCACTGCAGGTTAAACCGCTGAGCTGAGCTTGTTGTCCGGAAAGTTGGCAGTTCGAGACCACGAGATGGAGTGAGCTCCCATTGCTTGTCCCAGCTCCTGCCAACCTAGTAGTTCGCAAGCACCTAAAAATGCAAGGAGATAAATAGGTACCACTTCAGTGGGAAGGGAACGGTGTTCCATGCGCCTTGGCGTATAGTCATGCCGGCCACATGTCCACGGAAGCTTGTCCTTGGACCAACACCAGCTCTTCAGCTTAGAAACAGAGATGAGCACTGCCCCCTACAGTCGGTCACAACTAGACCATTCAGTTGTGGGGAAACCTTTACCTTACTCTATGTTTAGAACCCAATCTTTCTCTTTCCCTCCTCTCCTCCCAATCCTATTCTTCCCCCCTCACTCTGTTGTGTCCACCCCCAGCCTCCTGCCTGCCCCTGTGCTCACTTACAAGAATTGGGGGGGGGGTCAATGGTGGGCCACTGGCATGCAGCAACAATCACTCACTGCTTGCAACAATGGGCTGCCTGCACTGAATGGCATGTTGCCATTTGCAACTGCTGTAAAGAATCTTGCCCTGCTAGAACACTTAGTAGAGAAAGCAGTTTGGAGGGCAAGAACTAACAAGCAAGCAGGAAGAGAAATAAAAGCCATTTGGAGGGCTTGTATGGATCAACATTAAGTGTAGGGTGGAGTGCTATTCACAGTTGTGGATATCTGCAATAGCAGCTGGAACATCCCCCATGGATACAGAAGGACAACTGTGTTTTAGGTAATTAATTTTCCATACTCCTTTAGTGACTATATTAAGGCACAATCCTAACCAACTTTCCCGCACTGACATAGCTGTGCCAGTGGGGTATGTTCTGCATTGTGCTACGGAATAGTAATCACAGAGGCCTCAAGGTAGGAGAATGCTTGTTCCATCACCTCGGAGCTGCATTGCCCTTACCCCAGTGCTGGAAAGTTAATCAGGATTGCACTCTCAGTTACTTCATAGGTTCTGTTTTATCAAATGCTTCATTTAGGGCCCAATCCTAAACTGAGTTAGGCCAGCATAAGCTAAGCCAGCAAAGTTTGGCTAGCACAAGGGACACCGTAAAGTACATTTGGCCCACTCTCGGAGTCAGAGAGACCAGCCCACAGACGTGTGCCATCCTCCCGACTCCAAGAGCAGTCCAAACACACTTTATGGTGGCCCTTGTACTGGCCAAACTTCGCTGGTTTAGCTTATGCCGGCCTCACTCCAGTTTAGGATTGCCCTCTTATTTCCTGATTAGTTCCTATTTCTCTTTCTACTCATGTGCCTGTCCCTAGCTTGTTGGATTTAGGGCATAATTCGAGAGTGCCCTAGGGCTGATATATCTTGTTTGTGTCGGCCCTGAGCTGTTTGCAAATGTACCATAAAGCTCATTCACACCAGCCTACGTCGCCCTGGGTTGATGCGAATACTCACGCCAACCCAGTTGTGCAGCAGATGGCGGCAGGTAAGATGCTCTTGTGCTGGCCGAACTCAGCCAGTGTGGAGACTTTTGAGGGCGGGGGAAGGCGGGAGGGGTGGGGAAGGTGGAACAGGGCAGAGGAAGGATGGACCCACAGGTGGTGCGGCCTGGGAAGGAGGTGGAGTCAGGAGGTGGAGCCCTTTCTCCAGGCTGCGCAGCCCCAATCTGGGCCACTGCTTGCCACTTGGATTCGCATTGGCTATTTAGCAGGCACAGGTCCAAGCAGCCCCATTGGGCTGCCCTGGGCTTATCCCAGGGTAAGGGGACAAATGTCCCCTTGCCCTGCAGTGAGTTTCAGCTGCCTCCTGTCCCTCAGGTAGGATGCCTTCAGCTGCCTCGGGTAGGATGCAGCGCAGGCCTGCCTGCTCCTGCCTAAATTAGGATTGGGCTGTTATTTATATACTGTATGTTTACATTCCTTCACCCCTTGAGGTAGCGGGCAAATGTTCTCCCTCCCCCCATTACCAGGTGTTATGCCAGCCTTTGCTCCTCTCACTCCCTGGTTTGGAAAAAGGATAAGGGGTGGATCCACCTTTCCCCTCTTTGCTTTCTCTTCTGCTCTGTCCTCTTCATCCTTTTCCAAGCCAGGACAGAGAGAAGTGGGCACCTCTCACCTATCTGCTACCTCACCTATCTCAGCTTATTCAGAGTCAGGGCAGGGCCAGCCAGCTCCGCCTTCTTCTCCTCACCATTCTGCACCAAAGACGTTATGATTAGCTGTGTGTTTGTCATAAATATGGTTGCTCTTCATGGGTTTGCCCAGGACTGACCTCTGCTAAGTGTATATTTTATAATTACGCTTTTGTTAGGAGCTTCATTGTTAGGAGTTTTCTTCATTGGAAAACTGCATCATGTAGAGTACATGCAAAATTTATTGAGAGGGGCTCTTTGATGATGAAAAATACGGGGTTTTATATTCGGAATACCAAGTAGACTGCAAAACTGGTTTTTGAATGTAATAACAAGGCTCTGAGTGGGTTGAATAGGATATAAACAATTACAAAGAGTAATCTGGCAATGCTTGTAGTGTCCCCCTCCCCCTCCAAAGGCTTGGGGAAACATGGAATGATGAGAAGACGTATGATTATGATTATGACATCAACACTCAGCCCTTCAAGTCTGAGTTTTAGTTTAGAAAGCTGCAGTGTAGTTTTGGGAGAGGCTTTCAACGCTGTTGCTTCATAAATAACATATTAATTAATCAGAACTGCACAGGACATGAGGCTATTGTTGCAGGACAAAAGGATGTGATGCTTTCCTTTTCCTTCCTTGGAGATGTTGAGACAATCTTTGGAGTCGTTTCCAGTGGCCTAATGCTGTGAGGTGAATGTATTTTTATCTAGAGATTTCTAAAGCATTTTGGTTTTTTTTTGCTTTCAGCCTCCTGAGAGGCCCCAAGGCATCTCACATAATAAAAACATTTTACATAGGTCAAAAATCAATAACAGAAACAGAACAAAAAAACAAAACACATAACAAGAGTCAAGGTAACAAACCATAAACGATCAGTCATTTGTCTCAATTCAGCAAGGATGGACAATATTTAACATTGAGATGCCTGTTGTAGATAAAAAAAGAGACTTGACAAGATGCCAAAATAATGAAGGAGGTCAAATTGACTCTTCAGGGACTGCAGTTCTTGGGGCCACAATCAAAAAGGCATTATCCTGCATTATCCCAAGTTCATATCAGATAGTGGGTGACTGCAAATCAGAGACACAGATGACAAACAGAGGTACTAGGCAGGTTGTTCATAAGTGAGGAGCAGCCTCTTGAGTAATTTAGACCCAGGCCATTTGGGCCTTTGAAGTTCAAACAGCCCAATCTGAGCCAACTTTACAGTGCCAATGCAGCCATGCCAAGAAGGGGCAGAGTAGAGTGCGTTCTGTGGTGATGGTGGGCAGTCACAGAGGCTTCCTCAAGGTAAGGGAACATTTGTTGTGCTGGCGTAGCTAATGAAAGTGTAGCCCAGTGCAGAGGGCAAAATGGTGCCCCAGAAGTGATATCACAATAGGAAGTGACATCACAGTTGCATTTTTATTTTTTTGCCATAACTTTTGATAGAATCAAGATATCGCACTCTGATTTATTTCATTGCATTCTCCATGAAATTCACATCAAATTATATACAACATGGCAGTATTATTCCTAGAAATCGTGATTTTAACAAACTTTTTATTTTTATTATTATTTATTTATTTATTTATTTATTTATTTATTGTCATTGTATTACACAATACAATGAAATTCGTTGACACCCGGAGACCAAACCAACACACACATTGAATTCCCAACAGTCCCCCCCCAATCCCCCAATCCCCGCCCCCCTTCAAAAAAAACTCTGATTTTTACATCAGTTGTATTTTTGTTTTCTGGTATTTTGGCCATAATGTTTGATTGGGTAAAGATATTACACTGGTTTGTTTCATTGCATTCTACATTAAATTACCTTTCCAATAATAAATAACATGATGGTATTATTCATACAAACCAAGTTTTTCAAAATTTTGACCACTAGTGTCAAGCTCAGCTTGTTGCCCCTTTAAACCTTGTTGCCCGGTGCAATTGCATCCCCCCTGCACTTTTTTAGCTATGACCCTGGTTTGTTCTCTTAATCAGGGCAGCATCACCAGCATTTTTTTATTGGAAAATTGGTTAGGATTGAGCTGAAACCAACGCTTTGAATTGAGCCTGGAAGCATGCTTGTAGCCAGTTTATTGGGTATAAAAAGGGAGCCACGTGCTCTCAGACATTAGCCCTAACCAGAACACATGCTGCCACATTCTGGACATGTTGAAGCTTCCAAATCTGTTGAAGGGACATATTTTGTCTCTCTGTGTTTGGCTCAGGCATACCTTCTGTCAGATCTGTAGGGCGAAAAACTGTAAGCATAAGTTTCTAGTTTTCTTTTGGGTACAGTTGATTTTGTTATTTGTAAGACAGGAAGGGGTATTATTTTTAGTGTTTAAATAAGAATTTCTATTACAATGCACACAATAAACCATTATTTTTGGTAACTACTTTCCATGGCTAAGTGGCATTTGTCTGTTTCCTGGGTCTGTGTTGAAGGATTATGTGATATAATGTGGCATGCTGTAGTTGTAATTTTTGAAGGTAACACTTATAGGTCTAATGTAATTGATAGGTAATTTGTCCTCATTTTTAAAGCAATGTATATGATTTGCATGTTATTTTTTTTTAATGGGCCTCTTGTACAAACGTGTAAATAACATCCAGTGGTTATATGACCTAGGAAGCTGCCCAATTAAATGCTACCTCAACTCTACTGCCTCTGCACAATTTAAAAAACAAAATTGCAGCCACTTACCTTGCTGATTTCTTCAGTTGCAGAAGTGCAGGATTTCCACATTGGCTTTAAAGGGGCCATGCGAATGAAGGAGCCCCTTCATTTGTGTGGTGTCTGTAGGTCATATTGGAAGTCCTGCACGTTTTTGTTTTAAATCATGCAAGGAGCATGGTAAGGAGGCAGATGATCCACTTTCCACTCTGTTTTGATGAGTGGAAAGCAGGCTGCCTCTAAAGGAGGCTGGAAAGAGGCAGTGCAGGGGGGCAAGAAGGCAGAGGCATCGGACTGCTGGCAGCAGACTTGCAATGAAGGGCATCCTGATTCTAGTGCCTTTTTGGAATCTGCCTCTACAATCTGCCTCTGATTCAACTTGCATCACTTTGTCTAATGGCTGAGCCTTGATGTTATCTATATGATAATTTGATCCATAGAATAGGGTGTTGGACTTTTCTGTAGCATGCCTGGGTTCACGTTCGTTATAGGTTTTCTAATCACCCTTGAACAAGCTGCTCTCAGCCTCACATCCCCACATATTAGAGTAATAAAAGCCTGCCTCACAAGAATGTTGTGAAGGGAAGAAGGGAAGTCATTGTGTGTCAGGTGTCAGGTAATAAACTGGGATAGCATCCTTCGAGTATCACTCCTTCCAGGTGAAGAACAACCCTTCAGCTGACACAGATGAAATTGCCCTCTGGTGTTATTTGTACCCTGGAGGAGAGCAGCACTGAGGTGGCTTGCCCCAATCTGAGAGCAAGGCAAGGAAGCTGACCACACTCCATATTGCTCTTTCCAGTAAAGAACAATAGTGAGGTGAAAGAACAGACTGGAGACAAGAGGGTGGGAGTGGCACAGTAGTGGAGGGGATAGAAAAGCGATACAACTTGAAAGCTGGGAGGCATCTCTTTTGTTTGCACGGCTGATATAAATAAATTAATCATGAAAAATAACCACATCAAGGGAGCTTTCTTATCTTGTGCAGTCAGCAGCTGTCAGAGGCAAGCTTATCAATTGATAAGCAGCCCCCTACACTGCACCTTATAAAATGGGGAAAGGTGTGACTGTTAATCCTGTGAGTCTAAAATACGATATCTAAGGAAGTCATCTATTTGGGAAATCCTGGGCATGCACAAGGTTGCACCATTTTACACCAGATGAATTAAAATGGAGTAACTTTTACTGCTTAATAGTTCTATCTTACAACCATTAATTACAGATACATTGATGAACAAAGCCTATTTAGAAACATGTGGCTTTTTACCACATGTAAAAAAACCACCCTGGTTAAGGAATCAAAAGGATTATTGTAGCATATTATGGAATGAATAGTCCTTGTTAAGTGATCTTGGCCTTCATTCCAGAAGATGGCTACTCACAGCCTCATGCTTTGATTTTTACTTTTTGTAATGTTCTTCTGGCCACTATGGATTTGAGAATCTGTTTGAAAGAGCATTTTATTATCTGTTAGATTATCTTGAAAACATTGCTAGTGTTTTGATGCACCAAGTTACATCAGTGTAAGCTGGACACCTTGAGAAATATGGCCGTTGTTTCAATGAAAAATCAAGTGTGATAAAGAAGAAAATAAAGTCTAGCATCTGGCTTTGCAGTGACATGTCTCAAGCCTCCTAAAAGATGCAGGCCAGTGTTTATTGTTCTGGAGGGCATCATAAAAGGCCCTTGAGGTTGAAACAGTCACTAAAGAGAAACCAGTGCCAGGGTTTGCTTGTACAAGATGAGCATTTTCAAAATTAGGGCCAACTCAGATGCACTAAAAAGACAACAGCCAACTTTTTTGCCTTCCTCCCTTCCCTAGGAACAATCCTAACCTGCTGTTAGGCCGGCACAGTTGGGCCAGCAAAGTTTGGCTAGCAAAACAACCACTGTAAAGCACGTTTGGACCACTCTTGGAGTCAGGGAGGATAGCGCACTGTGTGCTGGCCTCTTGGCAGTGGTGGGATTCAAATAAATTAACAACCGGTTCTATGATGTCATAGAACATCATAAAAAAAACTGAAGCCAGCCAAGGTAAGCGAGTGGGCGGGGCCCGGCCATTTAACAACTGGTTCTATAGAACCTGGGCGAACCCCCTGAATCCCACCACTGCCTCTTGGACTCCAAGAGTGGTCCAAACATGCTTTATGATGGCTCTTGTGCCAGCCAAACGTTACTGGCCTAACTGTGCCAGCCTAACTCCCGGTTAGGATTGTGCCCTGAATCACATTACTTTAATCTTAGGATATATATCAAGGTTAAAAAAAAAACCTTTAAAAATGGTATTAATTAGTACTGCTTCAAGGTATGTTTAATCTAAAAATGATCAGCACGGCTGGTGGTCTTAGCAGCGCCCGAGCTTTGGTTCTGCTGCTTGCGCCAGTCCAGCGCCAGACCACCAACGCTGATGCGCTTGATGGCATGTTTGCAACAGCGCTCAGCTGGCACAAGAGTGTTGCGCTGGTGCAGCAGGGGTATAGGATTGCACTCTGAGTTGGATGGGACTTTCAAAGTGAGTCTAACTTCCTGCCGCTATAGGCTGTCCATTGCTAAGACATCCCTGATAGAAGGCTATCCAGCCTCTGCTTAAATACCTCCAACAATGGAACGTTCACTGCATTCCAAGGCATACTGTTCCACTGAGCCCAATCCTACCAAAATTCTCCTGCGCTGATGCAGCAGCGCCAGGATGGGCTGCACTTGGGGAGAATTTGGCAGGCAGGTGGACATTTAGCGCCTTACCCCAGGGAAATCCCCAGGAGCTGCTTTGGGTCAACTTGGACCTGTGCCTGTAATATCACTGGTGCAGGTCTATGTCGATGCATGTTGGCGGATCAGGCCCAGGAAGGGGAATAGATGGCATGTGCCAACACCACTGATCTTCAAATCCGCCCATTTAAATTAGTCTCCAGAACAACTGAGAATAATTGCTCCATCTTACACATGATAGTCCCTCAGATATTTATAGATAGGTATGTTCCCTCTTAACAGTCTCTTCTTCAAATTAACTATTCCCCATTTCTCTAGCTTGTCTTCATAGGATAGACATAGGATATTGTCTCCAGTCCCTTCACCATTCTGGTCATCCCTCCTCTGGATGTGCTCCAATTTGTGAATAGCCTTCTCTGAACTGGACACAGTATTCGCAGTGCGGTCTGACTAATGCAGAATACATGCATACCATTCATTTCAATAGGACCTGCTCAGGGTGCCTTCCTAGTGAATTGTATCCATGATCAAAAGTGCGTTCTCAGTTGATAGTAGCGATTTATTTCAGAGCAGGTTCCATCATCATCATTATCATCGTTGTCATGGGAACTTATATCTCCCCATTCTTTTATGAAAACATTATGTTACATAATGTCTATTATGTTGATGGCTGAAGTCTAAAGATGTGAACCAAAACAAGTAAAATCCCATTTGGGATACTGCATGTGTAAGGTGTTCAAAAACTGCTCCCATTCTCAATGACATGCTGTTGTTCACATAATGTGGCAAAGCATCTCTCTCTCTCTCTCTCTCTCTCTCTCTCTCTCTCTCTCTCTCTCTGTGTGTGTGTGTGTGTGTGTGTTGAATGTGTCATATTAAAATATTTAAACCTCCTATGAAATAAATGAATACATGTGTTCGTTTTATTATATATATTGGTTACCAAAACAATACTAAAATCACTCAGGATGCAATTATCATATTTATGAACAGACATATGTGTCTGTGTTTAAGCATGCTTCCTGTTAGGTGAATGCTATACAATGGAATGCTATAAATAAACATTAGCAATTAAAAAAAAAACTTGCAAAACAGTTGTTCCCCTTTTGGGTTCATAGAAATCAGTAACTTGTGTGCACTTAACACATATGTCCAGCACATATGGGCTTTCAAGTTGCATCCCTCCAGTACTAGACTCCAGTTAACTTGCAGACCAAAGAGAAGAAATTATGAGTTCTGTGAACCTTTTGGAGCTTAGGGTGTAACTTGTGTGTGCACATGGTGCCCCCAGGCCCCCAAATGTGCATTCAATAATTCTTATGCAAAAATTAAATGAAAATTTGCATTTGAAAGTACAGCTCAAAATTTAATGCCGGCTTCCTAAAGAGGAAAGCATTAGCTGATGGAGGCACACTCAAAAGAAATAATACATCATAAACATCTTCCCTCACAACTGAACAACACGCTTGCCTACTCTTCATCAAAATGAATGGAACACTAATCCAGAGAATTGACTCTATAATGTTATGCCAAATAACAAACATACAAAAAAAAAAAAAAGCTGAGGCATACTTGAGCTTGCTGTGTTTTGTTAATTGTCTGTATGTGTATGAGTGTTGTAAAATACTGACTCAAATAATAAACTAAAATGTAGTTTTCTAAATATTTTTGCGGTTTTCTCTTAACCTATCATAAGCAAAATGTGAAATACTGTGACCCCAAGATAAGAATGTAAGAAAAACCTTGCTGGATCAGATCAAGGACTCTTTCCCACAGTGATTCACCACCTGCTTCTGGGAAGGAGCAGTGCAGGAGAAGGCATGTTTCTCTCCCACCATGGCTTTCCTGCAGCTGGTAAATCACTTCTGGGTCATAGTGCTGCAGGATCTGGAGTAGCCAAGGAGGTTAAATAAGGCTGGGGGCGGCATAAGATCGTTTTCTTGAAGCCATGGGCGGAACAATATGGCTGACTCAGATCATTGCCGCCAAGGAGGAGGATTGCCGCGAATTCATGAATAAAAATCTCCCTGCACGCGTGTAAAAGTTAATTTCAACGTCTTTAATAGTGCAATCTGAGTTTAAATAGACAGCAAGTAGCATTTCGTCTGGTATGTTCAGTAATATAATTACGCGGAATTAAACCTTGGAATTGCATATTAACTCATCATATGGTTACCACTGATGTTTCTACACGATCACACATTGTTATTTTGGTAAGTTTTTACTTCAGGAGTAACTATTCAGTCCTAGACATCACGCGCAAACCAATCTGAAATGCTTGGAATAAGGATTGTTTTGAGCATAACAACATGGCTGCTGAGCCCGCCCCTGGCTGCAGTCGGCGGCTATCAATTGTACAGGGATGTCGTCTCCAGTCCTTATTTAACCTCCTTGGGAGTAGCACATAGCCATCATGGCATCAATGACAGCCACCATTGATAGACCTGTATCATGTTGTTCCCCCCCCCCATGAATTTGTCCCATACATCCAAACTACTGGCCGTCACACATTTTAAGGCAACGCATTTCAGTCTTATGCATTGGGCGAAGAAACTTCTTTGGTCTGTTCTTCATTCCTATCTGGCTAGTTTCAATGGATGACCTCTGGGACTCTCAGTGGATGAGACTGGGATCTCCAGTAGAGGTCTCCCAACATAGAAGCGATGTCCCTTGAGTTGCCAATGCAGCTGCAATGCCTCAGAGGCCAAGGGAGGGGGTTGGAAAGCCACCCTGGTTCTCCCCCTTCCAAGCTGAATTTGTCTGCCTTCTTCGGTGGCAACTTGAGACCAGCTGTGTTCGTGACCTTGGACTGGCCTTCAATGCACCATTCCTTGGCTTCTTCTCATCAGTTGGTGCCAGCTCATTGTTCCTGCTCACACACTGCTTGCACCCTCCTGCAATAGCCAAATGTGCTGCCTTGCCCATCACCAAGCCACGGCAACTTCTAGCCAAGCTGGAAGTGACATTTAAATGGTCTGCACACCTCCTGATGCTACACCTATCCGTGTCCTCAGAGCAGGCTTGCCTCCAAATGTGGACGGCTACCTCTGATGCAGCCAGCCTCTGTGGGGTAGAGAAGCTTGTCTTCAGACACAGTGTTCTTTCCTCGGTATGGATGCCTCTTGAGGGTCATTTCATTTGCATACACTTGGCTATCATTTGAGTCAACGTCAAGAAGTTTTGAGTGGTCTGAAATTTTGAAGAGGGATATTAGACAGAAAGAGGAGTAGTATTACTAGAATTTCCTATCCTTAGGCCATGCATCTTGTGTAACCAAGGGCCCAATTCTATCCAATACATTGGCAGAAGATTTAGTCGAGAGGGTTAATGCCTCCGTTTGCCTGAAGATAAGAGCTGAAGATCTGAAGGTCGCCAGTTCGGGACAGCCGGAAGTCTCTGTGAGCGGGAGACCTCGTTAATTGCGGCTGATTAACAGCTGAGCTTCGGCTGCCTTGTGTGAGGGGGAGTTGTGCCGAAGTTCAGCCGCTTCTCTGGTGGGAGCAGGGAAGCCATTTATCAGCCAGCAAGAAGACAAACGGGTGGCCAGAAAGAAGGACTAAATCCAGAAAGATCCATCTGTATGTGTGTAGTTCTTGAAAGATAGAACATTTCTGTATAAATTGTAAAAACCTTCGGGTTTCTGAATAAAGTCTGCCCATGTAAACCGCCTTGAGTTATAGTCATTAGAGAAATCTGGTGACCTAAGAAAGGCGGTATATAAATCCAAGTATTATTATTATTATTATTATTATTATTATTATTATTATTATTATTACTGATGCAATTGCAAATCAGTTCCAAAGTTAGAGAAAACCTTGAGGAGGTCCCCGTCACAGGATGCAGTGCATCCCCTGTTGGCACAGCTGCATCAGCACTGGAAGGTTGGATAAAATGGGCCCTTAAAATGATAGCGTCTCATCCCCAAGCAATGTGAGAAACACTGCAATGATGTGAGTTGGTTGTATGTTCATTCCTTAAATTTTATGTAAATCAGAGGTTAAAATGAGTTCAGAGGCAATTGTCTCATGCTAAGCAATTAAGCAAAGAGAAAAAAGAGAATAATAAAAGAGAAAGGAGGAATAGGCTCATCAGCCTCTGATGAGACTGAGCCATGGGAATCTTGTCTTCACATAACCTCTATCTTATTACAGTTACAAGACGGTATTTCTCTTGTCGTACATGGCTGTTGTTCCTTGCCATATGCTGTGTGCTGAGCTTGGGAAAATATAAAACTAGCTCAGCACACAGAAAGATAGATGGATAATAGCTTCAAATGCTAACAGTGAACTGGAACTCTATTCTGGTGGAGTCCTGATCCGGTCACTTAAGCTGGGGTGGTCCTCTTGGAAATAAATGGAACAGTAAACACCAGATGTTATGATGTTTCAAAAACAGCTGCTCATACCATCTGCAAGCCACATGGATTGACACCATCATGTTGTAAGTTCCATGCCCCCATTCTATATTCCAAGCTACCACAGGTAAACCAACGGAGAAGCTATGGTTTACAATATAATAGTACCAGCACAAGTGGTGAGCGTGAGTGCTAGATTTTCCAGCTGGGATGGGATAACTCACAATGTGAGGACATCCTTGGGCAGTGCAATCCTAAGCCCTGCGTTGCGCTGACGCTGGGCCCTTAGCGCCGACGCGGGAACGCTGATCAGCACTCCTGCATTGACGCTAAGGCAACAGAACTGGCGCTGCAGGCCCCACGGAGAGGGTGGGGAGCCCCATGGGAATGCCCCACATTGGGCATCTCATACTTTGGGCATACAATTGGGCATACCATGCCCCATACTTTGGGTGCATAGTGGTGCTCATAGACTGTATTTATACCGATTCCTTTTGTGTCGTTAGAACCAGTGATGTCATCCGGGCGTGCCAAGAACCAGAACGCCCAGATGATTGGCAGCTCTCTGCCCCGATGGCGGAGCCCGGCCACGCCTCCCTGCACCCGGAATAGCTCCATTTCGGAGCGAACCGAGTGCAGGGGCGGGCGCAAAGAAGCGCGGCTTCTGCTGCACAATGGCGCCCTTCGTTGCCAGCCCCTCCGGAGGAAGCGGTATGGCATACCGGCCCATTCCGCCAGCATGCCATCACGGATTGAACCTATATGCATTGGGTCTCTGTGTGCTCTGTGTCTATGTGGGCAGCACATGGATGTCGGGTGTGCTGCAGGAACAGCCAGTGTGATCATGAATAGATATGCTATTTAAGAAAGGCTGTCTGTATAGGGCTCTTCATTAATTTAAGTGTACAGGTGTGTTTTAGGAATACACTTATGTAAAGGTGTGTGAATTGAATCAATTTAATTCAATAGGCATGCTTGCAAATTTATGAATCCTACATACACTGTAATCTGGGAGAGGTGATTGACTGTAGCTCCCTATTAAGGGTATGTGTGAAAACAATATATGTATGAAATGACTCCTAATTTGGCAGAAAAAAAACAGGGATGGGAACTTGAGTCATGCGACTCAGATTTGTGTACCGAAACCACATGTTTTTCTGTGACTTGTGTGCACTTGAATCACGTGCGTCAATGACTAGGGCGTAACTCAAGACTCAGACCCCCTGACTCTGAAATGAGTTATACTTGTAAATACACGAATCACGCTTGTTTTTTGTCCCCCTCCCCGACTCCCTTTGTGTCTTGGTAACTTTTTTTGCTGCCTCTGCATTGTGCAAAAGACCTCGTGGGGTGATCCAGAAGCCGGCATTTAGACAGCCATGAGCAGCAGAGAGACTTGGGGTGGAGACTTATGAATGACTTGCAACAGGAGCAGTCCGATGGTTTATTGTTTAGGGATTAAGCTTCTTCATTCCAGAAGGCATCAATGTTAGCATGCCCTTCCTACAGGGCTACCATGACCCCAAATTAGGTAGCCCTTCCCAGGGCTTAGTGGCTCGATTGCTGCCGCAGGTCCAAATTGACCCAGGAAGGCTAATTCAACCTGAGAAGGGAGTTGGATTTGGTGTATGCCACTGCTAAACATGCCCCCTCTCACCCCCATCGCCGCCTCCATCCATGACCTTCTGTCTCACCTGCCTACCCTGTTTGCTCACCCCTTGCATGGCCTTACCTGTTCGGGCAGGTCTTCATCACCAGGCACATGAGAAGCATCGGATTGGTCCATAAGGCTGCCATTCTATACAGACTCACTAGCAAGTACTTCCCATGATAAGTCTTTCTTCTGAGCGGACCTGCTTAGCATTGCTCTGTAAGCTAGAAACAGACGTTCTGTATAATTTGCGTGCTTGCCTATCTAATTGCTATTGCAGGGCAAGAAAAGTGCTTGGGCTGTCCATTACCCAAGCCTTTACACTTTACCTGTTTTGTAAGTACTGTACTACTTCCTACCCATTTTTACCTGTTATACCAGTTTAGAGTGCAATCCTAACCTGGATTTAGACCAGCACAAGTTAGGCCAGAAACGTTTGGCCAGCACAAGGGCCACCATAAAGTGCATTTGGACCACTTTTGGAGTCGGGGGGATGGGGCATGTCTGTGTGATGACCTCTCTGACTCAGAGAATGCTCCAAACACGCTTTACAGTGTCCCTTGTGCCAGTCAAACATGGCTGGCCTAACTGTGCTGGCCTAACTCCAGGTTAGGGTTGCGTCCTTAATAAAAGTTCCTCATACTTTGATCCTTAATCTGATCTGGTTGACTCAGTGGAGAGAGTACTATTGCCCCATTATGGACAGTAGCTGCTGGCTTTGCACTAGTCTGCATTAGTTTCTTGGGGAGCCTGTAGGGCTCTTCCTAGGAGGGAGGAATTCCAACGTTTCTGGCTTCGGTGGTGGCAGTGCTTGCTACCTTTTTATTCTTCAGTGTGTGTGGGTGGGGGGGGAGGGCGCAGGTCCCCCCCCCGTTGCCCAGCACACCAAGGCACCCAACCGCAAGGTGCGTCAGATGCTGAACGTGAAGGAACCGTGACAGAATGTGCTGTGCAAGAGCGAGCAAGCCAGCAATCTTC
Organism: Lerista edwardsae; assembly: GCA_029204185.1. Lineage (NCBI taxonomy): Eukaryota > Metazoa > Chordata > Lepidosauria > Squamata > Scincidae > Lerista > Lerista edwardsae. The sequence continues at coordinate 10,208,497 of JAJKFI010000050.1, forward strand.
GTGAGGACACAAACAAAAGTGTCAGGTGTTGCTAAATTCCAGATCTTGGTGTAGTGGTGATTTGTTTGTTTGTTTTGTCTGACAGCAAAAAAAGAGGTGGGTGGGAATTTTTGTAGATTTAAGTAAGAGAGTCCCTGGGGGCAAAAAGTGGGAGGCATCCCTGAAATCCTTTGGGAGAGGTTTAGTTAGGCTGGCTTAAACATTAACTATTAAGTGAATCTCTCTGATCGTGAGCCTGGAAACTTGGGCCCGCCAGGCCGTTCAGCGAGGCTGCGCTTTCAACAGGCGATTTGTTCGCCTGCCTGGGGCTCATTGCCATGCAAAGAGGCTGACATCAGAGCACCTTTTGTTGTTAAAAGCTTTCTCTAGCAAGAGACAGAGAAGGCAGTCATGTCGAGCCGGGAGAGCCCATTCGGAAGAAAGCGGGGAGGCAAAGGACGAAAGAGTGGCCTGAAAGTGGATCGCCCTGCCCAAGCTCAGTTTTTAGGAGCGGAAACTTTCCGGTGGAGCCGAGCCTCTTGGCAGCTGCTTGCTGTGCCTGCGTGCGGGGAGTGCGCTTTCCGAGGAGGCGGTCCCAGTTCCTCTGAGCTCCCCCACGGACGGGAGCGTGGTTGCGGCCTGCCGTGCTTGCCACCCTGTTGCTCACCGCTGCGAGCGGGCGAAGTTTTGTGCAGGGCATGGCAGTTCCTGGATGCGCCCAGAGCTGAGCCCGGGACCTGCGGGAGGGAGGAGGGAGGGATTGGCTGGCGGCTGAGGAAGGGGCGGAGAAGCGGCACGCTGGAGCGCCCGAGGTGGGGGTCCGGCTTGCAAGGCTGAGCTGCTGGCGAGGCGTGAAGGCTGGAGGGAGGAAGGGTCGTCCTTGGGCAGAGACTCGGTCCCGTCCCGTCCCGTCGGGAGCCTGTGCGGCGAGCTCGACCATGGAGGAGGACCAAGCCGCCGGTGCGGAGCCCCAGGGCGAGAGCGACATGTCTGAGAGTTTCTCCCGGCTTTGGACGGAGGTCATGGGGATCCTGGTGAGTGGTTCTCCGGGGGAAACGGGGCGACGCGGAGAAGGCGCCTAGGCGGGTGGCGTGGCGAGAGTCATTCGGGCTGGCGGCGGCTCTGCTCTCAAGGGGGCCGGGCCTCCCAGGCACGCCAGCACTGTAAGGCTTGGGTGGGTGTAGATGGAGAGTGCCCCGGGCGCGACCCAAATGGCTCCTTTTGAACAGCACCTGTTGCAAAAGTGTATCGCGGGGAAGAAGCATTGCACCAGAGCGTCTGCTTTGCTCCCCAGCCCGCGAGGTTGGTGTGTTTCACCCAGGCAGTGTTCGCTAGAGCGCTTGACTATTGAGGGCAAAGCCTTATTTTGGGGTGGGGGATGTTGATCATTTTTGTCTGAATTCAGGGTTTTGTAACACGGTTGGCTGTGCTCTCGGCTACTCTTCCGGGGTTCAAATTAAACCCGGGGAGGGTTATTTTCAAAGTTCGGTTTTGTAAGCTTCGGTTTCCAACACCATGCGCGACCGAATCCTGTGCTGTTGCTGTGTAAACCTGCCGCTCTGCAGCATTAAGTATGACAATCGGAGAAGGACCTACTGTGGGTTGTTTAATTGGTGCACAGAATGCAAAACTTGCAAGTTTGTGTGCCCGTTTGAGTTTAACTCTGTAAAGTTTTGAGCTGACTCTCAATTTGTATAGAGCACTTTACGGTGATTTATCAGGTTTCCATAAAATACGCATGTGGAATATGCAGGAAGTTAACTATTTCTAATGTCCTTTTCATGTTGCTTTTGCCCTCCCTCCCCTGAGGTTCAAGAATTCAATAGCTACCGCAGATCAAAACTGTTCAGCTACACTATACATGCCCTGAATTTAATTAGTTCAGCCACTGTAACCACACCAGTTGCAGAGCAGGGGTAGACCCAGCTAATGGAATACTTAACTCTTTCCAGCATTTATTAAGTATTGCCTGGCAGACAGTAGAACTGCTGTGACCAAAACATATACCTACAATATACAGTAGAACAATCAAATCAATAGGATGTTTTATGCATGGCATAGAGTTAGGATAGTATTCACCCTGTGACCCCATGCCAGTCCTTATAAGAAGCATTTTCAGTTATCTTCATGTCTGAAGATTGTGGAAGGGGGAACTGTTCATTCAAATTAAACTAAAATCAGTTTTGGGTTTCTAGAAGGAACTGTCCTAGCAAAATATCACTTTTCTGCAAAACAACAAAAACGCATGTCATAGTTGCTCATCCCTATTGAGTGTCTCACTTAAAAAAAAATTAGTTTGGTTTCCTTCAGTTTCAATTTGCAGCCATCAATGATCCTCATAAGTCCACTTTGGAGATGTTCTTGAAGTTGTCTTTGGAGAAATTGAGGAATATAACCAATGAAAGTTTTAATATTTCATCACAAAAGCTAACAAGATATAGTTAGTACAGAAGAGTAGTTTTCGGTGCTGCACCCTCATTTTATACCAGCGTCATGTAACACTTACAACTGGAGGTGTTTGTTTACAGTGAGAAAGATAGGATTACTGCCTAAGTCTTACTGAACACAATGGGTTTATTTCTGAGTGAAGTAAATAACAGTGTTTTCAAACATCTCTATGTTTATTCAGCAGTAATCCCAATGGGGCTACTCCCTGGTAAGTGTTTAGAATTATAGCCTTAATATTTCATAAAAATGGCCTGTATAGCAATATGAGCTAGCCTGCAGATTTGCAGCTTAAATTAGATAGAAAAGAGGAAAGAAGAGTTGATTATATTTGTTCAAAACTGGTGCAAGACCTTGATAGGATTTTAGTTCACATTCTTCACCACTGAAATATATGCTCACCATATGAAAAATATGTTAACAGCACCAGAATACACATCCTGTTTTTTGTATTGACTTTTTAAAATGGAAGTAGATTTGGAATTTGTGAACCTGTATAGAGCACCCTTTGGGGCATATTGCAATACAGTGTGAAATTGATGGTGGGAAATGTACAGAGTGAGTTAAGCAGAGAAATTGATTTAAATGAGATGAATGAAGAAAGAAATGGGATGTATGCACAGTAATACCTTGCACATTCATCTGTTAGAGATCAGTGCATGGATGGAAGTAAAAAATGGAGGACTACCAAAGCATAGCCTTATTTAGCTTGCAAATTTATTTTGGCCAGTGAAAAACGTAAATAAATAACTATATTATGTGTGCGGGTTCATGCAAAGCAAACAGAAATAAAAGAAAAATAAACATAAGAAAATAGATGAACTAGAAGGTTGGATGAAATTGGACAAATGTGGAAAGCACGGGTGAAATTGAAAACAGCTGAAGGAGCAAAGTGATGAAAGTCAAGGAGATGAAAGTAAAGGTATAGCTGCATAAAGAAAACACTAGTCTTAGTTTTATTGGTTTCATGGTGCAATTTGCAGGGAAAATTACCAGCTGTATCTGAATCATTGATATGCTTGGCTCAAGAATTATAGTGATGGAGCAGCTAACTATCCCCTTAAGCAGTGCTTTTAACACTTGAAAAAGGGATGTCTAGAGATGTGTTTAAGCCCACATCTGTGAGAGCATCTTGGGTGGACTGAGGAATGGTGGGAAAGTGCTCTTCTTCCTTTTGAGCAGTCTTTTGTGGTTAGGGGAGCTTTAAATTTGACAGACATTTACTACTAATAGGCCAGTAGTAAATGAGAACTTTGCACAGGGTCAGGGGACAATAGATTCCATTGGGAATCCTTTTCTCAGGAGATTGTTGAGGTTCAGCTTTCCACCTAAGTATGGTCTGCAGAAATTCTTTGCAAGCATTTTTTTTGAAATATATATGTTTTTAAACCTAATGTTTTCAAGGTATTTTTCAGGCAACAGATATAACACTAAATCTAGAGCGACAACTGAGATTGGGATTTCTGTTAGAATGCAGTACTGAGAGTGCAGTAGGAATATAGTACTGAAATTCAAAGAAATGTTCAGTTTATCTCTTATTTCATCAGCATACTGACTGTGAATTGTGCATTTCTTTCTTTCTTTTAATCATTCCGGTGGACGGGGCAGTTTGGGAATTGGGTGGAGCTCGGATGCAGCCATGAGGCCTCATCCAAACCCCTGTCCCCGGGCCACTGCTGCGTGCTTGGACTTGTGCTTGCTAAATGGCAGGTGCAGATCCGAGCCACCCTATTGGGGCGACTGGCGCCTACCCCGGGGTAAGGGGATGAACTGTCTGTTCCAGCACAGGTTAGGATTGTGCTTTGAGTAAAGAGATCTTTTTTGAAAGCATCAGACACCTGGCTAGTCCTTTTACCTGTAAATAGGAGTGATGCTATAAAACCCTCTTCCCTACCTGGCAGCAGCATGATTGTGCTGCTGCCATTTTCTGGGCCATTTTCCTTAAAGGGGAATTGGCCTTTTTTGGTTCTCCTGGTGGGTCACAACCCATCAGTTTAGGAGCCACTGCCATAAGAGAAGTTGAAAAGAGAACAAGAGAAGAAAACAAACAGAAGTGGACGAACCTTTCACAGAACAGCGGCTGTTTTCAGTGACGTACCTGGGCAATGTTCAACAAGGGGATCCTTGAACCTGGTTTTTATAGGCTCTGGGTGTTACCTAGCTGCCCCTGAGAGAGTGGTCATTTAGGGGGTTACTTGGTCTCTGAACTTACAGCTCAGAGACTTCATGAGGGCTTCAAGTTACTTGCTGGCCAGTTAAGGGGGAAGATTGATGCTCAAACAAAGGCAGCAGTCGGACAGTGGCTACTATATCTGGATGAATCTGTGCCCTTTTTAGCATGTTGGGGCACCTCAGAAGCCTCTGGGGCATGGTGAGAAGGAAAATCAGAGATTATACCACAAATGCAAGCAAAAGAATCAGAATGTTCCCTTTGCAGCCAACGGAAAGACATATAACTACCTCCAGCAATATTGCGACCTTTTGGAGCCTTTGCATGATAGGAAGGAGAAGTGTAGTTTACGAAGCCGTTCCACAGTTTTTATGTAGAAAACACCTATCATGAAATGAGGATCTTCTGATTTCACATATTGGAGCTGTGGTTTGGTGGAAACACCCACAGAGTCCCGAGTTCCTTGTACTTATCTGTGCAGGAAACCAGGGCAAATAAGGGAAAATGGATTGGAAGTGTGTTTCGGAAGTCAGCCCTGTGGAAAAAAAATGTTGTGCTATGAACACATTTCCTAAATCGCCAATGACCTCATTCTCTTCCTATGAAACATTCAGCATCCAATTCTCTTGCTGCACACTTACACCAGGAAAACGCTAATTGGTTCTTTGGGGTTCTGTTAATCATTCAACATGATTCTGTTCCGATTTTGTAGCCGACCTGCCTCGCACGTTTCTTTACCAAGAGTTAGTAGTATATAATCACTCAGACTCTGTCACAACGGATTCTTTGTCCTTCAGTGATTTCAATTAGATTTTTTAAAAATAATAATTAGTGAAATAAACAGTTGGTTGATGATGACAGAATTTGGCTCTTGGTCAAAAAATGTATGCTTATCAGGACCTGCTGAGAAGCGATTGCTTTGATGCCAGTTCTCCTGCAGCTGAGGGATGCAGCAGGAACCTGAGTCACTGTATGGAATTGCTGAACTGGAAATGACTGTCTTGTTGTGTTGCTTGTCCTTTCTAATTAACCTCATGAAATATTCCTATTTTAGACACTGGAGTCTAAGCCTTTAAGAATAGTTTTCTCTGTTATTGGACTAATTAATAATAGGATTCATTGTTTCAAAAACCTCCTGCTCTCCCTGCCCGCCTCTTTGATGCAGGTGTGTGTTTACATATTCCTGTTGGATTAATAGGGTGCAGTCCGCTGGGAGATTCTCTGGCGCACAAGCCACACTGATCTGGAAGCTGCCCAGTAGCATAGTGGTGCTCTTGTGAAGCTCAGTTTAATTTGTGTGGCTCATGCAGTGAATCTAGCAGATCTGCAAGGAGCCCTGGGGCGGGGGGAACAAATCTCACTGCGGCTACAATCTTAAGTACACTTACCTGAGAATAAGCCCTGTTGAACTCAGTGGGACATAACCTCTGAGTAGACATGCATAAGATTGTTCTGTAAGTTGTTGTGTTGAAATGCCAACCAATACTGAGGAACTTTTAAGAAGTAGGAAGAAACTAGATGGCTTTTCAGTCCATTGTGAGAAACTGCTGATCTATTTTTTTGTGAAACTGTATGTGCAGCTAGAACCTGTGATTTTTTTAAACGAGAGATATGACTTTGAAAGATCCCTCAATTTTACTTCTATTTTTTTTTCTATTTTTTATTCATTGGTGTAGCTAGGTCATTTGACACTTGGGGCCCATAAATTTTGGGCACCCCATATGACAAAGTTAAAGTCAAATTATTTATATATTTTTTACATTTTGTACACTCTCCAAGGAACTCATGGTGATGTGCTTGTTTCCTTTTCCTCTTTTGTCCTCTCAACAACCCTGTGAGGTAGGTTAGGCTGAGAGGTAGTAATAACCATGACTTTAATAATAAGAATAAGAATAATGGCCAGAAAATAAATGCAGTAAATATTTCCCCACAAGCAATGGATGAATGTCAATGACCTCCCCTGCTATTTCTCTCCTGCACATAGTACTCAGTGACATACTGCTCCTGTATCTGGAGATTCAATGTAGCCATTATATATAATGTTACGTAAGACAGTGGTACCTTCTTTACAAAAGTAGAATTTTGGTTGTATTTTGGTTTTTAGATAGCTACTGGCTAGAGTCATTTTTTTAATGAAGTGTGGGGAGTGATGCAGATTTAGAATCCTAGGCTTTTTTCAATATTTGCAGAACAGGAATGTAATAGCAACACTTTGCAGAAATGATGAGATGTATAGGAGCATGACAAATACTTTGGCCACCTCCTGAGAAGAGAGGACTTTTTAGAAAAGACCCTCATGCTGGGAAAGATTGAAGGACGCCAAAGGAGAAGGAGAAAAGGAGAAGGGGGCGGCAGAGGATGAGATGGTTAGACAGTGTCACCGAAGCAATGAACATAAAATTGGGCAAACTCCAGAAGCTAGTGGCAGACAGGGAGACCTGGCGTGCTGTGGTCCATGGGGTCGCGAAGAGTCAGACACGACTTAGCGACTGAACAACAACAATAGGAGCCTGAAGAATTTTGAAAGTTTAACTACTAAAATTCAAAACACTAGTATAGAAGTTTTTAGTCAATTTATCGGTAGCTGTTTAAAGGAAGAAAATTTAGAAATCCAGTTCTCTCTATCTGAGAAGATGTATGAATTTAGAAATGTTCTTAGACATTATATTAATTCAACAACGTATATTTTTTAAAATACAATATCAGTGGCTTTAACTACTTACCAGTAGGGACGTGGTGGTGCAGCGAGTTAATCCGCTGTTGCTGGGCTTTTGATTGTAAGGTTGGGAGTTCAAGACTGTGCAATGGAGTAAGCTCCCGTTGCTTGTCCCAGCTCCTGCCAACCTAGCAGTTCGAAAGCACCTAAATACAAGTAGATAAATAGGGACCACTTCAGTGGGAAGGGAACGGCGTTCCGTGCGCTACGGCGTAGAGTCATGCTGGCCACATGACCATGGAAGCTTGTCCTTGGACAAAAACACCGGTTCTACAGGCTTTGAAACGGAGATGAGCACCGCCCCCTACAGTTGGTCACAACGAGACCATTCGGTCATGAGGAAACCTTTACCTTTAACTACTTACCAAGATCAAAATAATGTATCTGACTGATTGCTTTGGGGCAATGCTGAAGATGTAATTAAGAAGATGGAGATTTTGTGCCCCATTGGTGGCAATGAACAAAGATAATGCTAGATTGAAAAGATATTGTGCAAGATGCCATAGGAAGTATTGAATATCCTTGTTGAACTCCACCTTTAATTATACTGTTGGGTTTAAAAAACAAATCCACACATGCAGACTCTGGAATACGAAGAGCTATTGGGCAACCTTTTGACTGCTACAAGGATGTCAATAGCTAAAAATTGGAAGAATATTAATCCTACAACTTTGAAAGAATGGGAAAGGTGATCTTGGCAGGTGTTGTTTAACACAACTCACTTCAAACATTAATAGGAAAGTAGATTCTCCACAATCTCAAATTTGTGGGAAGAAAGGCTGCCTTTTATTAGTATTTGGAAGGAGATCAAATCACAGGGAAATGTGGCCAATGCATTCTGCTTATGAAATAAAGGTTTTGGAAAACAATATTACTTTGCACTTTTTTGTTATTGAAAACCACTTTAAAATATATAAGATATAGCTACCAGATTACTTAGACTCTGCCTCAGAAGGCACCTGTGTGTTCCAGTTAGTGCTGGAGACAGAACTGAGGAACTGCTTGCTACATTAACTTTGATCTGCTGCATCAGCATTGGACAGGATTGGACCCTCAATCTAGTCTCAGACAAGAACTTGAAGCACACAAGTTCTTTCCAATGCAGAGATTCGGGGAAGGAGAAAACCAGAGCAATTTAGGGGTGGGGAGAGGGCAACAGTGGAGCAGAATCTGTAGGGAGATGGAAGGTTAGGGAACTGATTTCAGGAAAGGTGGGAGGAGGAGGAAGAAAGTGTTAAAGAGGAAGATTCTGTGAAGAGTGGAAGGAGAAAGAAACGAGAAAGCAACATGGTAGAGAGACAGAGAAGAACATCTACTCACTTTGAAAATCAAAGCACTCATCAGCAGACAAATCAGAAGCTGCTGCTCATTGAAGCTAGGAAGAAGCAGGATGCACTGTAAAACAGTGCCTCCGAGACCCAGCCTGGTTGGCCCTAATGCAGCTATCCCAATACAGGATGATAATCCCTTATTCGGACTGCTGGGGTGGGAAGGTGTCCAGATTTGGAATAATTGCATAAATAGAATGAGAAATGCTTCCTCTTTTCACTGTTACCCATTTGGGTGTCTGCTGGCCTCTTTGATCTTTTTCAACAATGGCACACGAGAGCAGAAAATAGAACTTACAGCCTGTACGTGGCAATGAGCACAAGACCTTCTTTCTACAGAAAGTTTTTTAAAAGTTTCTTGGGACCAAGATGTCTGGATTTCAGATATCTGGATAAGGGATCATCTACCTGTACTATATTTTGTCTTTTGGATTGGTGTTGCTACTTACATTTCTTTTTAAGTGATAGGTCCTAAGGTGGTCTTCTGCTTGTGTGTGTGTGTGTGGGGGGCGGGGGGAGGGACTGATCTCTCTTTCTCTTTGCTGCTCTCTATGCCACTGGGATATCTGCTCTTGATATCTGGGTTGGGATATCTGATCCCCCAACCCTCAGGAACAAACTTCGGAAGTGGTTCAGGGGAAGAGGAGATCAATGAAAGCTTAAGCACATGAAGCTTCTTGATATTTATGTTTGTGTGGCCATTTGGATAATATGCTATTAAGGTTTGTTGTTTTTTTAACCAGTTTTGACATTGTGTGTATCTTTGGAAATCTGCATTGGAAAATTGGGGAAAAAAACCGACTGTATATGTTTTTTAAAAGTGCCAATAGGATCTGTTTTAGGTGGTTAAAAAGATGTAAAAAAGCACATATAAGCAATTGAGCCAACTATTGGTGCTTGTTGCAATGCTTTATTAGTATAGAGGCAAAAATAGAACAGGTAATACAGAAATACTTTTTTACCCAGCAGGTAATTAATCTGTGGAACTTCTTGCCACAGGAGGTGGTAAAGGCCTTGGTACCTTTAAAAGGGGATTGGACAGATTTCTAGAGAAAAAGTTACAGGCTGTGATGGGTGTTGCAAGCTCTTTATTTTAGAAGTAGGCTACCTTGGAATGCCAGATGCAAGGGAGTGGCAACAGGATACAAGTACCTTGATGTCTTGAGCGCTCCCTGAGCAATCTGGTGGGCCACTGTGAGATGCAGGAAGCTGGATTAGATGGGTGTTTGGCCTTATCCAGCAGGACTCTTCTTATGTCAACTTCAGCTTACATTTGCATCTGGAGTATTGTTATTGGCACACATAACATTGTCATTTGATATGGCACCTCCACCCACATTTTTAAAATAATTAGCTTCTTCCCCAGAGGACCCAAAAAGTTGGCTTTTTCTGAAAGATGGATTTCTGCCAGAATCCACTTTTGTGGAAGGGTGTTAATGTAAGATCTATGAGATGGTTGGAAGATTAGGCAAACTTATATTTTTGTTTTTAAAACAAACCCAAAGCAAAATAAATTCATAACAAAATACTTTTAAATTGAATTCTGTAATAATGTCTTTAAGCTTTAATGCTGAACCTGTTACTCATCTGCCCTGTGCCTTGAGGGAGTTCTTGAGGAGAAGCGTCAAAACATACATTCAATTGTTCTGCTATATCTGGACATTTAGGTGCCCAATAGAGAAGGAATTAAATGTTTGGCCAGAACTAAGACTCTGCTTCCCAAAGGCCTTGATCTACTGAATGGGCTTGCTGTTTGATTTCTAAAATGGAGATATCCTGATTCAAACTACTCAATGCCATGGCAAGGAGTAGTTTCTTCAAATGCATAGTTATTGGGACAAAAAAAAAATACTCGGCCTATAATTTTGTCATTAGACGCATTCTTCTGCTGTTTCACAGAAATGTTGTTTTTAGAACAGAGCAACTGACTGGAACAGTTAGATTCTAGACATGGGTGGGATCCAGAGGGCCGTCTCTGGTATTTTGTGTATGGAAGGGAGGTTTTCTGCTCTTCCCCACCCCCAGTCTTCTACAGCCCTTTGCTGTGCTTGAAAAGCCACTGCTGAGAGTCAGCCGGCTCTTCCGGGCTGCATACAATGTGGCAGGGGTAGGAGGGGAGCATCGCTGGCAGAGCAGTCGGCCAACAGTGGATGCGCTTCATGAGCCAGCTCTTTGGATGCCGCCTCTTTGCTGGAAGAGAGTCTCTGTTAATTGGATGCACCTTCTTCAAACAAGTATGCCTCAAAATCCAGTGGCGTTTGCTTAGATTAACTGGCTAAACTATTCACTGGTGAGGAATAATATAAAAGCCATTCAGGTGACTGCCCTGCTACAGTTGCTGTTCTGGCATGGACAGGGAGAAAGACTTGCACCAGATGACAGAAGCAGAGTGGGAGGAAAAAGGGCAGTAGACATTTAGAGCAGCTGTGTGTGTACGCGCGTGCGTGTGCTGCCCCATGACACTTCTGTTCAGTGCTGTACTCAACTCTTTGTAGACACAATCAGCTGAATGAGGTGACACTTGATGCAAGGTTTTCTTTCTATATGTCATCTGTGAGGCAGATGTCTCCATCAAATAACGCCTATCAAGTTCAACAGCCTCAGTTGCCTTAAGAGTTTGATTCCCTTTTAGGTTTCCTTTTTGAGTGTTTTCTTCTCACTTTCATGAGGAAGAAGAGAATGGTAACACCTATAAAACTCAATTTTTTTTCCTGTTACGATTGCTTTTTAAAGAGTCTCTTCTGGTGTAAATGTTACAGCTATTAAAATGCATTTGTTTGGTTTTAATCATTCTTTTTTTCCCAGCGTCACAGACCAATGCAATAAATGTTCTTCAGTATGTGCGATGGAAATTAGAAAAACAGAGATCTTGTTGGAATTCTTAGTCGGTGGGTGAGAAACTATGTCTATAACAATCCAGTGTTGTCCATTTCCGGACTGGGAATTCGTACTCAATACTGGATTCAACAATGCAAGATGGGTGAAAGTTTGGAAGATTCCCTCAGGAGATGGCAGGAATGCTAGTTTTTTGTTTATGCAGCACAAAGCTGCACACTTGCATGGACATGCTCGTCTCTTTCCTCTTATTTTCAGAGTGCAACCCTAACCTGGAGATAGGTCGGCACAATTAGGCCAGCAAAGTTTGGCCCGCACAAGGGACACTGTAAAGTGCGTTTGGACCACTCTCGGAGTCAGAGGCCAGCTCACAGACGTGCGCCATCCTCCCTGACTCCGAGAATGGTCCAAACATGCTTTACAGGTGGGTGGCCCTTGTGCTGGCCAAACTTTGCTGGCCTAATTGTTCTGGCCTAACTCCAGGTTAAGATTGTGCTCTATCTTCTGCTTTCCAGACCTGCACAATGTGGTGTTCTTCCTCCACAATATTGCTGAACTGTTTTGCTTTCTTAATATCCCTTGAGCTTATGTTGTATAGCTTCCTTTTTAGTGGCCCTTTTGCTCCACCTTGACTTCCTTACTACTGGACAGAAACCTGCTGCCAGAATAATTCACTTAGCAGTCTTAGCTGATGAACCATTTTGAACACAGCCAACCACTCTAAGCCTTACTTCTTACTTACTTCTTATTCATAACCACATTGTAAATGATGTGGAAGCATCCAAAGATGGAGCATGGTTGAAGCTCAATATGACTAATCTAATCCTTCATCCCTGCAACTGTGTCTATTGACTCCATCACCAAAACTACTTCTGTTTGATTCATGCTGCCCTGCCCATGAAAAGTCTTTCTATCAGCCACTGTATCTAAATAGTATGTCTTTGAATACTAAAGAGACTTGACTGGCCACTATTAGAAATTGAATAATTGCACAAGTTGAAGGCAGGTTACCCAAAACCAGAAACTCAGTAGAAGGCGTGGATGAGAGTTGAGCCCGAAGCATCAGCTGCCCCAACAAAAAACAAAAATTTCCCTAAACTGCTTTCAAATTTAGTTGGAACTCATAATTTGCCCAAGGTTTGCAGTGGAAATTAACTCGTTTAACTCCATGGAACTTCTCTCATACATAGAGATGTGATGGCCCGGAAAAAAACTGGAATTTTTTTGGAAAAAAACCGTTTTTTTCTTTTTTTTCCTGAAGCATTTTTGTTTTTTTCTGAAAAATTGGAAAAATTGAAAAAAGAAAAAATTGATTATGGAATATTTTATTTTTAACATGATGAATAAAATATTTTAAGACAAGGTATTCAAATATTTTCTAAATTTCTAAAAAATGTGTATGGTATCAGATTATTCTAATTTCTGTGCACCGAGGACAAGCAAATCCTAGGTTACAAGCTGAACCCTCCAGTGTAAAAACTGGGTTTTTTTCTGAGCTTCAAAATTTCCAGAAATTTAACATCTCTAACAGTCTCTGACTCCTTGCTTCTCGCCTTCTTCAGACTCCTCCATCCTCTGCAGCATGTGAAAGAAACTGGTCTATGTTTGGAAACACATTAAATCAAGATAAACTGACATGTGAAAGGGTAGAGAAGCTTGTTTCAATCCAGGAAAATTTTCAGTTCTAAAAACTGTGATAAAAACTGTGGACTTCTAAAAACGGTGATAATGACAGACACAACAGAGTAGCTGCAGAAGCAGAGACTGATACTGATAATTACAGCTCAGAAAATGATTCTGATTAAATTTCATGCCCATTCATTGAGTCCCACTCCCTTCTATACAATTCCCCCCTCTTCAATTCTTTTTATGAGAATGGGTTTTTTATTTTTATTTAATATTGTAGAGGAAATATGAATAATTGTTACTTCTGGATTTTTAAAAATTGTTTTGTGGAGGTTTTTTTGTCTGTTCCACATAAACTAATAAACAGTTCAGGAGATTGTTGCTCCATTTGTTACAATTACAAATAAATAAATATTAAAGTAAATTCTGTTTGTAATAATTGTTTGGATACACTATATTTTTAATATGCTAGTTGTGATAATTTTATGCCGTCAAATTGTCCATAGTCATATTTTATGTTCCTAAAGTAACAAATGACTTTGGAAAAGGGAAAAAAGTGCTAATGTAGCATTTTTTTTCAATTTTTCCAAAAATTTCAGTTTTTTCCAAAAAACACCCCCATAAAAAACGGGTTTTTTCTGAGCTTCCAAATTTCCAAAAAATTTATATCTCTACTCATATGTAGAGCAACAGCAGAGAGCAACTGTCCCTATTCATCCCAGCATATTGTTTCTCCCAGAGCATAATCCTAACTGGAGTTAGGGTGGCACATCAAAGTTTGGCTGGCACAAGGGCCGCCATAAAGTGATTTTGGACCACTCTTGGAGTCAGGGAGGATGGCGCACATCTGTGTGCTGGCCTCTCTGACTCCAAGAGTGGTCCAAACATACTTTACGGTAGCCTTTGTGCTGACCAAACTTTGCTGGTCTAACTCCAGGTTAGCATTGTGCCCCCAGGGGCTATTGCTTCTTTAGTCCTTCATTATACATTGTGAGCCCTTTGGTGACCATTCCTCTTATTCCCATTGCTGCTTAAGCTTCTTTGAGAACTGTTTTGATTGGCAGGCATGTTTCAGTATTCTAACTAATAAGACCACTACCTTATGAATCTTGGCTCTTGGAATTTTGCAGCAGTACAACAATGTTGTAGATGGTTATAATGCTATTATGTTAAAAACACTAATTCTGAAAGAGAATATAGTGTAATTTTTGTTCATTTTTCCCCCCCAAAAATGTCTAATTCTCCGTTGGAACAAATTCCTCAGGAAAAACATGGCTTTGTTCTTAAATGGTTCCATTTATTTTTCCTGGCCTTGACAACTCTAAGCTTCCTGTGTCCTTGCTTCCATCTCAGCCTTTTAGCTTCTTTTCTTGCCTGCCTTCTGAATTAGTGAAATTCTGAAGGCCACTACAGTCATCTGACCTCACTAAAGAAAGGATGCTGAGCAACTGTAAAAAGTATATTGCCACTCACATATCAAGTGGTGGCAAAAGAGGTTGCAAAGGTGGTATTGCAGAGGTGGCCAAGTTTGCAGATGACACAAAACTTTTCCGGGTGGTGAAAACCAGAAAGGATTGTGAAGAGCTCCAGAAGGATCTCTCCAAGTTGGGGGAATGGGCAGCCAAATGGCAGATGCGTTTCAACATAGACAAGTGTAAAGTGATGCACATTGGGGCAAAAAACCAAAACTTTACCTATAGGCTAATGGGTTCTGAGCTGTCTGTGACAGCTCAGGAGAGAGATCTTGGGGTGCTGGTGGACAATTCAATGAAGGTATCGACCCAGTGTGCAGCAGCAATTAAGAAGGCCAATTCCATGCTTGGGGTAATTAAAAAAGGGGTTGAGAATAAAACAGCCAATATTATCATGCCATTGTACAAATCGATGGTAAGGCCGCACCTGGAATATTGTGTACAGTTCTGGCCGCCGCCCCTCAAAAAGGACATAGTGGAACTGGAAAAGGTGCAGAAGAGAGCGACAAAAATGATTACGGGGCTGGGGCACCTCCCTTATGAAGAAAGACTGCAGCGTTTGGGGCTCTTCAGCCTAGAAAAAAGGCACCTGAGGGGGGACATGATTGAGACATACAAAATAATGCATGGAAGGGATAGAGTCGATAAAGGGATGTTCTTTTCCCTCTCTCAAAACACCAGAACGCTAAAACTGAGGGTTGGGAGAGTTAAAACAGATAAAAGGAAGTACTTTTTTACCCAGTGGGTAGTTAATCTGTGGAACTCTTTGCCACAGGAGGTGGTGATGGCATCTGGTCTGGATGCCTTTAAGAGGGGATTGGACAGATTTCTGGAAGAAAAGTCCATCGTGGGCTATAGGCCATGATGGATTGTGCAACCTCCTGACATTAGTAGTAGGCTACTTCAGAGTACTGGGTGCAAGGGAGTGGCAACCAGATGCAAGCGTCTTGTTGTCTCATGCCTCCCTGGGGCACCTGGTGGGCCGCTGTGAGATACAGGAAGTTGGACTAGATGGGCCTTTGGCCTGATCCAGCAGGGCTCTTCTTATGTTCTTATTCGTTAAAATATGGGCAAAGCATAAGAAAGTGGGAGCGGAGTACATTGGCCTTTAAAGGTAGAACAGTGGTTCTCAAGCGCTTTAGATTGAGACCCACATTTTAGAATGGCACTTGTATTGGGACACACCAGAAGTGATGTCATTAACTTGGAATTGATATCATGGCCAGAAGTGACATCATCGAGCAGGCAGTGCTGTCATTGGGCCTAAATACAAACGACACTCCTGGAATGATGAAACATTCTCAACAGAAAGCAAGATTAGAACAAAATATAAAAGCACTAAACTAAAAATAAAACTTTATAAAAAATCACTTGAAAATTCAAACTATTAACACTCATAAAAGGAATACAGCAAGAGTAAGGTTTGCAGCTTACAAGATGGCTGCTCCCAGCGTTCCACGACCCACCTGACATGAGGTCACAACCCACCAAGTAGAACCCACTGAAGTAGAACATAATTTATAGAAGATAAGTAGAGAGCCATTTAGTGTTTTTAAAGATATGAGAACACATGCCCATAAAGCATTTACTTGAGATTCAGCAAAGATCCAGCAAGTCCTTCTAATGTCAAAAGATCCCAGAAAAAGAATTGTTTCTATGCCTTAGAAACAGCTAGATTTTATGAAGGTTTTAAGACATCACCATGAGAAAACTATTGTTGAGAGAGAAAGAACATTTCCTTTTAAAAAACAGATTTTAGGACCTCACCAGTAATGAAGCACTTTTTTTTGTTAAATGGCAGAAATGTATTAAAGCTTATTCCATATGGAGAAATTAGCTTTGAATAGCTGGTATTTTAATGCTAAATATGTTGCTAAAATAAAGTGCACAAGTTGTGCTTCCAAAATATTTGACGATTGGTCCAGATGTGTGCCTAGCTTAATTTTCTTGGATTCAAAGCACGTTTCCTTTCCTCCTGTTTAGAATTCTTGATTTAACGAACCTCAGCTACTAAAGGAGAACTTAAAAACACAATATTGCTCCTTACTGGGTACATGATCTAATAATTAACAGTAGTTGTTGTAATTCTTTTGTTATTGGGCAGTCTGTTGGAGCACATGACAGATTTTATAGCTCTTTTTTACAGGAAAAGCCCTTACCGTTGCTACCTCAACTATGCATTTTCATGTTGGGTGTGTCAGGAAAATTGTATGATGTTTTGGAAGCCAAGTCAAAAGCTTAAGAATCCAGTAAGATTCATATTTATACTTTCTCATATGTCTTCTGAATGTGCTTCAGAGTCTGGAACTGAGTTTTGAGACTTGGCATGGCCTCTGTTACACTTTTAAAAAACTTGGCTCTGGGTGTGTGTACTCATTCTTACCGTGAAGACTTGTATTTGAATTCCTTTCATTTTGTAAGGATGTGTTTATGAGAATCTGTTTTACAGGATGAAAGACTAAAGATTAAAACATTATGAAAGAAGACAGATGTAATATAAAAGAGATTCACAGCGGGTCCTTCAGCTGTGGTGTGAGTTCAGCATCACAATTTGAATGACAGATGTACATACCAGTGCTGGCTCAGCTGTTAATCTTCTCCCTCTGCCTGGGCTGCCCGCAAGCTGCCTGATTTGTAAAAAGTGCTTTAAAGTGGTATATGAAGGGTTTATCCCATATATGTGCCTCTCTTTTTCTTTATTCATAACAGCGGGAGCACAGTTTTTATGATGTATGCCCTTCATTGTATAGCCACCTTGAGAGCACACATTTTTGAGGGAAAGGTGGGAGAGTATTTAATTTTTTTAAAAAAGTGTGTAAAACTGCTCAGAAGATTGAGAAGGGGAAAGGTTTCCTATCTGTGCTGTCCAGTCAGTTTTTGCTGCAGATAAGTGTGTTTTAAGAACGGTCTGAGAGAGGAAGGATACCAAAAGGAAGAGGAAGGCTCTCAAAATGTGCAGTAGCCAACACATGCAGGCCCTCTTCCATTGTTATGGCCTTCACTGTGGCCTTCTCGCATTGCTTTTTCACCACACATCATGTGAGACCCTGTGGCAAGGCTTTTTTAAGCATTGCCCACTTTGCCTGTTACTGAGATCTAAAAATGGCCCTTCGGAGTATGGATGAGGCCTTGGCTAAGTTTAAAAACAAACCAGAGTATCGAGGAAAAATCCACTTTGTGGGTCTTCCCAAGACTAGCATTGCCTCTCCTGAACGACATTCTGGCAACGCCAGTGTGGGTATGAGTTTTTCCCCACAGCATACTTATTTAATTTTTCACATTTTTATACCTTCCATCCTTCAAGGAGCACAAGATGGTGTACATGATTCTTTCCTCCTTTTGTCTCTGGGGCAACCCCATCAGCTAAGTTTGGCTGAGATAACTGGTCCTGTGCACCCGGTCTTCTGATGTAAATCACATGTTTTGCTGCAGGGGCATCCGTGCATGAATGTCGTTTGGGAAAAGACCCATTCGTGTAAAAAAAATACCTACAGAGAATACAAGACTTTCTAGTGACATGGAAAGCTTTTATATATATATATATATATATATCAGCAAATATTCACTGAAATGAGTAACCATTATTATTAGCAGCTAAGTGTGTTTACAGTTCAGTTCAAAGCTATTATGCTGATGGATTGTTTAGTGAGCATCCAAACCAAGAATGTGCTTTCCAAACCAGCTGCTACCATGAAGAGATGTATAAACCACAAGATGAAGTGTTCTTTATCAGTGCAGAAGATAATTAGCAGTTGCCATGTTGACCAAGGGAGGTCCTCCAAACTATACTTATTCTCCTGCCCCAGCTACTGCAGTAGGGGCCATGTTTTTGTAGTTGCACAGCTGGATCCTAACATGAAAGTTGGTAATTCATCTATATTCCCATTGGCCATTTTTAGATCTCAGTAACAGGCAAGGGGTGACAGTTGGAAGGTCACACACCACAGGGTGTGGTGATCTTTCAGCAGAAGTGCTGTGGATCATCTAGTGCCCAGGATTATACTGGTCCACTCCCCCCGTGTAGTTTTTCACTGTGTTTTAGAGATTTCAAGCCTTGAGCAAACTGAGGCCACTATACAAAGCTATACTGTACTGATTATTTGTTGTTGTTTTTTATAACAAGCCAATGTAACATGCTTTTCTGCTGGAAAATAGAGTGAGATTAAATTCTGTTTACTTGCGAAAGCAATGGTTTAGCCTCATCATCAGGCACTTTGGCAATGATGAAACAATATGGCGATATAAGATCATAAATGAATAAAAAGACCAGATCCAAGAGTTGAAAAGCTTATAAATTGGCAAGACATAAAGGTTTTATTATCAGGCTGATACCCCTAATTGATATAAACATGAAGCTCTGCATAGTCTCCAGTACTTGGAAGATAAGCATCTAAATAATATTTAAATGGATATTCACAGTTTAAAAGCCCACAGGGGTGTGATTGTACTTGGTTTAATTAAATGAGCTGAGCCCCTGATAACTGCACTATTTCGCCTAAATAAAATAGTTTTTATGCACAGGCGTCTTTGTGCTTGGCTGGGACAATAAAAAGGCAAGCCCTAGTACTATAGAGTTTTCAAGTGAGCAGTTTTTATTTAGCTAATTCATCCTCTACAGAAGCATAGATTATAATAACCGCTGCCACTGGGTTCTTGAAGTGAAGTAAATATTGGACAGTCGAACTTTCCGATTGGGTCACTATGGTAGAATATAAGCAGAGTGAAAATTTTTGCAACACTATAAGCCCCATACAGGCTTCTTCAGGCCCCATACAATATCCTTCTTTATACGTAGCGGTGGTAGTTTTCATCTTAGTGGAAGACCACATACCCAGGATCCACATGCACACTTCATACAGGCCCTATATATGTAGATACAATCTGTGTGATCTGTACTTTTACAGGGAGTGCAATATGTATATGAATTACACATTTTCGAGCGCAATCCTAACCTGGAGTTAGACCAGCAGAGTTTGGCCAGCACAAGGGCCACTGTAAAACATGATTGGCCCTCTTTTGGAGTCAGGGAGGATCTGTATGCTGGCTTCTAGCATACGTTGGGCAGGAAGTCTAGCCGGGAGGGTAAAAGCCGCAGTCATGCCCGAAGATAGATCCGAAGGTCGCCAGTTCGAGAACACCGGAAGTTTCCATGAGTGGCAGACCTTGAGAATGTCGCTGATAAGATCTGAGCTGTGTCCGGCTGCCTGTGAGAGGGGAGTTGTGTCGGGCCAGCTGTTTCTTGGTGAGAGCAAGAAGTCATTTATCAGCCGGCAGGAAGGCAATCATGCGGCTAAGAAAGAAAGGCTGGACTTGAAAGTGTCATCTGAATGTAGCAGTTCTTGTAAGATTAGAACTTATTTGTGATTGTAAAAACGCTTTGGGTTTAGAAATGCCTGCCTATGTAAACCGCCTTGAATAAAGTCAAAAGAGCAATCTAATGACCTAGAAAGGCGGTATATAAATACTAAGTATTATTATTATTCTCTGACTTGGAGAGTGGTCCAAACATACTTTACTGTGGCCCTTGTTCTGGCCTAACTCCAGGTTAGGATTGCGCTCTGAATGTGATCGCATGAATCACACCTATATGCATAGTGGTCTGCAGAGTGCTATATATGTACAGAAATTCCTGAATGGCAGACAAGATAGAAGCATGTAAAGGCTTCACGCTCATCCTGACCAACAGGATGTACCAAGTAGCCCAGTAGCAATAATAATGTTATGTATCTAGGATTTTTTTCTTTTCTCCCCCCCCCCATCCAGTTTACTGTGGAAATGAATCTGAGTCTGAAAGAAGCTGAAGAATTCTCTCCATATAAATGCCTAAATAAATTGGAGGGCAACTGTGCTTTGCCCACTTCTTTTATGTGAAAAGCCTTCAGCAGTGGCAGTGGTGCATGCCAGATGTCTCAGCTGTTTTCCTCCTTATGTTTGTATGGCCTTTGGAGACCAACAGGAAAAAAAGAAGCTACAACTAATTGATTTACCAGTCATAGTTAGGATTTTGGGAAATATTCTGCTAACTCTGGCTGAATATTGCTGCTGCCTTTTTTCGTCTCTGTGCTGCCAAAGAATCCTGCCCCTCTGACCTTATAAGCGGAAAATCTAAACAGAATGTAATTGTTTATATCCTTAGGCAGTGACACCCAATTTTATAGCAGTAAGGATTTCCGCAGGAACCCTTTCTGGACGTGGGTGGGGTGCTGCTAATAGGGCTGCGATACATAATTTGCGTCTGTGTACCCTTTCCGTCCTGCTAAAAAGAAATGTTATGTGACTTGGGTGGTGAGAGTTACAGGAAACTATGTCTCCTGCTTCTGAACGTATATGAGGTTTATAGTCATGGGGGATAGATTTTTGCCATGTTCAACAGTGGCCATTTCTATTTCTGATCTTTGTGTTGCTGAAATCTGTGCGTTTCTTACTGGTATCTGTAGATTTAAGCACGTATAGCTGTCAGTTGGATTGATTGGAGTCTTTGGAGTTAAAAGAGTAGTGTGACAAGTAATCTTGCATGCTGTGCTGTAAGTGCCTGGCTTCAGCTCCAAACTGCGCATAGCATCAGTGGACCATGCAGCAGACTACTGAAGCTTTAAACCCTGTAAGTAGTCTACAGAACATTCCTAGGACAACTATTTAAATATATGATGGTTTGTTGTTGCTAGTTGATTGCTAAACATATATTTCCTGGTGCTTATTTATGTGCATAGATCAATAGAAATATTTCTAGAGTTCACAGTATGCTCAGCATGGAGCTCTGTAACCAGGACAACAAATTCCTGTAACTGTGCATCAAATGGGGGAGAAAAATTAAATTGCCTCCTTTCATACAGCAGGCCATTAGGTGCAACTTGCAAGATGGAAGTATGGGGTAGAGGCAGAAATGTCACTATTTTATCCAGATGAGGAAATGATGCTGTCTGCCTCCAAAGCATGCATATGCCTGCATACCCTTCTCCCACTATAGCACAAATTTAAAAAGAGTACTGTAATTTGAAGGGGTTGGAGATTTGCCGAACACTCGTGTTGATCCATAGTCCAAGCATATATTAAAACGTTTACCTGAATCAACCAGCCGTATCCACTGCCATCCCTATTCCAGCACCCCAACGGGATTTTGCAGTGCTTGCAAGCACATGTGTATACATAAGACTGGTGTTTGGTGTACGGTTGTTCTCATTTGTCTACCATCACTTCCCTTAGATTCCACAGCTTCTTTTGTAAAGTGCCAAGCCTTGATTATCCAGGGAGTAGAACCTCTGCACTCCCAGCATCCTCCCCTCTTAGCTACTTTACAAGAAACAATGCGGGGAAAAAGGCAATGGGCCTTTCCCCCACATTCAGGGAAGTACTGGGGAGGTAAGTGTCTCAGTCGTAGTGTAGCTAGAGGAGGAGGTAACACTCCCCCGCCCCGCCCCGCCCCCCAATCATCTTCACACGCTCTCCAAGGCATGACAAGTGAATTTGAATAGGGGAGTCACTGGGCCTTATTGTGGGCTTGGAGTGGTGATGGGAGATGGATGGTTGTGAGGTGCCTCCCACCAGGATGGCACCTCCCCAACCTACTGCATGAAGTGGCCTTTTTGGTCAGCCTCCTGGATGGGCCACTGTCCATATCATTTTTCTATCTCATCACCAAGAGTGTTAAAAGAAATAAACAATGAATTTGAATCTCATCTTGGTTCATGGTTTGATAAAGTTGTGTCGTTTTAGGAGGGTGGAATAAGAGAAACCACATGAATTTGTCTGTTTTCAAGAAGCTTCACTATGCTCTGTCTTGTACAAACTGGTGTTAGGTATTTGTCTAAGCAACTGCAGAGTCAAGTATTTCTAGGTTTGTTCAAATCTCCCCCTAAACATTTGTTTGCTGCGATTCTGTTATTCTGGTGATTCTCAAACGTTTTAGCACAGGAACCCACTTTTTAGAATGACCATCTGTCCAGGACCCACCTGTACTCCTCAAATATGTTAAAAAGAAAATATTGAAGCTGCAATGCACAAGGAATTCATTGTGAATAATAGGAACATTTTTCTATGTTGTTACACTCGTCCTCTGTAGCAGCTTTTACTGCCTATCTTCTATATGCTATCAAGAGAGCCAGGATATTGGTACAGAGGCATATCATTCTGCAGTAAAGCATTTTTTCATGTCTGGAGAACTGTAGATGTGTAATAGCATGTTCTAATCCACCTGCTCCTCAACTTTATGAGGTACAGGAGTTGGTGAGCAGATTGGGCAGCGGTTAAAAGCTAAAATACCTAAGTTTTCCAGATATCCCTTCATTAAAAAAAAATTCTCTCTTCCTCTTTCTTGTAGAGTGCCATATTTTTGTTGTATTTCAGAAACCAGATTTTTCTAGAGTTGTCTTTCCTTTTGATCTGGTGGTTCTAATCCCAACACTTTAGATACATTGCCACAATTGGAATCATGCCTACCTATCTCTTTATTATAGCGTGGTATGGAAAAACACACAGTCATGGAGATTGTGTATCCTCTGGTTGAAAGGAGTGCA
Source organism: Lerista edwardsae (assembly GCA_029204185.1). Lineage (NCBI taxonomy): Eukaryota > Metazoa > Chordata > Lepidosauria > Squamata > Scincidae > Lerista > Lerista edwardsae. The sequence continues at coordinate 10,231,581 of JAJKFI010000050.1, forward strand.
TTAATGCACAGTAGAATTCAATTAATGTGGTGTTCTTGTACTGTATTATAGATCACCAAAGCAGTACTATGCTATTCTCTATATAACCATTGGTGTGTTCAAGAAATCTGGAAACATATGTAACTTGCTCACCTTACTCTGCCTCCTCCAAAGGGTCCAGGTCAACATCACAGCGGTAGAAAAGTGGTATAAAAATCGTATAAATAAAAAAATAAGACATGGTGGGGCTTCCCTGGGGATTAAAAGAAGGAAATGATGGGCCCACAAGTTGCTACTCAGGATGGGTTTATTCAAGAGTGACATTTACAATCTCTTGAGGGTTCTGTAATACTTATTCAGGCACCCTTTTCCATTGCTGGATGTCCTGAATTTTGAGCTTCCTCATTTCAGCCCTTCAGAGCGAGCTCCACTTTTAAGGGTATGGGCTTGATTCAGGGACCTTATGCACCCAGGTAAGAGCTTAAGGCTGACAAGTCCTGGATGTATATTGGGACCTCTGGAAGCAGGGAATGTGTCACAGCCCTATAGCTCTTCTCTGCGACCATTGCTCATCTCCACTGTCACCATCCTGCTCTTCTTCACTTTCCGTCTGTTTCTTTCCCTGACCGTACATCCTTGGGCCTCCCCAAGCCCTTCCCCATCTTTCTGCAGATGGTCTCCTTCCCCGGTCTCCCGTGTCCATTGGTACTCAACGATGACATCACTTCCATGGTCAGAACAGAGTTATGCTGCTTCTCAGCTTCTCTAGACATGGGGGTGCTTTGGTGGTGCGTGCCTGGCTCCGCAACAAGAATCTCCAAAACTTTCTGCACAAGGGCCACATCATATATGATGATGAAACCTTTATTGGCATAAACATAACACATAAATAAAACAACAAACCCACAATTGCATAGCTCACAAAATCAATTATAAACAGTGGTAGTCTAATGATCAGGGATACCCAATAAACTAGCCTGATATAGGTCTAAACTTTCAATCTGATTTCTCGAGAACTTACTACTGTGGAGATAGAAAGGGCAACATTTTCAAGATTTCCTCCCTTCTCTATTGACCGAAGGGTTCACATGGCATCTGTCTCTGCCCAGCCCTGGAATCTTGCCAGAATGGGCATGAGATATTTCTGACAATGGGGCTTGTGTAGGGAGCAAAACAAGAAAATGTGTTCAAGTGACTCCAAGTAATTCAAGCCGCAAGGACAGAGCCTTGCTGACATAGGTATTCCCTTGGATCAGTCCCATAAAAGGGCTGAGGAAAGGCATTACATCTTGCCAGCATAAATGTTCTTTTTAACTGTGAGTTGTATAGCGGATATAAATAAGATGGCATCTTGCCAAACTGAACAGGTATATGAAAATGCAACGGAGAGCATAAGGTGCTGGCAATACTATATATGGGCATTTGAATGGTGACCCTGCTTTTTTTGTGTGTGTGGGGGCTCAAACAGAACCCCAGCAGATACCAATGTTGTACTGTATTTATCCCCCCTTAGCAGGTTGCTATCAGTTTGCATTCTAGTCTCAAAGAAGGGCAGTGCCAAAGATTTTCGAACTACCGCACCATTGCACTCATTTCACATGCTAGCAAGGTGATGCTCAAAATCCTACAAGCTAGGCTTTAGCAGTATGTGAATCGAGAACTACCAGACGTGTAAGCTGGTTTTCGAAGAGGGAGAGGAACTAGAGATCAAATTGCCAGCGTCCGCTGGATCATGGAGAAAGCAAGAGAATTCCAGAAAAAATCAACTTCTGCTTCATTGACTACGCGAAAGCCTTTGATTGTGTGGATCACAACAAATTGTGGCAAGTTCTGGAAGAGATGGGAGTACCAGACCACCTTATCTGTCTTCTGAGAAACCTATATGCAGGTCAGGAAGCAACAGTTAGAACTGGACATGGAACAACCAATTGGTTTCTATGCAGAGTACATCATGAGGAAGGCAGGGCTGGATGACTCACAAGCCGGAATCAAGATTGCTGGGAGAAATACCAACAACCTCAGATATGCAGATGATACCACTCTAATGGCAGAAAGTGAGGAAGACCTAAAAAACCTTCTGATGAAGGTGAAAGAGGAAAGTGCAAAAATTGGCTTAAAGCTCAACATTAAAAAAAACTAAGATCATGGCAACCACTCCCATCGCTTCCTGGCAAATAGAAGGGGAAGAAATGGAAGCAGTGTCAGAGTTTATTTTCCTGGGGTCCAAGATCACCGCAGATGGTGACTGCAGCCATGAAATAAAAAGACGTTTGCTTCTTGGGAGGAAAGCTATGGCAAACCTAGACAACTTAATAAAAAGCCGAGACATTACCCTGCCAACAAAGGTTCACATAGTCAAAGTAAAGCTATGGTTTTCCCAGTAGTCATGTATGGCTGTGAGAGTTGGACCATAAGGAAGGCGGAGCGCTGAAGAATAGATGCTTTTGAATTATGGTGTTGGAGAAGACTCTTGAGAGTCCCCTGGACTGCAAGGAGATTCAGTTGGTCAATCCTCCAGGAAGTCAAGCCTGATTGCTCCCTGGAAGGACAAATCCTGAAGCTGAAGCTCCAATACTTTGGCCACCTCCTGAGAAGAGAGGACTCTTTAGAAAAGACCCTCATGCTGGGAAAGATCCAAGGCAAAAGGAGACGGGGGCGGCAGAGGATGAGATGGTTAGACAGTGTCACTGAAGCGATGAACATGAAATTGGGCGAACTCCGGAAGCTAGTGGAGGACAGGGAGAAATGGCATGCTCTTGTGGTCCATGGGCTCGTGAAGAGTCGGACACAACGTAGTGACTGAACAACAACAAAGCAGGTTGCTATGGGCCCACCCCACCATCTCCCAAGGGCCAGATAAAAATAATCCGGGGGGCCCATTTGGCCCCCAGGCCATGGAGAGCCCTGCTCCACAATAAAGATTTATTTGAATAAACTAAACCAAATGTGTGTTAGCTGTATTCATCTAAGGTGGCATTCTGAACCTTGTATGGTATTTTAATTTACTTTGCTCATGGTTGATGTTTTCTAAATCTTTTGATATTCCAGTGATGGGATTATGTGGAAGTAGAAGGTGGAAGATTTCACTTGGAGACCATTTCATAGATATTGCAGGAGTGGGCAGAAGCTTTACAGGATAGTTAAGGGAGGTGCCAAATTTCAACCGTTAGCATCATTGTGTAGATTTTCAGAAAAGTATTGTGAAGAAATATGTTGGCCATCAAATGTAATTCATATATTTGCTTATAACATTGGTGTGTAACACAGGGAAAACACCAACTGTGTAGTTTCAGTACCACTAAGAGTAGGTACACGTGGAATAATGCTTGAAGCTCAATTGTGTTCTTTGCTTTCATCCTTGAGGTTCTAGGCTGCTGGGAATCAACTGATCAAGGGCACAGAGGATTTGTCTGTTAGCATGTTACATATGTTCATTGATAAAATACCTTTGTACTTTAACTATAAATAATAAAATTGAGAGCAATGAAGCCAAATAATAAGGTATGAACCATTAGCAAACACTAGTGTTTCAGTTGTATAATTTAAATTTCTACTCAAGAGCTTCCATTTCAAATATATTAAACAACTTGTCTCTACAAAGCCTGAGTTGGGTAACATGACAGTTTCTGACTGGAGAGATCTGTGCAATAGTGTTTTCACAAAGATTAAGCTGGTTAAATAACTTTTCTGAACTACCATATATAGTTACATCCAGGTGTTCTCAATTCAGCCAGTTTTCTTTAAAAAAAAATCCTTAACTTATTTTTTAAGGCTTAGATCCTACTATTCTTTGTATTTCTTGCTGTGTCTAAACCAAAGATACGTTCATAAAGTAGAAGGTTATATTCCACATATTTCTTTGTGGCTGGCTTTCCTGTTCAGACCAAAGTTATAAGATGAATGGCTGGTGTTTACAGTGGCTTCCCACACAGTAACTCTTGTGTCCTAGGATAGCTCAAATGGTATACTTCTCTCTTGATTTATTTATTTGTGTATATAGTCATGTCTTAATATTTCACAGAAGAGAACACCTTTCCATATTTTCCAGTTGCACATTTCTGGCAAAATACTGCCCACTTTCAGTCCACTATTTTGTTTAGTTTTCCTTACTTTTTGATGTAGGCAGGTGTTATGATTCCTTTGTAGAGGCAATTGCAAAACTTGCCTTACCAAAAAAAGTATGACCAGCCTATATAATTACGGTACTAAGCATATTTGGATGAATGTTGTAGCAAGAGCTATGTAGAAGTTATTGTTGTTGTTCAGTCGCTAAGTCGTGTCCGACTCTTCGTGACCCCATGCACCACAGAGCACGCCAGGCCTCCCTGTCTTCCACTAACTTCCGGAGTTCAACCAATTTCATGTGTATTGCTTCGGTGACACTATCTAACCATCTCATCCTCTACCTCCCCCTTCTCCTTTTGCCTTCAATCTTTCCCAGCATGAGGGACTTTTCTAAAGAGTCCTCTCTTCTCATCAGGTGGCCAAAGTATTGGAGCTTCACCTTCAGGATTTGTCCTTCCAGGGAGCAATCAAGTTTGACTTCCTGTAGGATTGACCTACTGGATCTCCTTGCAGTCCAGGGGACTCTCAAGAGTCTTCTCCAACACCATAATTCAAAAGCATCTATTCTTCAGCGCTCCGCCTTCCTTATGGTCCAACTCTCACAGCCATACATGACTACTGGGAAAACCATAGCTTTGACTATGTGAACCTTTGTTGGCAGGGTGATGTCTCGGCTTTTGATTAAGTTGTCTAGGTTCACCATAGCTTTCCTCCCAAGAATTTAATTTAATGGCTGCAATCACCACCTGTGGTGATCTTGGAGCCCAGGAAAATAAACTGTCACTGCTTCCATTTCTTCCCCTTCTGTTCGCCAGGAAGTGATGGGAGTGGTTGCCATGATCTTAGTTTTTTTTAATGTTGAGCTTCAAGCCAATTTTGGCACTTTCCTCTTTCACCCTCATCAGAAGGTTCTTTAGGTCTTCCTCACTTTCTGCCGTTAGAGTGGTATCGTCTGCATATCTGAGGTTGTTGATATTTCTCCCAGCAATCTTGATTCTAGCTTGTGAATCATCCAGCCCTGCCTTCCTCATGATGTACTCTGCATATAAGTTAAATAAATAGGGTGACAGTATACAGCCTTGTTGTACCACTTTCCCAATTTGAAACCAATCGGTTGTTCCATGTTCAGTTCTAACTGTTGCTTCCTGACCCGCATACAGGATTTTCAGAAGATAGATAATATGTAGAAGTACCTTCAGTTATTAAGCTATGGAAAGCTAGGGAGCTGCACTCTGGCTTTAGATCCTGAACATGTCTTATTCTATGAACTGAGAAAGGCACCCAGAATTATTTCAGTGAGCATCGTCAGGGTAGGTGATGCCTAGTTCTTTGAGGACTTAGTTTTGATCCTGTATTTGGTCAGCCCACTGCTTTTGTTTGTGCCCATGAAAAAGCACAAAAATGCACTGTTTTATTATCCCCACGACCTTTCTATTCCTCGAATGTTACTGAGAGCACAATCCTAAACTAAAAATCCTAAACTGGAGTTAGGCAGGCACAGTTAGGCCAACAAAGTTTGGCCGGCACAAGGGCCACCATAAAGCATGTTTAGACCACTCTCGGAGTCAGGGAGGATGGCTCACGTCTGTGTGCTGGTCCCTCTGACTCTGAGAGTGGTCCAAACATACTTTACGGGGGCCCTTGTGCTGGCCAAACGTTACTGGCTTAGCTTATGCCAGCCTAACCCCGTTTAGGAATGTGCCCTGAATGCACTTGGATAGTGGCCTGCATGTATGGAAGGCGAAAATGTCTTCTTTAGTCTCCCAGTACAATAAAACGTCACCCAGCAGAACATAAACTGAAATAAAATGGCATTTCAGTTATTCTGTGAAGTACTCATATCCTGCTCTTGCTCTGCTCAAGCTTGGATCAAAACAGAAAAATCCCCTTTAGCAGGAACCTTGATGTGTAACAAAGTCATGCATGCAGGAGCGTGTCTTCTGCTAACAGGGAGTTGCACTCCCATCCTAGGACTTTGGCCATACTGTATGCAGTTAGGCCAGCACCAACCACATTGCAGGCTGCAGAAATCTAGTAAAACATCTGAGTGTGTGCCCCAATGTATCTTTCAAGGCTTAGTGTATTCTTGATGCTTGCTCACAATACAGAGCTGCTTCATAACATCCCAGGATGTATCTTGAGGACATGTGATACATCCCACCTTGCTGAAGCTAAGCAGGTGTAAGTTCGGTCAGTACCTGGATGGGTGATTTCCTGGGAACTCTGTATATGTCACCTTGAGTTCCATGATGGAAGAAAGGCAAGATTATATACAGGCATGCCCCAGTATCCGCTGGGGTTGTATTCTGGACCCCACCATGGATACCTGAAACAGTGGATACTGTGGGTGCCTTTTTAAAGATAGGGGAACATGAGTGATTTTGTTGCGGTAAGGTAAAAGCAAGAGATTTGTATAATGTTCCTGTATTTTTTTAATAGGCATCCCAGTGTCCATGGTATTCGTGGATAACTGAAACGGTGGATATCAAATCAGGTCACGACTGTACAAAATTGAAAGTATTCAAAACATCTAAAATTAAACTGAGCTAAAAACTCCTGGGGGTTAGTTCATCATTTACTTAATGCGAGGTGTCTGACAAAATGTCGCTTGCTATTATCTTTTAGTTTCAAGAACAAATGATGTTGCTAACGCATTCATAGGGCTGGTGTGCAGTGACCAATAAATCTAGTTCAGTAAGCTCCAGATCATTATAACTTGTCTTTGTTATTCACTCCATTAACATCAATCATGATGGATGCTTCCGGTATTCATATGCTATCAGACTAATTCCCTAGGAATTCGGTGACAATTTATCATTTATAGTATGTTATGTCATCAAAAAATCTTTAGCATGTGTGTTTATAAGAAGGGAGTATTCCAGTGAACAAGGCAGTCTTGGAAGGAAGTATTGGACAACTGCTGTCCTGAAAATGTTTAAAGTACTTGACTTTTATTAGATGTTTGTTTTCTCCCCCACTTTAAAATATTAGAATAGTTCCTCAATTAAGCCTTGCATTCCTGTGAACATGCTGTGAAACAATATGTAGAAGCTGATAACACACTTTTTTTGTCCTATATTTTATTACAATCTAAAGTTAATGATTCAAGAGTTATACAACTTGTCTTCTGGCAGAAATTCCTGGCAGTGGAGCAATGCTAGTATGAATGTGCAAGGCAGTAGTGCTGATATTAGCAATAATTTTCATGTTAAGGAATTTACATGGGTTTTTCAACCTGGAGAGATAAGATATTGCTAGGGACATAATCTTTTTCTGCAAACGCTCTTGACAACTTTTTAGGCCAAGCTAATTTCAGAAATAGATTTTTAAATGGGCCTTTTAAAAACCTAGATAAAGTCTTTGAATTGAGCTCAGATATTGGAATTAACATAACCCCAGTGGAATTTTAAATGTCATCATGTCCTTTCTACAGCTGAATATAACTTGTTATGATAACAATCATAATATGCGCCATTTAAAGTACACTAATTCCTTGTCTAGGTTATCTAAATCATATTTAGCCAGCACGTTTAAACACTGATGACTATAACTGTTCATTTATTATATGTAGCTTTTATGTTTTTGATTGTATTTGAGAGGTTTTATTTAACTTATGAGCCACTGTGAGTCTGGATACACATTTTAAAAAGGAAATGGCATATTCTATTGACTTGAAAGGGAGAGATGCAAGTTTACTGAAATCAATCGGACTTTGGGCCCTTTCGTATCCAATTTTCCAGTGCCAGTGCAGCCATTCCAATGGGACACGTGGGGCATCCTACAGTGGGGGTAAGTCACAGAGGCCTCCTCAAAGTAAGGGAATGGTTTGTTCCCTTACTTTGGGGCTGCATTGAAACTGTATCGGGCTAGAAAGTTGGATAGTATTGGGCTCTTAAAAGCCCTTAATATAACTTGCCTAGCACATGTCATTTCCCCTTACCCTAAGATGACCACCAACTGCCTCCTAACCTCTGCTGGATACAGTGCAGGCTAGTCAGCCTCCTGTTTCAGAGCAGGTTAGGATTGTGCTCTTAATCAACTTTCCCATTTCTCACTAGAAACATAATTTCTGTTTTTTAACCAATTCTTTATTAGGGGACATTAACCAATGCACATTTATCTCTTTATATTTACATAGCTTGCAGGAGCTCAGCCCTTTACAAACTGCAGAAGTTGAGCTCTTTGCAGGGCATTTACTGTAGCTCCTGCAGTTAGCAACATCGCTCTGCAAAGTCTTCAGCTCCTGCAATGTGCAAAATAGCTACTGAGCTCTATGGCAGGGCAATTAGCAGCTATCTTGCAAACTGGAGGAGCTGAGCTGTTTGTAGAGTAATTTAATTGGCAACAATCTGAGGTTTGAATAGCTACAGGGCTTGAGGCAATCAGTTATCTCATTTTGCCATCACCTGTGTTAACATTGGAGGCTCTGCTCAGCCCACCAGAAATCTGCTTCCAACCCACTTTACTTAGCTTTATTGATACGTTCTGAAGAGGGAATGCTGACTTCTTAATCAGTTAATTTACACATTCTAATCTAATTGTATATTGAAAGAGTATCCTTTCAAAAATCATAGGTAATACTTGCTTGGTGTATCCTAAGGGTGGTATCCTAAATTTTGTTAGTCCTAACTAAAGTTAGTCAACATGACTTAAGTTCCTTATGACTGACTAAACGTACAATGCAGTTTGGTATGTTTACTCAGAAGTAGGTCCTATGTGCTCAGTGGAACTTACTTCAAAGAAATGCATTGGATAGCTATACTACCTTAAGATGAAACCTAAACTATTGTGTTTCATAATTAGGTTTAAGCAGCTAATTATGGTTAGACAACTTGGATTAATTTGGGTTTGTCACCTATGAGAATTCATGGGTGCTGGGGAAGCATAAAATGATGGGTGTTTCGAAACAAGACTTAACAATTTTTAAGTACTAATTATATTTGTGTTGTCACCATCTTTATCATTAGAGTTGTTACTCTTACTGCTTATTTTGTACAAGCATGCCCCGGGATCCACTGGGGTTCTGTTCTGGACCCCACAAAACAATGAATACTGGCGATACCTTTTTAAAGATAGGAGGAACATCACTGGTTTTGCTGCAACAAGATAAAAAAAGACATTTGTTTAATGTTCCCCTATCTTTTTAGTAGGAATCCAAGTATCCATGGTTTCCTTGGATAACTGAAACTGTGGATACTGAATCAGTGGATACTGGGGCACCCTGTATTGGGGAAAACGATGAGTCATATAACAACAGTACCCCCTTTTAAAACCACTAGGTATGGTTTAAAAATTAAACTTTATTTCTACTGTATCTTTTTGTAGGATGGGTCATTGGGCAACATTGATGACTTAGCTCAGCAGTATGCAGATTATTATAATACCTGCTTGACGGATGTCTGTGAGAGAATGGAAGAGCTGCGCAAACGGAGAGTTTCCCAGGACCTTGATGTGGTAAGTGTATAAAGAAGAGCAACAGTGCTCATTTTCAAAGTACATTTAAAGGAATATTCAGCTTTGTGTCTAGGCATAAATATTCAAGAGCATTCCTGCAATTCATTTTATCTGTAGATATAAAGTGGAAATAGAACCGTTGTAAGGTAGAAAAACACCTCTTCAATGGTCTTTTGAAATACCTGGGGAACAAAATATGTTGTTGTTCCTAACCCAAGTTGATTGTATGGCTTGTAAAAAACATGTTCAAGGCTCTCCAGTCCAGTGTTTTTTTTTTCAGCTTTCTATTCAGGAAATTATCTACTCCAAATGGCACACTCTTCCTGAACTGTCTGTGCACTGCAGCATTTTCTATAGGTATTATAGCTATCTGTACACCAATTGCTTCTCGTAATCCACAAATTGACCCCTGGACAGTCTCAAGCAAACACTGTGAAAACTGAGGCTAATCCCATATTGGTAACCTGGAGGTTTTCTTTGATATCAAAAATCCTGTGATGACTTGGTAAGCTTTCAAACTATGTGTTCTTCAGCAGATCTCAAAATAGGTGAATTCTTAAATCCAGACCACTGGGCCTGGTGCATTTCGAATGAGTGAACAGACTATATTAATTAGGTTATAAAGATATTTTCCCTGGAGAAATGGTTAGGGGGTTGAAACTCTTAAACAATGCAGTCAATTAAAAATATACAGGAAATTAAAATGTAATAACCAAAGAGACACTTGCTTCTCTATTTCTAGTACTTGGCAAACGGAACAAAAAATATTCCTTAGCAAAGTTGGAAGTTTAATTTCTAATCATGCTCTGTTAAGAATCCATTCAGATGAAATTTATGTTATTACCAAGTGTTTGTGATGGCAAGGGAGGTTACTGTCAAGGCTCGACTTATCAAAGCCGTGGTGCTTATTAATATGATCCTGTGAATGCCCCACGGGGTAAAGGCACACAGCATGACTTAACTCTTCTAAATTGAATGTCTTAATTATTTTGTGCGACTGAGGAAGAGAGTGAACCATTGTTGCTAGTCATGAGGTCTGTGACAGTCTTTTAATTGTTCTTTGAGTCACTACATTACTTGTCATTATCTGCTTGCACAAATTGAGTTTCAGAAATTGACACAATACGAAATGCCAGATCTCATCTTCTCTGTGCTATTTTCTCATCCAAGGCAGACTAAATTATTTGTTTCCAACACAGTACCAAGCCTATCTGGAAAACACACAGCTGACCACCTCAAGACTAGATCAGCTGAACATACATGACACAGAATCATAAACGGGCAACTTAACAGCCTGTGTGCACATAAATCATGGGGAAGCAGACATCAGGCCCTTATGTTCAGTATATGAACAGCTGTTTTAATATGGATTACTGATTTTTTTTACTCGTCGAAGTGAAGATGATTTGAATATAGCATTAGTTATAATGTTGTGAGTTGTCCATATTTTTATTTTTTAAAGGTCATATTAAAAGCAAAATCACAGGATCATAGGGGTGAAAGTAACTTATATAGCCCAGTAAGCCTCTGTTTAAGACCTTGAGCAAGCTAACGAAGTTTCACATTGTAGAACAGTTCCATGCTTTAGATGTACACATGTAGGGTATATGTGTATAAAATATTTAGTTCCTTTTCTGCCTTTCAGCTTCACAATGAACCACCAAGGCAGTGAATATTCTATTTTTTTAATGACAATAATATAATCCAAAAACAAGCAAAAAATAACTAATCATTACAAATGGCAGGTAGAATCCTACATGCATACCAAAATGCATACCAAAACATGCATGTTTTTCCTATGTCAAGATTAGTTATGTGTTTTTATGTATTTTGCTGGCTAATAGGACTGTGTGGGCGCAGTACCTGGATTTGGCAAGAGTGGGACAAGAAGAGGGACAAAAAGCTCTTAGGGTGACTATCATTTCTCACAAGGGTGTGCCTTGTTGGAAGTGGGGTGTAAGTTTCAAGGCTATGCTTTCTGCTTGAGCAATGCTACAGCTCCCCATGCAAACTTGCATGAGAAGTGGCATTGTCCAGGCCAAAAGTATGTGAGAGAAATTATTGTGCATTACTTTAGATTTGGCTTATGCTTCTTCATGCAAAAAGCAGGAGGTTATTTTGTTGTGTGGAGAAGGACGTGACATGGTGTAGCTTTCCAAAGCACTCCAAACCAGATCAAGTGATACTTGCGATTCATTCATAAGTTACCGTAACGTTAGCATTCTCTGATTAGTGTGTAAAGGTTTTGGTGAGTTTTCTCTTTCTCCAGCTGCGTATGATTTTCAACACATGCATTGTTTCATTGATCTGACCATTTTGATAGGCATTTGGAAAACTTTGATTTCATTTCCATAAACCAGTTCCATTATCTTCTCTAATACTAGGATGTAGCTAGAATTTGAGTATGACAAGAGAGGAACTGTTTGATCCGACATGGGAAAATGGGAAAGCAATGAGATCTGACCTAGTCTGAAAGCATACGATGCAGCAATGTTACTGAAGTTAAGCAAGTCTGGTTCTGATCTGTGCCTGAATGGGAAACCTTCCGAAGGCCCTTTGTATGTGGCTTTGAATTCCATGGAAGAATAGTGGGATACATGACCATCAAAATGTATGCCTTTTCTTAACAGATTTTAAAAGCACTTAACCGTACGAGACTGCATTATTAGTGACAAGTCTTCATGGGGACTTGTGTTCAATATTTATTCAATCCATGATGTCTATTTTCTGCATACCATCACAAGCCATGAGAAATATTCACAATATTTCTAGAACTGAGATAGCTGCATTTAACATTTTCAGTTCTCCTACTCACTTCAAGTTGTTTGATCTGTCCCAGTTTTGAAACAGAATTATGGCTGTTTAATGGTTCCTCAAGGAAAGTCTTTGAAGTGGAAATGTTAACTTGTAGGTAAAAACTGAGAATGTACCTCGCAGTGCATTGAAAATTACAAAACCATCAGACGGAGCCGAACCATTCATGACAGGATGGAATGAAAGGAATACAGTTCTAGATCTATAATACCATTTTGTCTTCCAAGCTGCTGTGTACCACTTAGTCCAGATGACAATTGACAGCAATGAAACCTTTTGCCTGGCACTCGGGAATTTTGGAAGGCAGCTTATGTGCCAGTTAATGAAGCATGGTTTATGGCTAGAAAACTCCCTTCCATTTAGACAGATGGGCCTGATTTGGCTCTCTTTATTACACAGCTGAGGAAGTTGATCTGGAAAAAAAAACACCCCCATGTGAGTTGGATTAGATCACATCAAAGGTGAAGAACTAGAGGGGTGTTAAAACAGGTATGAGCAAAAGCAAGTCAGCCCTGCATATGATTCAGTAGCTCTGCCTTGAAAGGGGAAGACGTGAGCATGGCAACTTGGTGCATATTTCCATATCCATAGTATATTTTGTGTCAATTGTTATATTATAGACTGTATTTTTTTTACCAGCTCATCATCTCATTTACCATCTCATTGATCATCGTTGCTAACAAAATTTCTGAAATGACCATTGCTTTTTATGAATTGGAAAACAAATGTAATGTTGATTTGCCTCCTATTTTTCTGTTACTGCAGTTTCAATGTTGTCATGAGATGAAAAAGGCTGCGGATCAGTGCCCTTAGAAATATGTTGATTCAAACAGACTAAAGAGGTTTTTGAAGAGTACCCATATGAAATATCCATTATTGAGCCATTCATTATTTCTGAACATTTTAGAAGTAAATATGCAGGAGCAGCGGTGCACTGGGATGTTGATCAGAGCACATGCTGAAATTCTGTGTTCATTATGAACAGAACTAGACACCATATCTCTATACAGAGAGCTAAAGGCATTGATAATTGCATGCTGTGATAACATTCACTATATCATTACATCCCTTCTTTTCACGACGGATGGCAACCCATCTGGTCGTTCCTCCTGCTACCAGGGCCTGCCTTTCTCTGCAAGGCCTTGTGAAATTAGGGACACTCTCTTCTGGTAACCTGGTGCCCCACCTGAGCAGGTTAGGGCAAGACTGAAGCAGAGACAACACAGCTCCTCAAATAAAACTGCATTTATTTACAACGGATACAGTAGCAATGGTTATTTTAAATCAGCAATGATATGGCTCAGTTTCCGCTCCAGCTTCCCATACTGAATGCCTCGGAGCTTGCCCTTACAGACACTTTGGGGCTGCTTAGCGCCTCCTCCTTGCGTATGCCCCTTTAGGGGTGAATTTCAAACAAAATGGCCCTTCCTACACTTTAACGTAAACTTCACAGAAACAGTGTTTTCACCTCTGCTAATGACAATATCATACATATGATATTTATGTCATTTATATATTTATGATATCATACATTTATGACAATATGCAAATAATTCAGGCACACGTTTATATATAAAATTGTATGCGCGCACACACTTTTCATAGCTTTACATATCTATATCATTTATATTGTATGATTCTGTGAAATGTGTACAAACTTTTGAATGGAAGTCAGTTTTAAAAACCATCAATAATAGCCTCATTAGGGACTGGTAAGACTGTATGTTGGTGGGCTCTTGTTTGTCTGGATTTGGATGCTTTATCCCTCCCCCTTTCCTTGACAGACCCGTAAAGTTTTGCCTAGCTTAAAGTTACCCTGAGTCTGAGTCACAGAACTGAATTTCTAAGTGAAAAAGTATGTGCACTGTAGACACCAATTTTGTTTTACTTCAAAGATTTTATTAGTTGATAACCCAAACCGTATCTTCATAGTTGGAATCTTGTTTGAAGAATAATCTGATCTAGGACAAAAAATGCAGTGTACAGACACACGTTTTCATGTTTTCAAACATTTTGACTTGTTCTTGCCCTTGTATTTTGTTGAAAACCACTCCAGTGAAAAATACAGTTTTTATAGGCTGTATCACTGCCGAGGTTCAGCTGGAATATGTGTTGAGAAAGTGACACTGTGAAGGTGATGCTTTGTTAGTGATCTTATCTGTTTACTTTCTGACTTTGAGGTTGCATCTGTACACTTTACTGATAAAAACTAGTTTGTGCAGCTATGTTATTGGAGCACTGAAGAACAACTGAGAAAGAGCAGGCTGTGCTGTCTCATCCACCACTGCCAGTGGCTACCTATTCCAGCTCGGGTTTAGGATTGGGCTGCCCATTACACTTCCTTGTATCTTTTAAGTATGGGCATAACTACTGAGTTCAGCTATAGATTTGACATGGGGGGGGGAGTTATTCGAGTGAGTAATGAAAATTTTTTTCATTTTTGAGTATGAAAAAAATTAAAGAGAATGGTCTTCTGGAGTTCTGCTCTTGGAAGTCTACTTGGAAGTCTTATGCTGTGTAATAGGGCATAGGATTGTAGCCTTAAAAGGTAGTAAATATTTTTGCCTCTACCATGTCTTACTACTGAGGATCTAAAATATCAGCCTCCGTACTTTGTTTACAGAACACTCCTCTGCAGGTTTACTCAGAAGTAAATCTTGCTGTGCTCAATTAGTGTATTTAGGACTGCAGCGTCATCGCCTTTAGAAAGACAATTTAACTTTTAAATTGTCTTGAAAAAGAATGAGATTTGATAGGTGTTCATAAGGATAATCTGGAGTTATAGGTGCAGTTACAGTCTTTGTGGCCATGGTTAAAGCATATGGATGCTAATCAACTGCAGCTTTAAAAGTGAATTTAAAACACATTATGAAATATTTTTGAACATCTGGATGTGTTTTGGATTATGGTTTGTAAGACCAAAAATAGGATGATTTTCCCCACTTCTTCCCCCAAACAGGCAAGACAGTTGGTTTATAACTAAGAATTCAAAGGGATTTTATTTTGCTCCTCATACGCTTCATGGTTTAAATTATACCACCACATGGCTTGCAGACCTTTTGATCTGTTCCCATTTTATCTTTTTTTCAGCATCATGTAAAGTCTTGATTTCTTTACAGTCAGGTAACTTGCTTTGTAGGGCACTTTAAGAAAGGTATTAGTTGGGGCAAGAATAGTCAGAATTAATTTGTGTTTATTTTTAGGTCCCTATAGAAGGTGTGTTCCTTTTAAGCCGTTCCTATAATATATATCTTAACTAATCAAAGAATTTAGACTGTTTACCACTATGTAGTGCAGTGAAGGCGAACCTTTTGGGCTCAGTGTGTCAAAACTTAGGAAAATGCTTAACTTGACTCGGCTGGTTTGTCAACCCCCCTTCCAAACAAAAGAGACACCATTCTTTATATTCATTTATTTAAACAAAAAAATACAGTCTAATCATGTGTGGTGCTGTGTATTGTATAAAGAAACAGCAAATAATTGCAAAACCAAAAAATGAACAAAACAAACGCGGTTTTTGTCAGGCATTGGTGAATGTTGGTGTGTCACCCCAAATGTAGTGGTGTGTCAGCTTTGACACGCGTGTCATTGGTTCGCCATCACTGATGTAGTGCCTGCATTTCCTTGGATCAAGTAAATGTTACTTATGCATCTCTAATGTTTTTTTGTTTTTTTTATTTAGATAATAGCAGCAAATAGGTTTTTTATTCAGTCCTGGTCCCTCTGAGGGAAGGAGGTGCTAACCCTCTGCCCTCATGGTCAAATTGCATTTGCCACCCTACTGCTGTTTGCTCAAATTGCCACCCTACTGCTGTTTGCTCTGCGGGAGGGAGTATATCATTCATGCTAGTGGTGGGTAGAAGGAATTCAAAATTAAATGGGACCGTGGCAGGGAAGAGGGTTAAATTCCCACATATACCCCATGGCCCCAATTCACAGGGGGGCATTATGACTGCTGTGTATTGAATAAAACACAAGCATTAACCCTAATTCACATACTTCTCTTAACATCTAGTTTGGCCCTAAGCCCTACACTGTAAAGATTTCAGAATCCTGGAGGTCAAATTGTTTAGACTGAGGTTACTGAGAGCGCAATCCTAACCAATTTTCTAGCATCGGGGTAAGGGCAATTCAGCTCTGAGGTAAGGGAACAAATATACCTTGAGGAGGCCTCCATGACTGCCCCCCCCCAACTGCAGGATGCAGCACATGCCCCATTGGCACAGCTTTGTCACTGCTGGAAAGTTGGTTAGGAATAGGCCTTGAAAAGGCTTTCTCCAATTCTTAACTTTCCCAAGGTTACAATCCAATATCCAGTCACCTGGGAGTAAATTTCATTGAACTCTGTAAAACTTACTTTGAGTAGACATGCGTAGGGTTTTGCTGCGAGAAAATCAGAGATGTAGTTCATTTTTCAAAACTTTATCTACAGGCAATGGGCACAACTCATGGATTTCAGTGGAACCTAGTATCTTAATGTTAGCCATAGTACTGTTCCATTCCATTGCTCTCAGTGGCACTTGGTCACAGTTGGTATGCCTTCTGTACTGTGGGTCTCTTCTTGATTGTCTCTGTGCATGAGACAAGTCATTTCAGTAGAAAAATTTGTTTAGCACATGGTTTGACATGTGCTGCAGTTGAAGGTCTACTTCTCTCTAACAATACACATGTCTGTTTCTCAAGCAACTATATGGGCTGCTTTCTAACACTTTTTCTGACCGTTTGATGCATAAGGGGACAAAACATGTCATGCGTTGGTCAATTTCCTAGGCTTATTGACATGGTAAAAGACTGCAATCCAATTGGCTCAGGAAATTACTGGGCTCATGACTGAATGGATGCCTATGTTTCCCTTTTAGCTTATTGGATTAATGACTCTTTTGAAGCCAAACTGGTGAGACTTGGTGTCATACTGCTGATACTAAGCAATTCATACATATGACCCTAAACTCTGTCTGGACATTTCAAAGTACAGTAATAGCAAATGCTGCTATACAGAGAACTCTTTATTAGAAATAAATGTGAAGAAGTAGAAATAGTAAATCTGTATTGCTTGATACAAGTAAGAATCCCCAATGAGACTGGCAATGATAAATAATCATTTCAAGATTTTCTGAACCATCAAATGGTATTTCTTTATAGACAGAGTGCTGTCTAAAATACCATAAGGATTGCCATCCCTTTTTAGGCACCCGTTTACATTATGAAGAGCAGAATCCTAACCTGTGCTGGAGCAGGCCGGCCAACTGGCTTCCTCTGTATCTAGCACAGGTTAAGAGGTAGCCGGAGGTCACCTTGGGGTAAGGGGTTGTTTTTCACTTATTCCAGGGTAAGCCTCAGCCATCTATATGGGGCTGCTCAGGTCTGCGCCAGCAAAATTCTTGGTGCAAATTCCAGCGGCCAAGATCGGGGGCGGGGTAGGATCCCCCCTAAGTGCCAGATCCTGGCTCCACCCCCTCCCCAGGCCAGTCTGCCCACGGGCCTGTCTTCCCTTGCCCAGTTTTTCCTTCCCTCTGCCCTCCCTCCCCCAAACCCTGTGCTGGCCTTTCGATTCCAGACTTACCTGGCTCTGGTCGTAGCACAGGGAGGATGGCCTTCCTGTCTCTGAAAGTGTTTTACAGCCAGTTTGTGACACTTATAGGCCAACACACGGGACTTAAAATTGCACCCTAAGTTAATGTAGGTAAGTTAAGATTGCGCCCTAAGTTTTGCAAGCGCAAAATCTGTGAGGTTGCTCTTCTCAATAGGATTTGTTGCCTGACTTGTTGCCCTAATGCTTAGTAGTATTGTAAATGAGAATATCCTGAATGTTCAGGATATTCTGATACGTGTAACAGAGAATTAAAAGCAGCAAGTGTCTTCTCAAGTTTTACATAATCAAACACCAAAGCAGCTGTTAGTGTATCTGTTTACAGAAATCATATTATGCCAAAAAACAAGTATACCCTAACATGGTAGTGGAGAACAAAATTTGATGGGAATTGCTGTGTAGGAGAGCTCTTAAGGAACAGCGAGGTTGAGAGTTGACAACCCTATTTATGCATGCATGCAACAACAAAAAACCCCCTCCAAACATTTAAATGCAATGATACACAGACAAGTCTCATCCTGTTTCATAGATTTTTTTCCCCCCTGAAGGAATGGCACATCTTGCATTAAGACATCAAAGATATTGAAGGAGGTGTCAAAACTGTCAAAATGTTTTCAGTGACACTGTCAGTGAGACATGCATTCCTTTGAACATTGTTATGGAAAAGAATACGTAGTGAGCTAAAGTAGCTCTGTGTCTTCATTCTTCTTTTAATAGTAAAAAAATGCCTGTTTTTAATAATTCACGTTAGACTGGCGTTGGGCACAAGTGCTGCTTGCAGTTTATAGTTTTCAAATGAATTAGTAGGTGCCACGCAATCTGGCCCTCTAGCTCTGGTTTCCAGTCCTGATTATATTACTGATTAGTGGTTGTAAACTTTCTCAGAACTGCAGTTGGCTGTAAAGGCTTTGCTCGCATGAGGATCAAACTAATTTGTCCTGGTGGCCAGGATCCAAGGAGTCATTTGTACTGTGTTTGGTGCACACAAAGTTGTGGTTGACTTTCACCTTCCACTTGTAGGCACTTGTACTGCAGAAGGTTCTCCAGCCCTCTGGAGTGGCTTCTTGAGCATGAGGTACCACAGTGGAAATAGATGGCCAGTAAAAGTATGCACAAAACACCATGTGCTATCTTTTTGGCTCATAGCAGGTACAATCCTAGGTACAAAGGGTGCAATACTAACCTAGAGTTAGGCTGGCATAAGTTTGCCCAGCACAAGGGATATCATAAAGGGCCTTTGGACCACTCTCGGAGTCAGGGAGGATGGTGCATGTCTGTGTGCTGGCCTTTTTCACTCCGAGAGTGGTCCAAACATACTTTATGGTGTCCCTTGTGCCGGCCAAACTTTGCTGGCCTAATTTATGCTGGCCTAACTCCAGATTAGGATTGCACTCTAATTTCATGGAGCAACATTACTGGGGGAGATGAATATGAAATGCTTTAATACAGGTTGATTATCCCTTATCTGGACTGCTTGGGACAGGAAGGTATCCTGATTTCGGATTTTTCTGGATTTTGGAATAATTGCATAGATACAATGAGAACTGCTTCTTCTTGCTCTTTTCACTGTGTCCCCTTTGGGTGTCGTCTGGCCTCTGACATTTTTCAACAACGGCACACACCCCAGAGCAGATAATATAACTTACAGCCTGTACGTGGGAATGAGCACAAAACCTTCTAGTGCAGTGGTCTTCAATCCTTTTCGTGCCGCAACCCCAAATAAACAAGTCACTGAAGTATGAGGATGCGAACGCGACGCTAATCTTGTCCCCTCCTGGGACCTGATTGGCCCCCATCGCCACCCACCCCCTGTCCCTGCCTGTCCCATTTGCTCCTACTACCGCTTGTGTCTTTACAAAACCCTGTGAAGTTGCAGCCTAAGCATGGTCGGCCTCAGGAGCTGCAGGGCATGGCAGTAAACAGAGGCTATGCAAGATTCTATCAGGAACACAATTTTGGGACAGCAGTGCCATTATTGGGTTGGATCCAAGCCCTCTCTTGCACAGGCTTGCCACGACCCCAAAGTGAGGCTTCGCAACCCCAGTGGGGTCCCAACCCACAGGTTGAAAAGCACTGTTCTAAGGTGCTTCACACTACAGAAAGTCTTAAACAAGTCTCGGACAAAGATGTCTGGATAAGGGATCATCTACCTGTATATTCTAAAGATTGCTTCTGTCACACACTTATTAGAAAGAAGCTCACGTAAGACATTCTTCATCTGGTGTGCATGTGCTTCAAAAAGTGATCAGGGTTATTTTGTTCTAAGGTCTGAATACAGAAATTCTTAACACACCACAACAATTGGCCTTTTTTTTTTCCCCATTCTCCTCTTTCCAGCAGTTGCTGAGCATGGTATTGATTATCAGCAAGAGAAGCCGACTTTTATTTACTTTGCTTATCTGTTTGGCATAGGAACAGGCTGCTTGTTGTTGTAGTATTTGTTGTCATAATAGCAGAGTTGGAGGCTCGGATAC
>JAJKFI010000050.1:10251966-10348821 GCA_029204185.1 Lerista edwardsae
TTGCCGCTCGCAGGCGGCGTTTCAGTGCAGCTTTTACATCTTAGTGCACACACAGTGAAATATTCCTTCTACACAAGAACAAAGGGATGCAACCAGAGTATATCTGGTAGGTGGATACCTGAAGACCCTTGTGCCCCATTTTACCCAATGAGGTGCCCCTTTGGACACTATGATCTCATGAGAAAGCAAAGTGTTTGTAGCCAGTTCTTCCCGTGTGAAATTGCCTGCTTTCATTACACTATCGGAAAGGGAGTAAAGCTAGTTACCCTAACAAGCTTGGGAAGCTGACCAGCTCAAGGACTCACAGGTGTCTATCTGATCTGGAGAAGCAGAGACGGAATGCCAGTTTCAACCAGTTCTGGACTGTGAGATGTGAAACTGCAACACTTGTTTCGTGCTAAAAATAGATTGGAATAATTATCTGGAAAAACGGTATCTAAGTGTTTCGCTACATACCCTATTTAAAGTTGCTAATATAACTTTGATGAACACGGTAGACATTCAGTCGTCTGGCGTGACCAGGCTCCTTAGTGTGGGTGATTAGGGGCGTAATCATAACCTGTGCTGGAACTGGCAGGCCTGCGCTGTATCCAGTACAGGTTGGGAGCAGGCTGGAGCCTCCACGGGGCAAGAGCACATTCATCCCCTTACCCCAGGGTAGGCATCAGCCACACCAATGGGGCTGCTGGGATCTGTGCCTGCTGTTTACCAGGCGTAAGTCCAAGCACTCTGCAGCGGCCCACATCGTGGCTGGGCAGCCCAGGGATGGGGGTTTGGGTGTGGCCTAACTGCCACATCGGGGCTCCTCCTCCCTTCCCGGATCACCCGCCCACCAGAATGCCTTCCCCCCGCCCTGTTTCACCCCCCTCCTTCCCCTGCCCCGAAAAGCTCCTGTGCTGGCCAAACTCATGCAGCGCAAGTGCTGCTTGTGTTGGCCGAGGGGGCGGGGTTGGAGTACACTGCCAATTTATGATTTTTGAATATTTTGAGAAGGAAATGGGTTTAAAAATCCACTTGCTTGTGGATGTGATTAGTATCTGAAAATTAATGGGTGTGTCTTTGCACAGGTCTTTTCCCTGGTGAGAGGCACCCACTGTGGGATCAGGTTTGTCTCTGCTAAGCAGGAAGACGTGAAACACATTTCCAAAGCTTTAGAAGTTGAGATGTTTCAGGATATTAGCAGGACCTTACAGGTCACTGAAAAGTTCATTGGAACACAGGAGGAAAGGGATGCCCTTGCCCACCACTGATGTGACCCCTTGTGGTCTGAGTTTAACTCTCTTCCTCTGCATTCCCTAAGAAGATAAGAAAAAGTTCCCTTTTTCTGAAGAGATTTATATTTTATAGAGTGGAAGGATATTTCTGGGGACTTGGGGGAAAGCTGAGTTTCCTTGAACTTGGCGGCCTTTGTGAAATAATTTGGGCATTAATAATAGTCATCGGTACCAACGATTTCTAACACTACTGCAGACATGATTTTCTCTTGTGGATGAATTTTGAAGGATCTTATTGACCTTTACTCATCAGACCAAGATCCTCTCTGGGTTCCTCTGCTCTTAAATATCAGCACATCAGCCTTTTTCTATGAATTTTCTGTGGGAACCTGAGACTTACAAAGCTTTGCTCTTTGAAGTACAGTTGCCCAATAATGCAAATTGTTAAGGAGCCTGTAGCAACACAACAGAGTACTGGCCTGTAAACCTTTGAATTAGTCACTGATGATGAGTCATGGAATGCTTAATAAACAGCTGCTTTTAAGGCATAAGAGTACATGCTATGGCAGTCACGTAGTATTGCTAAAATGAATTTCCATGCATTTCGCTTCCTGTGCTAAATGGATTTTCTACAAAAACACTGTAGTGCATTGGGAAATGAATGGATGCTGTTAGTAGAATCTTTTTTGTCCCTGCTGTCCCTTCCCTCCTGAAGCCTTGTTACCACACTTCTGCTAGCAACCAGTACCATTATACTAATGACTTGATCAAGGCCAATGTGGCATTTGATTAAGTGCACTCTCTAAAAAGCAGTAGCAAGAAATTAGGCTACTAACTAGACCAAAACTATGCCCTATACTAGGAATGTCCAATTCTGCCATGATTTTGTTATATGCTCTTCAGATCCTTTATTGGAAATCTGAACTACAGGTGTGCCCCAATACCCACTGAGTCAGTATCCATGTATACTAAGGAACCTATTAAAAAGATAGGCAAACATTAAGCAAATTTCTTTTTTTTACCTTGTTGCAGCAAAACCACTGATATTCCTCTATCTTTAAAAAAGCATCCATGGTTTCAGGTATCCGGGGGGGGGGGATCAGGGAAGGAATCCCAGCGGATACCAGGGCATGCCTGTATTCCAAAATCCAAAGATTGTTGTCCAAGACTTTTAAAAAACTTTCTGTAGTGTCAACACTAGAAGGTTTTTGCTCGTTTCCACAGGCTGTAAGTTCTGTTCTCTGCTCCGTGGTGTGTGCATATACAGACATGGTTGAAAAATGTCAGAGGCCAGCAGACACCCAGATGGGTAACAATGAAAAGAGCAAGAGGTCACGTTTCTTATTATATTTATGCAGTTATTCCAAAATCCAGAAAAATTCAAAATCCAGACACCTTCCTGTCCCAAGCAGTCCGGATAAAGAATACGCAACCTGTATCAGCCAAATCCTATTCAGGCATCTCACTAACAGTACATTGGGACAGGTGCAACATTTGTCAATCCTAAGTTTATTCAGCACAAAGGCACACATGGAGGGGGGAAGAATCCAGGGAACTCCACTGTGGTGTAGCCCTCCCATTACTTCTGCCGGGGTCCATGGAAACCTCAACAAATCATGAAGTGGCAGCACAACATCAGCCTGGTGTCAGTGCAAAATGCAATCAGCCAATCATTGCATGTACCCAGCCACAATGCAGATGACTAGAGAAGCCCTGCCAAGATGAACCAAGCAGGGAGTGCAGGCAGGTACAGGTCAAGGAATGGCCACTGCTGGTATGACACTCCCCCCCCCATGAGTCCCCAGGAATGAGTAATACCACAGTGAAAGTCACCACCACAAACCAAATACTACCACATACTAAAGAAATACTCCAGTGACATGTGTCTAAATCTGGCTGAATCGGAGGTTCAGTGTATTGTAGATAGTCACCACATTTTGGAAAAATATAAGGTTCTGTCTTTCTATACCTGTTCTATTTCAAAATCTGGGTGGAGAATTGTGTCACTGAATGCTACACCATGCACATAACTCTCCATTGAAAGTTACCATGTGAAGGAAGCATTCTAGTCTAGCCTTCTCTGTGCCATTCCAAGTTTCCACATCAAGGCAGACATGTGTTTATGCAAGGGAAAATTCAAATATGCTATCCCTTATTTGCGTTTTCAACTAGCCCTAGGAAGGAGGGTGCATCTGAAGCTAGAATGTGTGGCCACCGCATCCCAGAGCCTTTTCTCTCTTCTTGCTGCCTCATTTTCTGCATGTGGCAGATAATGTCAAAGTGGCTGTATCTAGGGGGATGTTATGGTTCATGTGACTTGAGCACTGATAACTCAGGTCAGAGTTATTGCCTCTGTTTTGTGGTACCAGAGAGGAGCTTGGAACATTGGGAGACATGGTGCCAATTCTTTATCATGGCTGTGGTGGTTAATGAAGAACAGATCTGCAAGCAAGGGGGTTTAATTACTTACTGAAACAACTTGTATCACTGCTGTTGAAGGTTTGTATTTCAATGCTTATAAGCTGGCTAGTTTAATTTGAAGCATAATGTTAAATGATGGTACTAATTTCCCTACTGTTCAATACCACAATTGGAAAATGTAGCATCAAGTTTGCAGGCAGGAGGATATTTTGATGTGGTGAGTCCATTGTTTGCCTTTTGCAGGTGAAGTCCTGCCCTGGGGAAATGTACCGTATATACTGTATCTTAATGGGTGTGTTAATCAAACATGCATTTAGGTTTCTGCTGAAAAGACTGTGATAAAGTTGCATATATCAGCAGGTATGAAGTTTTCCAGCAGGAATTGCCAGGATTTTGCATAATGAACGGCTGCTTAGGTCATGCCACTTAGGCCCAAGTTTGTATGTAACATGCTTGTATGTAAAATACTTGTATTTTATAGAGCTCCCTTTTGGGTATTTAGAGAGAAGTAGATTCCATTTGTAGTTCTGAAAAAAACTGAGGTTTATCATTGTGCTAGAACCCAGGAAATCCCAGTTTGCTGTGTTTACAGGCTTGTTCACAAACTGGTTAGAACAAACCAGAATTTGCTGAATTCAAATGAATTGAATAATCCTAGTTTGTGTCACACTGTGGATAGAAACTGCAAATTTCCTTCCATTGCCCAACACTCATACTAGTAAGGCAAAATGATGGTTTAATTAGCATTACGGTTGAGTCTGGCAGTAACTCAGTTACTCATACAGCAGATATAAAGGAAAGCAATATTACTACCTCCATGTCGTAGATCAGTGATGGCTAACCTTTTGGATTTGCTGTGTCAAAAATGCCTAACTTGATTCTGCTGGCATGTCACTGCCCACCCTCAACAAAAGAGAAACAATTATTTACCTATTCCTTTATCTAAAAAAATACAGTCAAATCATTTGTGGGGCTAAGCATTATATAAAGAAATATCAAATCGTTACAAAAACAAACTCAGTTGTTGTTGGCAAATGCTGCTGTATCATCCAAAACATCGTGACATGTTACTTTTGACACGTGTGTCATAGGTTTGCCATCACTGCTGTAGATGGTGGGCTAAGACTGAAAGAAGAATTATTTGACTAAGACTGCAATCTTAAGCAAATTTTCCTGGGAGTAAGTCCCATTGCACACATGGGGATTTACTTCTGAGTAGATACGCATAGACAGTGCTCCCAGTGTGTTCATGAGAGACAAAATTTGAATTGGCACATTCCAGTCTCACAATTTTAGCTGTTTTAACTCTAAAGTATACAACCATTTTTAACTGAGTTGTTTTGGAGAATGAAATGAAAGACTGTTTTGCTTCACTTTATCTTGCTTTCTAGATTAACAATGCATCATGGCAAACTGATGACTGAAAACAAACTGATGCCATAAACTAGTGTTTTGTCAAAAATTCTGTGGTTATCAAGATGTGCTGCTTTATTTTTTTGTCCATTTCTTCATCTGCTTAACGCTTAATTTACTCTGCAAATTAAAGACCCAGGAAACACAAGGGTGTTAACTGAAATCTAGCAGTGAGACACCACATACCTTACTCAGCAAGAGACTGCTAGATTACGTCTTTCTGGCCTTTGCTGACTGGTGGATTCAGAGAGCCTGTGTTGCCATAAATCCAGCACTTACATCTTTGTTGCTCTGTTGTGGGGGAGATAGCTGGCATTATCCATCAGCAGCGTACTATGATCTATTTAAAATATCTCTTGATATACAAAGCCCACTGCTACAGCCTGCATCTGTGTTTTGAGTGAGCTTTTTTCATTTTTAAATGTTCATAGAAGCACAAGCAGGAATGAATTGTGTTTAAGCAACTTGATTATAGCCTTCAGCGTAAATAATTGTGTAAATAATTGTGGAGATCGCTGTTCACAGAGGCTGATGTGGAATCTCTTTTGAAATGTGCTAATTCATCAGACCTTTCTCTCTGTCAGTCTGCATTTTATCGGCATCGCTGCTTATATGTAGTAGGAGACAAAAAAAAAGAAAAGAATGGATTGCTACTGTGGCCTTTAAAACACATCAGCCAGGGCAGATGAATACCTATTGTTAGGTGTGTGGCTGTTCAGTGCTGTTCCTCACAACAGGGATGCAAAGGTCATAGTCCAAGCCAAAAGGTCTAATAATGGCTTGCCACAATTGCATTGCCTTCAGGATTAGGCAGCTGAGAAATGTTATGAATACATTTCAGGAAGGACTAGATTGACTAGTCCTAATATTAAACTTGACTTTAATATTAGAATGCAAGATTACAAAAGTTTTTTCTGAGAGATGAGATGTACCCTTTCAGGAAGTGGCCCTGTGATAGCTTTGCTGAAATGGTTGAAGCTGACAGTGACTGATGAAGTACTATTCAGCTCTGTTTTGGAGAAAGGAATTTGCCTTTAGTTTGAGGGGACAGGTGCCTTTTGAAGAACAACGTTGGCTCCCATGAGAACATTGGGGAAATCCTATGGTATTCTGCCTCCTCTCGCCATGCCAGCAGCTGGATGATTAAGAATGATCTTAATCTTAGGCTGCCATGTCTTAGGCTGCCATGTTGCTTGTTCATTCTGAGGGGACAGAGACAGGTTACGAGATCCCATCAGATAAGAACTTAAATACTGCCTTGATGGATTAGGTGAAAGGTTTATGTAATGTACAGTATCCTTTTGCAAGGGTAGGCAGATGATGCAGACAACCATTGTTAGTTCATACGTCTCACAAACAGCAGGCTCTATTGGTAGAGGTGTCTGAAAATGGTGTTTATTTTACTCAGAAGTAAGCCAATTGTGTTCAGTAAGACTTAATCTGTAAACCAAACACTTTTATCTATTGGTTGAAGTGACAGATCGCTTTGGGAATTGGTTCAGTTTTGGACATGTACAGCAAGTTGATGCCTCGAATACAGTGACCTCCCTGCGCCTCGGAACACCTCCCAGATGCAACCAGAAGCCACATCATGAAACAGACATAGGCTTGACACCAGTTTTAAGCCAAATCTGTGGCCTCTAAATTCGCAGATAAGGACTCACAGTCCAAGTTGATCTGGTTGCTCAATTAAGCAGGGAAGAGATGATAGATTACCCTTGTTGCTAGTCCTACCACTTGATGGGAGTGCAGATTTGGGAAAGGGTATCCTAGAACAAGATGTTTTTAATGAGGTGATGGTTATAGTTGGCTTATCTGTCTAAGGGCGCAAACCTAGCCTGGAATTAGGCCAGCACAAGTTAGGCCAGCAAAGTTTGGCCGGCAAAAGGGCCACCGTAAAGCGCATTTGGACCACTTTCGGAGTCAGGGAGGAGGGCCCATGTCTGTGTACTGGCCTCTCTGACTCTGAGAGTGGTCCAAACATACTTTACGGTGTCCCTGTAGAGATGTGAAGGCCTGGAAAAAACCCGGAAAATTTTGGAAAAAACAAAACAAGACCATTTTTTTCCATTTTTTTCCTGAAGCATTTTTGTTTTTTTCTGAAAAATTGGAGAAATTGAAAGAAAGAAAAAATTGATTATGTAATATTTTATTTTAACATGATGAATAACATATTTTAAGACAAGGTGTTCAAATATTTTCCAAATAATATGTATGGTATCAGATTATTCTAATTTCTGTGCACTGAGGACAAGCAAGTCCTAGATTACAAACTGAACCCTCCAATACAAAAACTGGGGTTTTTTCCAAGCTTCAAAATTTCCGGAAATTTAACATCTCTAACATAGCCTCTGACTCCTCTTGCTTCTCGCCTTCTTCAGACTCCTCCATCCTCTGCAGCATATGAAAGAATCTGGTCTATGTGTGGAAACACATTAAATCAAGAAATAAACTGAAATGTGAAAGGGTGAAGAAACTTGTTTCAATCCAGGCAACTCTTCAGTTTTTAGAAGTCCGTAATAACGGTGATAATGACAGACACAACAGAGTAGCTGCAGAAGCAGAGACTGATACTGATAATTACAGCTCAGAAAATGATTCTGATTAAATTTCATGCCCATGCATTGAAACTTTGTCCCACTCCCTTCTATACACTTTCCCCCTCTTCAATTCTTTTTATGAGAATGGGTTTTTTTTTAATTTTTATTTAATACTGTGGAGAGGAGATATGAATAATAGTTACTTCTGGATTTTTAAAAATGGACTCGGGCCCTCTGAGTCCTTCAGGCCCTCTAAAAATTTGTGGAGGTTTTTTTGTCTGTTCCACATAAACTAGTAAACAGTTCAGGAGATCTTTGCTCCATCTGTTACAATTACAAATAAATATTATTTAAAAAAGTAAATTCTGTAATAATTGTTTGGATATACTATATTTTCAATATGCTAGTTGTGGATAATTTTATGTCAAGTCAAATTATCCATAGTCATATTTTATGTTCCTAAAGTAACAGAATGATTTTCAATCTGGAAAAGGGAAAAAAAGTGCTAATGTAGCATTTTTTCAATTTTTCAGAAAATTTCTGTTTTTTTCCTTTAAAAAACCTGGAAAAAAACAGGGTTTTTTTCCGAGCTTCAAAATTTTCGGAAATTTTACATCTCTATGCTGGCCTAACTCCAGGTTAGGATTGTGCTCTAATTCATGTACTACAGGAACTTACCTAAGTGCTGTACTGTAAATAGCAAGCAGGAAACTTGGTATACAGCAAGTTAATTACAAGGCTGATATAGAGATGAAAGTCCTACTTCCTGGGTCCTTGGGTCATTCCTTAAGGGTCAGAGTGAATGAAATAGGTGAATTCCACATCAAAATAACTGGCTTCTTCCCATTCCCTTAAGGAAATACTTTTTGTCTTTGCAACTGATTATTAGGCTTTTAACTGGGATGTTTCATTACACATGCCATGCGCAATCTGCTGCTTTTTTTTAATGAGAGTGAACAGATGCAGCCCATAGCTGCTTATCATTTTTTATGAGGGCCTGAGTCACTTTTATTTAGGTTCCTAACTCCAACAAGAACTTGTAAGAGCATCTGCTACTAGAGTACTAGTAAAGTACTGAGAACCTTTCTGTGTGCATTTTAGACTCTGGATAATCCAAACTCAGTTCAGTCCTCAGGTTCTCCAGAAGACTTTGTTAGTTTCTTGTTAATTATAAATTGTGTTAATTATACACTTGGAGAAGTAACAATCATTATAAGAACATAAGAAGAGCCCCGCTGGATCAGACCAAAGGACCATCTAGTCCAGTTTCCTGTATCTCACAGTGGCCCACCAGGTGCCCCAGGGAGGCACGAGACAGCAAGATGCTTGCATCCTGTTGCCACTCCCTTGCACCCGGTACTCTGAAATAGCCTACTACTAATGTAAGGAGGTTGCACAGTCCATCATGGCCTATAGCCCACGATGGACTTTTCTTCCAGAAATCCATCCAATCCCCTCTTAAAGGATCTAGACCAGATGCCATCACCACCTCCTGTGGCAAAGAGTTCCACAGATCAACTACCTGTTGGGTAAAAAAGTACTTCCTTTTATCTGTTTTAACTCTCCCAACCCTCAGTTTTAGCGGATGTCCCCTGGTTCTGGTGTTTTGAGAGAGGGAAAAGAACATCCCTTTATCGACTCTATCCCTTCCGTGCATAATTTTGTATGTCTCAATCATGTCCCCCCTCAGGCGCCTTTTTTCTAGGCTGAAGAGCCCCAAACGCTGCAGTCTTTCTTCATAAGGGAGGTGCCCCAGCCCCGTAATCATTTTTGTCGCTCTCTTCTGCACCTTTTCCAGTTCCACTATGTCCTTTTTGAGGGGCGGCGACCAGAACTGTACACAATATTCCAGGTGCGGCCTTACCATCGATTTGTACAATCGCATGATAATATTGGCTGTTTTATTCTCAACCCCTTTTTTAATGACCCCAAGCATGGAATTGGCCTTCTTAATTGCTGCTGCACACTGGGTCGATACCTTCATTGAATTGTCCACCACCACCCCAAGATTTCTCTCTTGAGCTGTCACAGACATCTCAGCACCCATAAGCCTATAGGTGAAGTTTTTTTTTTTGCCCCAGTGTGCATCATTTTACACTTGTCTATGTTGAAACGCATCTGCCATTTTGCTGCCCATTCCCCAACTTGGAGAGATCCTTCTGGACCTCTTCACAATCCCTTCTGGTCTTCACCACCCGGAAACGTTTTGTGTCATCCGCAAACTTGGCCACCTCGCTGCTTATCCCTGTCTCCAGGTCATTTATGAACAAGCTGAAAAGCACCGACCCCAAGACAGATCCCTGGGGCACTCCGCTTTTCACCTTTCTCCATTGTGAAAATTGCCCATTGACCCCCACTCTCTGTTTCCTAGCCCTCAACCAATTCTGAATCCATAAGAGGACCTGCCCTCTTATTCCCTGACTGTGACATTTTCTCAGCAGCCTTTGGTGGAGAACTATGTCAAACGCCTTCTGAAAATCTAGGTATATGATATCCACAGGTTCACCCACATCCACGTGCCTGTTGACCTTTTCAAAGAATTCCAAAAGGTTCATGAGGGAAGACTTACCCTTACAGAAGCCATGCTGACTTTCCTTCAGCAATACTTGTTCCTCTACGTGTTTTAGGATTTTATCTTTGATTAGGCTTTCCGCCATCTTACCCGGAACGTTAGGCTGACCGGATTGGTGTGACATTGGCTATCCTCCAATCCTCTGGCACCGTGGGTGTTTGAAGGGACAAGTTGCATACTCTAGTTAAGAGGTCAGCAACTTAGTTCCTTAGTTCCTTAATAACTCCTGGGTGTATACCATCTGGGCCTTGTGACTTATTTATATGTAATTTATCAATTTGATCTAAAACACCTGCTTTATTAACCATTTAATTATCTGATTTAATTCCTTAGGAAGGGCTGTTCGGGCTGCGGTATCTGCCCAAGTTCTTCTGCTGTGAAGACGGACACAAAGAATTCATTTAATTTCTCTGCGAACTCCAAGTCCCCTTTTATCTCCTCTTTCCCTTGATGAATTGTCATCCCTTATTGATGAATTGTCTGTAGGCTTTGTGTCTGTGAGCTGGAAGACTTAACAAAAATAGGCTGCTTAAAACAAAATTGACTTCAGCAGACAAATAAAATCTGTGTCCCCTTTCCCCTGAATGTTTTTAACCAGCAGATAAAACTCCTTGAGTCCTTCTTCTCCCACATAATGTTTGTTGTTGCTAACAACTTCAGCAGACCAAAGAGCAATGCTGGAAACAAACATGATGCATCTGAATTTCTATCAAGGGATGCAGGGCTCCTGCTGAGTGGTAGCAATTGCCTTGACCATAAGTGGTTTTATGCTGTTGTCTTTGAATTGGGTCAGTACTGGGGGGGGGTAGAGTCGTGGAATGCCAAATTGTAGATTGTCTTTGTGTTTTGAGTTTGTGTTTTCATCTTACATTTTGTCCCATTGAGGGGAAATTAAGTAATGGAATATTATGGATATAACAATTAAGTGATAAAAAATATGATAGAAGTACAAATGTTTATCTTTATTTGACAGTGCATCTCATGAAATCGTGAAAAATCGAGGATTGCAGATGTGTTGCTCCATTAAGGAAACAAGGAGGGCTTTTTCTAGCGGCTGTTTGCTGGTGTTTCTTCTGAGCTTGTGCGCCCTTTTGAGTTAGGAAACAACGGTGTGAATGTGTTGAAAACCAGTGTTATCAGTTTTCTTTGAGGAAATGAGGAAGTCTGAATTCTTCAGAACTCTCCTTCAGCTTGTATATTAAATAAAACAAAAAAACACAGCAAGGAGAAGAGAGAAAGAACCTAGTGCTGGAAACAGATCTGAGTAACTGCTAGACTTTACACTTTCAAAGAAATGAGCCAATAGCCATTTTTGTTTGTTGGCCCATCCCAGTAGCCCCTTAGTCTTAGCAGAGACTAATCTACCTGCATAAAACCTCCACCACTCTGTGTTAAGACTCTTAACACATTGGGATGTTTCTATCATGTCATACTTAAATCTTACTCTCTCCTTCCATCTCACCCTCAAGTGAGCCCAAATCTGGCACATTACTTGGTGGCATTGAATGTGTTCTAAGAAAATATTGCCCTGTCTTGAATATTCTGTATATCTGGGACACTGTTAAAATATATCATTTCTTTCTTTGCTTGGGAGCAGTACAGAGGCAATGCTGGCTTCCAGAATAACATGGTTTGTAAACCTACAGTCAACCATGGGATCCTTTCCTTGCTTGCCTTAGCCAAGATTTTGCTTTACAGGTGCACCACTGGCAACCATAACTTTTGGTTCTTGTTGTCACCATTTCTTGTTTGTTAAATACATTTGAGAAGAGAAAGGAAAGAGGAGGTAGGATAGTCAGGGCAGGTCTCTGAAATACATGTGAAAGCAAAGTAGTTTCTAGTTTGACTCAAGGCCTAAATGTCCTTGCAAGTACATTTGAATTGTTATGTGTTGTGCTGCTGTTCCCTCACTACATAATGAATTCATGCATTGATAGTGAGGTTCAGTCATTTCTCCATTGATGAAGGATGCAATTTATCTTTCTAAGCTTCTTGTTAGCTGCCAGTGCTGCTGATAGGCATTTATTTGTTTTTGTGCAAGAGATTCTATAGTACAGGAATATAGTATCTATCCCATGAATATATTCACACTGCAAAAATGGAGCTATGTCTTTAGGACTAGTTAATTCTAGTACAAATCCGCATCTGGGAATCATGCGGTTTCTGGATACACCTACATCATGGTCTAGTCAGATTACCATGATTCCAGCAAGTGTGGGTTGTCTTTGGGTCAAAACCAGGAAGGTGTTGAACTGATACCAGACTTCATGATAATTAGAATAGTCTTTGTAATGAGAATTTGAAACTTGGGTTTCCAGGTTTGCAAATCCTAGTTGACCTGTTAAGGTTAGTGTTAGATATGCACATATATTAAGCCAACATTACAACTGCTTTGTGAATTATTTTGGTTGGAAAGCAGTATATAAATATAGGAAAACAAGAAAAGGGGGAATTTGTACATAGGAATAAGGACTGAGAGGAGCACCTGTTATTGAGAAAAATAGCTCAATGTTCAGTGTAGCTTACTATCATGCATAAGATTGCATGATACATAAGTAAACATGCATAAGATTGCAGCATTCATGTAACCCAACTGCAGAAAGGAAAGGGAAAAAGAGAGATAGTAATCTCACGAACAAACTAACCTTCTGATCCCTTGTAATTTTGGTCCGATGCATCATCTGCACAGTGCTGTCCAAATTTCTTAGCTCTATTTTAGTAAAAGTAAAAATGAAAAAAATATATGAAATGTTTTCCCAAAAGTAGTAAATGCCAATATAGTACTTGGATTTTCTATTTTGCTGAATACTGAATGCTTTGCTGATTTTCCTTTTGCAAGGGTTGAGATGATAGAAAGGCTTAGCCAAAAAATGAAGCATTCATCAGTGTTGGTGAAACTGAAGACGTGCAAGGAAAGCAGATCCATTTACTAACAAGTGAGCAAGGCCATGCACTGTGTTAAGAGTTTTATAGCAGGTATCTTGCAAAGCCAGCAGAGAGTTTTAGAGCGGGAATGATCAACTTGAGATAGCCTCACATACTTTTGTGTCCAGACAACGGTGGTAGTGTGTGAATTCTACTGAAAGAATTCCAGGCTTTGTCAGAGACACTGGTACCAAAACGAATGGCAAGACTTTGTCCTCTGAGTTATAAAATGCATGTTATCATGTTTTGCTGAAGGGGTTTCACAGTCTAGGAGCCTTCTCAAGGATGATGGAAGAAAGAAACAAGAGGGCTTGTTAGCCCAAATAATCAAGCCGACTCTATTTATATTGGGTGACTGTGACTACAGTATAAATAAACATGTTCACTCCAAAATAATTCGTTTTAAATCATTGTGTTGTAGAATCATTGTGATGTTGGGCGTGTTCCCTGAGGCATTCAATTGGACGGTAATGTGTTCATTTTTTAAAAAAACAACAAGATTCATCACAACAGAGTTGCTGCTTATTTTGTAAATGCATCTCTCATCCCAACAGCGCATGGTGAAATTGAGGTGCAAGCATCTAAAATAGCT
The DNA here is from genome assembly GCA_029204185.1 of Lerista edwardsae. Lineage (NCBI taxonomy): Eukaryota > Metazoa > Chordata > Lepidosauria > Squamata > Scincidae > Lerista > Lerista edwardsae. The sequence goes on from JAJKFI010000050.1 coordinate 10,265,644, forward strand.
TTTAATAGATGGCTTTTGTATGGTTGCGGAACTGAGTCTTTAATAAGCCTTTTATAGGGAGGAGAGAGCTTGGGGAGTGGTTCCCCTACTGTGGGTTGGGACCCACCATGACCAGATTTTTGGTGGGCTGCGAAACTGACAAGGAAAATGTATTGAGCCCTATGGAAAGTGAAACTGAGCCACACTTGTGAATAAGCAACTGTGCCTTGGCTCTTCTCAAAGGTCAGGTAAAAAGGAACTAACGGCCACCGGAATGGTCTTGAACATGGAACTCAACAATAGTTCCAGAAGATGGCCCATTTCCCACCCCCTCCAATAAAAAGGATAAAAATAGAGGCTTGAGCCGCTAGTAAAATGAAACTTTTGGGTTTTTTTTAAAGTCTTGTAAAGCTAGGTGGGTCTACCAGCAGAGTGTCATTTTTAAAAGTGTGTCCTGGTGTTAAAAAATTTGGAAACCACTGAGCTATTGAGTAGTGATACTCCAACAAGATCTTACGGGCTGCACAAGGCACCTTATGTTGTCCAGTGCACCCCTGCCTGCCGGTAACTGTTCCGTAATCTGTTGTTTCTCAGTTGGCGTTTTCTCAGGGATATACTTCTCTACTAGTTCGTCTTTTTTCAGCTATGACATGTTCTGCCTCAAAAGATAACAAGATCAGTTTGAATTCACTCTGCTTGAAGGAAGACTGATAACCCACTGAGATCACACAGACTTTATCTACATGTAGTGGCTACTGGAGGGCAGAAAGGATTTTTTTTCCTTTATCAAATGTTCCTGGGAAAAATCCCTTTGAAATAGCTCATGGATTGAATCCCGATCAGCTCTGTAGCAAAACACAGATTACCTTCAGTGTCATTCCCATATCATTGTTGTTGGACTAGTAATATTTATGCTTTACAGAGAGAACTAGAGTCCCTCTCATGTCCAAATATCTGGAAATAACGAGAGAAGTGTCACGAGGGAGAAAGTCTCTTACATTTTATTGAACTATAAATTGCTCGATTTCATTATTGTCCATCTGTTCTGCCAAACGAAAAGCACTTCCAGCGCTATCCTCATGTCCACACTGTCAGCTACTGGCCAGATAGTATTTGCAGGCGGCCCTTACTGGTGCTATGGTGAGCTTCAGAACGGTCCCACTGTCCAACAGCTCAACAGCCAGGCAGTCCAAATGGGAACGAGACAATTCCTCTTTTCCTTTCTATGTGCAGTCTTCCATTCAGGGTTGAATTGTCATTTTGGCACTGCTAGTGCCTCTGCACTTTAAAGGTAAAAAGGTAACAAGTGAGTATGTTATTAGTCTTCCTATCAACTTCAGGCAACTAGCAGTCTGCCAATCTGAATGCATCCTGAAGGATTATTAGTCTCTTCCTCATGCAGTAGTTAAATATTAACTCATTTAACAACTCCTTATGGGCTGTCTGTCTGAACCTCTAGAAATAGCAAGGTGAAAGAGACGGCTACTAGTCTCAGAACTTTCAGCTCAATATAGTCAATTTACAACAGCAGACTTACCAATCCACTGTCATAAATAGCCCTGTGTTGCCCTTGCATGCAACATAGTTGCTGGCAGAAATGCCCAATATTTCTGAGCATGCCAGAGTTGCCCAGACGCTCCACCAGCCCAGGTAAGGGAACTGATCATATTGGCTGGGGCAAGCGGGAGAGGATGTAGGAACGCCGGATCTTGTTCCCAATTTTTCAACTTGTCCTCCCTCTCCTTGGAATTCAGCCAGCAACATAGCTGGCATGGGTCCAGAGAAACCCATATGTGATCAAGCTGTTTACTGAAAGTAAGTAAAAAAGAGTACCATTATAATTTATGTCTCCCCTTCCCCATTCTGAAGCAAATGCCCAAGGCAGCTTATATGGGCAGGCTAGACTACACTGCCATTTTTTTAATGATTTTTTTTTTTTACAAACATACAGTATTCTGCGATTCACCAAATTCTCAGTCCCAGATTCACCTTCACAGTGCGATTGATTCTCTCCTATGGCTGCGTGCCATCGAGCTTCAGCAAGCGATCATAAGTCAAGCGTGGGCAGGTCCTCAAGATCATATTCCATTCTTTTGCTGGCTGGCCTTCTCACACATATTCCCATAACTCACACTTGCGGTGACCTCTCACGTTCACTTTACTTACCTCTCACTTGCTATCTGATATCCCCCCCCACTATAACATTCATTGCATCGTCTGCCAGAGTGGCTGCATGGCCGACGATGGTGGGGGATAGGATTTGGTTGCTAGAGTAACGTTCGGATCTTGTGTATCTTCTGGAGAGTTCATCCCACCTTGCATCTGGGGACCAGCAAGTAGTATCACTGCTCATCGCACCTCATTCTCTTCATGGCGGTGTCAGTGGTAATGACCCCCTGCTGTTCCAATCAGCCACCCCTTCTCGGAAATAAGCCACAGGACAAGGATGGGGGAGGAGTGGAGTGGCTCCTCTATTCCCCTTCCTTACTCTGTTGCATCTCAGTCCTGTGGAGATGTGCAGAGGACAGCAATAGATGAAGCACCATGTTATGAAGATGCTGGGGCAGGGGTAATCAAAATGAGGGTTGTGACCCCAAGGGGATTGCAAACAGCAAGTGGAGAGGAGTGACTTTGGGAGAAGCCGGAGTACTTCTGGAGCGCCCTAAACCACATTGGGTTCCTGTATCTATGTGGAGGTGCCAGGAGCAAAAGCAAATTGCCATAGTGTCTTTGAGCTCTATGGGACATTGTATTGTCCTGTAGCAGGAGCCTTAGGCATGAAAGCTTCTTTCTGTGCTTCAAGAAACAAGAACTCTCTGAACATAGCAGCCTGTAAAATAGCTCCCTTCCCTTGGCTTTTCCTCTTCTAAACCTGCTTACTGCTTTTAGTGCACCCACTCCCAGCTTTTATGTCTTTGAAGAAAGGCACTACCACGAGACACACTCTGACTTTTTGGCCTTGGGTCTGGAGAGAGAAGGTGGGGCTTTACTCTGGCTTCTTGTTAGTTTCCACAGAGTGGGAACTTCAGGAAATGTAAATGTGGTTTATTTAACTCCTATCAGCCTACCTAATCCAAATGCAATCAATTATTCTAATGTGTGGGGGAGGGAGGCATACATTTATATATTCTAAAGAATAACGTTGTGAACCCATATGCTAAAGAATGGGGAGACAATGCGCTATCAGCTTCTGGCCCCACTTTTTCAAGTACCATTTGGGTTCCAAGGCCAGTTGGGCTGAATCGGGCCCTGCACTGCCGCCCCTACATTGGCATTGCCCATGCTGAGGCATAGTGAGCAGAGCTCTGTATTGGCCTGCCTACTCCTGCCTCCATATGCCCTTATATGGGCCTCCTGGAAGCCATTGGCGGTGATGTAATCATATATCTCACAACAATTTCTGGATTCCGTGTTATGCATCCTCCACTGTCAGTAGTGGGATCACTGTGGCTCCAGTTGCCACATGGCTGCTTGGTGCATGGGGGGGGGGCTGTACAGATGCGTTGCATTGGGCACTGCTGCTCCTGGGGCTGCCCATTTTAGGTTCTGAGGCTCACCAGGGTCAATTGGTTGACCCAGATTCTTTCAGCTAAGACATGTATGCCAGTATGTGGAAGAAAAACAGTTAATGTTGAGGCTGCTGTAGGAGTAAAACAATAAATATAGCAAGAAGCAATGTGGAAATCAGTGTATGTACTCTTCATTTTTGAGAAGGAACTTCATTTTGCTGTCATCAGCTATTGGGGAAAACAGGCATAGCTCTGTCAGATTATCTCGATTTTCTCATTTCCTTCTTCCTATATTTTTCTGGCTGGCTGAAGATGTGTTCAAATTATCAAACCATAAAGCGAGTGTGTTCTAGCACCAATTGCTCAAGGTCAGACTCTTGTACTCTACAACAATAAATCTGAATAAGTACCACGACTTGGTTCCATTCTGAATATCACTTCCCTACTTCATTCATAAGCACGTACTAAAAGGAAAAAAATCCTTTCTTGAATGATTCAGATTTCATGGCCAAATGGAAGTTTAAGGACTGTTAAGGGGAAATGAATCTACACTAAGTGTACAGGCAGGCCCCAGTATCTGTTCCAGACACCCCCGTGGATACGGAAACTGTGGAAACTGGATGCCTTTTTACAGACAGGGGAACATCAGTGGGTTTGCTGCAGTTAGGTTAAAAAAAAGATTTGTTTAATGTTCCCCTACCTTTTTTAAATAGGCATCCCAGTACTGAATCTGGATACCGAATCAGTATCATACCGGGACATGCCTATACTGAAAGTGATATGAGGTCAACATTGGATCAGTTGACAAGGTCCTGATTGACGTACCTTCTTTGTTAGTTGCTGGATTGGTATCCACAAGAAACAGCCTTTTCAGTCATAGCCACAGAGGCCACAATGTCCTTCCATATTGACTCATTTGGCTCCTTCATTGATGGCATTCTGTAGTCACATGAAGATTTGTGAGTTCCTATTACTTCCCACGCAGTACTGTAATGGGCAAAATACTGTGACTGGTCCCCAACTATTCAGTTTTCTCTGTGATGTGCTTAATTTTTACTTGGTTCAAAGGGCCAAGTTCACTTGCACACAGCATCTCCTACCTGCAGTCTGTATGATTGTTTGGCCACCTCGTTCTGCTGCAGGTATGGGTCAGGGCTGAGTCGGGCTTGCTTGGAATGCTGCCGCATTTCTTCCTTGGCACCTTTTGGAAGTCTGCTGGCTCTTAGAAAGCTTGTTGGTCTAGCCAAGCCCTTTTCGTATGTTCCAGCTGTTATGGTCAAGGGGCTACCAGAGTGCATGGACACCCTGGCAGGGCAATATCTGCCACTCTCAAATAATTCAAACCCCTCCAGACCTTGAGCATGCAGTGTATGCTCCTTTTATTTCCAGAGTGTGCTTTGCCTATTTTTGTTTTGATTTAATTGTTTGGTCTAGATTTTTAATATGTCCTGCTGCAGAATTTCAGATTTCCATTTGCTATTCATCCAAACAACTTTTCAAGGACTGTGTTCCTTAGTTTACCAAGTGCTAAGAATTAAGTGTTTTATCCCAAGGCCACCCAATGATTGTTCTTCATGCCGAGGCCGTCCTGTTGTATCAAGGCCCCCCCCCACCCAAAGACATTTTTTAGCCATTGTGTAATTAAGCTAAATAAGGCTAAAGTTTCACCACCTTCTACCTTCATTTTTAAAATTTCCTTTACCTAAAGTGTTTAATGCTCTCTGTTCCTTGAATGTTTGAACTATGTTCTCCTCATCAACCCTCTCTGCATTTTCTTGAAATAGTAATAGTAATCAGTCCCGTTATCCTTAGCAGTATGAATGCTGAGGGCCGCACTGGACATGGCACACAAACACAGCTACCATTATCCCCTTGACTGTGTTTTTAAGAGGACAAGCAGCTTCTGAGGAATTGGTCAAAATCAGAACAGCATTGGAGTGGCGCATAATCCTGAATCAGGCCAAGGGTCTATCTAGTCCAGCTTCCTGTATCTCACAGTGGCCCACCAGGTGCCCCAGGGAGCCCCCGAGACAACCAGATGCTTGCATCTTCTGGCCGCGCCCTGGTATCTGGCCACTCCTTTGCATCTAGCGTTGAGAAGCTCGCTCTAAAATCTGGAGGTTGCATCTAGTCATCATTACTTGTAACCCGTAATGGATTTTTTCCTCCATAAACGTGTCCAAGCATTGCCATCTGGGCTATGTGCCATCACAATATCCTGTGGCAAGGAGTCTCATGGATTAATTACTTGCTAGGTAAAGTAATATTCTCTTTTGCCTGTGCTAACTCTCCTGCCACTCAATTCTAGTGGATGTCCCTTGGTTCTGGTATTACTTACCATCTTTACCTATTTTTCATTTCCCCACTTCAAATAGTTCCTCAGATGGCTTTTCACCTTGTGGGTTTCCAAATACTTCTGTAGTTGCAATCCTAACCTGGAATTAGGCCGGCAAAGTTAGGCCAGCAAAGTTTGGCTGGCACAAGGGCCACCTGTAAAGCATGTTTGGACCATTCTCAGAGTCAGGGAGGATGGTGCATGTCTGTGTTCTGGCCTCTCTGAGTCTTAGAGTGGTCCAAACAGACTTCACAGTGTCCCTTGTGCTGGCCTAACTGTGCCGGCCCAACTTCAGGTTAGGAGGATTGCGCTCTGTATTATGTTTCCAAGTATCTGTATTTTGAGCCATTAAGCAAGTATTCTGGTTAATATTTTCTTAAAAGGAAAGTATGAATTGGAAAGTCCAGCTCCTTCATGACTCCCCCCTACCTCATTTCATGTTGTTTTATAACACAATGTTTTCATTTAGTACATAACATGCAAACTCAGGCTGTTACATGCAAGAGTAATGGAGCAGAAAATTTCTCATGTCCTGCTATCATGGTTGAAAAGGACAGCTTGGGAAAATTTAATTGGAAACTTAAAACAGATTTCTAGCTCCTCTGAAATATTGGATGATTGATCTGCCAATTCCCCCCCCCAAATGCCCATGCATGCAAATGTGGCGGCTGTAGCAGCAAGTCTGTTGTTGATTCTTAAATTTTAAATATACTAAATAACTTTTTATTTATACTTAAAACACCTATAGAAACCTGTGGCTTATCTTCAGTAAAGTCTGAGGTTATCTTCATCATTGGCTCAGGGTAGATAATTACTAGAAAAACTGGTCTCAAGAGAAGTTATGATTCTTGAACCCAAGCCTATTCCCCACCAACCTACATGATGCAGCAGTGCTGCCAGAGCACTTGTAGCATCAGTGGTTGAGGTGTGTGTGTAACTAGACAGCCTAGGAGCAGTAAGTAAAAAAAGGGGTGTTTATTTCTCCATATGCTGCCTGATCAGCAACGAGTGTCCTGGAACCTGTGCCAGCTTATTTTACTGGCATAGGTCTGAGGAGAGGCTGGGGACATGGTGGGCTGGAAGTTTCGGATTCTGGTGCGCACTGCTGCTACTGGTGTGCGCTGCTGCCCCAAACTTCCCCTGAATCTACCCCCACCTTTCCTGCACTGGTGTAGTATCTAGGAGTCACTGGCATGTGCAAGGGGCCTGTGGCCATTTGCACCAACAATCCTTCTGTGTGCGACAGTTGCATGCTCTTTATGAAGCTGTAAGAGGACTAATTATGGTGGATTTGGTGGGTGCCACACTGGTGCAGCTGCATCACTGTGCTGGGCCTTAAGTAGGATTGGGCTGCTTGAGAAGGGCAGGGAAGAGTGTGTGTGGTGAAAGTGCTGAAAGTCATCTAGTAGGTTCATCTCAGAGGCAGGGTTCAAATCCGGGACATCCCTTGTCTTTTAGCCACTCTGCCACAACACAGATTTGTCAACTTTTAAATGGTTCAGATGGTTTATTATTCCAGGTCAGATTTGCGAGGTCTGATTCTGTACCTTTCAAATGCACATCTTACTGGGCAAGAAGCAAGTCCTTAATTTGTGTTGCCTTAAAACTTCCACAGGTAGATCTGCTCAGGATGGTATGGAATTAATTTTCATCCCCAAAGTCTAGTCCTGGTGCCACATTGAAACGAGACCAGAACCTGGCAATAACTTCCCATGGGTGGAATCAGTCCAGAGTCCTCCACAATTCTCTGATTATTTGTCAGTCAAGTGGTGTTTGTGTGAAATTCTCACTCAAGATACTTCTTGTGTTTGCCTTTAAAGTTTCTGCAGAACAGTGTGGCTTTGTAGATGCAGGGACAAGAGCGCTTGCTCCCGGCACAAATGAGATGAGAGGCAGAGCAGAATCTGGATTTGTTAGCACAGGATGCAGCTGGTATGTGTCCTAAGTGAATTTGGGGTGGGGGGGAACCTTCTCCACCTTCCTTTTGACAATGGAACCTACTGTGCAGTGCAATTCTTACTTGTTTGCTTGGGCACCAAATTATCTCTCAAAAGAAACGAGAGGGGGATGTGTCTGTCCGAAGAGTACATTTAAGTTCTAAAGTGCTTGCAGCACAAACAAACAAATCTTCAAATGGACAAAGCAAAGCTAAACGTTTACTGCCCTGAAGCCAGGAAACAAATTTACTTTTAATATGTAGCAGGTTCTGGTGTATCACTGCGTGCAGTTTGAGGCTTCAGTGTCTGGTAAAATGTTCCCTCTCTTTGTTTCCCTGACAGTGAGTGGAGGAGGAGAAGCTGGCATGGAATGAGCAGTATTCTGCCTAGGTACACGGACGGCTTCCTTCCTCTTTGGCCTTCATGTCATGAAGAGAGCACATGGGAGGACACTTTGCAGTGCTTCTGTTACCTTTCCAGCTGGAAAGCTGATTTGGGTTCTGGTTTTGTCAGAGTAATGGAGGAAGAGGGGCCTTCGGACATCTGTTTTGTTTGGAAAATAACTCTGGAGAAAAGGTGGCAGACAAAGAGAATGAAGAAACGGCAATGTTGTTTCCCGTTGCATATTCCTGGTTTTTAATTTTGTTTACTTCCCACCCTGTAAAATTTGCTCATGCGCTTGTTTTAATCCAGAGACAGAGACTTGTGTGCTGTTCCTAGTGTTATACAGGCTGCCTTGGGTTGTTTCTATACAAAATAAGTGAAATCAAGCTGACCAACATACGAAGTTTAATGCAGGAAGCAACAAACCATTGCTTTGATGCCAGGGAGGAGACAACAACGGTATATACTATAATGTGAAGAATGGATCTGTTTGACTAAACAGATTGTGCTAATTTTTTAAAATAAGGATTGTAACATTTCTACCTTCGTAGACTTCCTCAGAACTTTAGATCTAAGATGCTTCATGTCACATGAGCCGTAGTTCAGTGATTTGGGAATGTTCCACAAGTTCAGTGTGCTCCTTTCCTCTCTTCTCCATCAGGAATTCTCCCTGGTTTTCCCTGTCTGGAATTAACAGTGGCACAGTGTTGTATCTGCACCAGAATTGATGCTAACAATGGTTGTTGCAAGCCACGTATTTCTTATCTACTTCTAAGCATGGTTGTGAATTCTGCTTTGAAGCCAGCTATGCTTAGCATTGATGTACATGATTCTCTGGAAGAAGAGAGGGCAGGAGAAGTATTCAAACACATACATGTCGCATAACCATAACAAGGGGATTGCAAATATTGCACCTATGTTGTGCCTGAAGTCATTGTTGACTATATTGTACATGTGGAGACTTTTTATCTGTGAGGGTTCAATTCCAGGAACCCTCGTGGATGCCAAAACCCATGTTAAATCAAATCCATTTAAACAAAGACTTTCCTTTATTTAGCAGTCAGCCAGGCAACAAAATGCAAAATTGAAGTGATTAGTTATACATCCTGGGGTTCCAGGGCAGGGGAGGAGGTCTTATTCAGAGTTAATTTATAGTAATCTGTTCTAAGACCCTGGAGAATGCTTGCTGCTGCCATGGTAAGAGAAGCTTTTTTTTTTTTAAAAAAAGGATTGCTAATTGAAAGAACACGTTTAGTAAAACAAAAGGCACTTCTCTTCCCTCTGTGCTGAATCAAATCAGCAGAGAGGAAAACCACGGATGAGAAGGCTGTACCTGTAATAGCAGTTCCATAGATTTGTATTTTGTTCATTTGTGTGACTTGATGAGATAGAAAAAGGAGACTGACAGCAATCCTAGCCCACATGGCCTGTGCTAGATCCAATGCAGGGTTGCAGTGGGCTGGAGATCACCTTGGGATACCCATGTCAAGCCCTAGCCTGTCCGATGGAGCTACTTAGATCTAGCTATTTGGAAGCCCCTGTAGGGCTCAGAGGCCTGGGAGAGGAATAATATGTGCACTTCCACCACCAATTACATGCCTGTCCTGGGCCTGATTCTCCTCCACTCAGAAATGCACCCTCCCTACCTCCAAAATGCCCTCCCGCCACCCTTTCCCACCTGTGTGCTTCCCAGAGCACATTTACCTGTGCTGGCCAGCCTGGGGACTGGACCCAGCATTGGGAGGCCAACGCACATCCTCATGCCAGTGCTGCCAGTTCTCAAGCCAGTGGCACAATTGCAACACGCAGAGTTGGTTTAGAGAGGCCTGCGCCAGCTCAAATCCACCTTATAATTGGGATGTGCATCGATTTAATAAAATAAAAAAGCACTGACAGGCTGTTAAGAATGTACATAATATCTACTGTAGCAAAAGGGTTAAGAGAGTGCGTTTAGTCATTTAGGGTGCAATTCTATCCCACTTTCTCACTCTGACGTAGCTGTGCCAGTGGGGCATGTCCTGCAATTGGCGGGGAATGTTTGTTCCCTTACCTCAGAGCTGCATTGGCCTTACCCCGGTGCTGGAAAGTTGGTTACCGTTGTGCCCTCACTTAGAATATACAACTTTTCAACATCAAACAAGTTTCAACGTGGTTTGCATAGCAAGAGGAATTAGAAAATCATCTCCAGATTCAAAGAGGCTCAATCGAAAAAGAAACACAAGGGAGACACTTGCAAACAGCCTCTGGGATGAGCGCTGTGCTGGGTTAAATATAAGAGAGCCACCACCAAATTTCCTCACAGCTATCAACTTGCTGGGTGGCCTTAGACAGCCAGCGTCTCTCAGCCTTATCTCCCTATCTTCCGTATAAAACAATGTTGGCTTGCCTTTGTATTTCTGAAAGGATTCCTGAGATAGGTCTTTCTTTGAACCATAGGAGACAGCACTACTATAAAAATGTTAGCATTATGTTATTTTGAAGAGATACCCCATCTTTTTTTATTGGTCTCCCTTAACTGTATTGGAAGGTCCTAAATGTTTAAACAAATGATGTCCCCATTGTGTGTAATTATTTTTTTTTTGCACTTTTTGCTTCCATGGACTGCAGTGGTACTGGCAAATACATGGGATCTGGTAACCTCAGTTTTTGCATGGCAGAGATAGATGCTCCAAATGTGCCTGTGTCCAGTGCCCCCCCCCATTTGATTCCTGTTTCATTCACTGTGCAGACTTTGAGCACTTAGAAGTCTTATGAGACATGGGGACTCTTCTCCAGCAGCTGGGATTCCCTGCTTGCGTGGCATAACTGCTGCCCTTCCTCCTCTCGGTGTTGAGAACTGGTTCACTCAACTCACTTTTCCTCATGGAAATCCTTTTGGAATTATCTCCATATTGGGACACATGGAAACTTCGCACAGGAATGGCCCATAAGTGGATCCATAAGTGGATTACTGGATTACTTACTGGGTGGTTCTACTCTCGGGTCTTCCTTGAATGGACCAAATCGGTTTGCAGTGCTATTGTAATAGTTTCCTAATATAATGTATTGCATGATTCCTGATAGGAACACTTCCATTGAATCCGTGAGATGGCTGTTCTGTACCCCTTCTTTCTATTCATTCCTCAATCATGCTGAAACTTTGGCTGAGCAATCCAGTGTGCCAGATGTGAAACTGTAATTACACGCCTGCTCTTTCTTCTGCTTGCCTGATACAAAGATCAAAGTTTTGCAGTCTGTATCCCAAGGAATATAGTTATCCACATTCTTCTTTAGTACTTCCATTTTAGCTGTCTTGAAATGTCACCAGTTCTAGTTTATCAGGGCATTTTGTTATCCATGATAGTCACTATGAAATGTAACTGTGTAACTTGTAATTTCTGTAATAACTTACAGAAATTATACAGAAAATACAGTAATAACTTATCTATTTCCTGTAATAATGTCCCACACTTCTGCCTTCTTGTTCTTTTTTTTAACCATTTTTCCAGTGAGTATAAGAGAGTTGCAACTGGAAGCTGGATAGTTAGTGGGGATGTAATAATTGGTTTTTGGGAAATCTAAGTCCTGGGACCTAGGGAAGTGTTCCCCAAATATACTTCCTATTCCCCTCTCCCAAAATCACATAGGGTGGTGGTTCCAAAACTGCTGGATCATGACGTACCAGGAAAGTGGCCCTGCTCCAGTGGAGCTATAGTGCTTCAGAGATCACAGCGCTGCCTCTGCCAAGGGGCTTTTTCACTTACCTGGGGGGGGGCAGCACTGGCCTCTTGCAGGGTTCTGGAGGCTTGCAGCCCCCTCTGATCCCCTCTGCAACTTGTTTACAAAGTCCTTTCTGATCTAAAGCTACTGGTCTGGGAACCACTATCATAGGAGAAATTGCACTTCTTCCTACTTTAGAAGAAAAAAGTAGTGCCTTTGTAACAGCAGCAGCTATTATGCCACTTTTCATTCTTCACTCAGAACTCAGGAAAGGGGCAAAGAGTAGTGGTTTGTGTAATTACTGCTGATGTCACAAGTGCTCCCCCCAATCATACTTGTTGGGCATGTGAAAATCTTGCTAATATGGCTGCACAGATTGGCTACACCTGGGTGAGATCTGAGAGGAAGATGGAGAAGAGGCAGGGATGTTGGACATGGGAAGATGAGGCAGAGGGAAAGAAAGAGCAGCCAAAGTTGGCAGGCTGATGCATGTGTGCCGTTAATTATTATTTCATTACTATTCTTTTATGAAGCATTTCAAGAAGCTGAGTTGTAATGTTTTAAAATACGTTGCAAAAGGTAGCAAAAAATTTAATGTGAGAATTATTATTTTTAAATTAAAATTAACAGGAGAACTGAACCCCTGTGTATCAACTTACATTGGTTGTAAGTCTTAAATTGTATGTTTCACGGTGTAGAACAAGAGAGGTTAGTTACCAAGAGATGACAGATGGAAACAATCTCTTATTGCCAGGAGTAGTACGTTTTCAAATAGGATTTCACCTAAGTGAGAGTGAACAAGGATTGCTGTACTGAATGAATTTGTAGGGTAAAAGTGATGTTTATCCCTTCTTTTTAGCCTGACTTTTAGACAACATGACTCTTTAACCCTAGACTGTAATTTACAGTGTTGTGTAACCCATAGAGCCATCTAGTGACCACATAATATATTGCAAGGAGAATGAATGATCATACACTAATGAAATATTTTTGTGGGGTGAGGGAATTGAGTTTGGCAGTCCCATCGGAATACTATCATGAATTCCCATGGGAATAAAAATCATGATATTTTCACTAGAGGCGCATTCTTACATACAGTATGTGTTTTTCATTTAAATAAAATTATGGTCTCAAATATGTACGTGCTGAACTAAAACCTCTGACATCAGTTCATAGGATGATTTCCAGTCAGTTTTTAAACACATTTAGACGGAGACAGTTTGATGTTTTCCTAACTACCCATTGCCTTTGTCTGTCTTTCATTCCCCTGCTATTTGCTTTTTTTCTTGGCTTGTCAGTGCTGCCACACTTGGATGTTACACTAACCTGACATCTGTTCTGTTTTAGGAGAAACCCGATGCCAGCTCCACATCCCTACAGCTGCGATCCCAGATTGAAGTAAGCACAATGGATGCAATGGTCTATTTTTGTTTTTGCCTTCAATTTGGTATTCTGCATCAGTCAGATAATAAAGCCCACTGTTGTTCAGTTTGAACTCAAAGCAATGAATCTTCTCTTACAGGAATCTCTTGGCTTCAGCAGTGTGGTATCAACACCAGAAACAGAAAGAAAGTAAGTTTTGCACTTTGCATAAAGCAATTCCTAGCAAACTATTTTGATTAACATTGCCGCAAAACAACTTGGTAAAAGTAAAATTAACACTAGATGCTTACTTGCATGCTTGTGTTTTTTTCCTCCTAAGCTTTCCCTTTTATATCTTTTTCTTTCACTTTGTGCATCTTTTTTCAGTAAGTGTGTTCAAGTCATAATAGGGTAAAGATTTATTGATTATATACTTCCAAATAAAAAAGTCTCGCCTCTGGAGGAAAAAAAGGGGTGAAATATCTGTGAGACTCTGAAACATGAATAAGAGGTTTGAGCCACTAACTCCCAACCTCTGCATCTCATACCTTTGGTGTCAGAAGCAGTTGTGAAAAGACATGGAGGTAGACAGATGAGTTTCCCCTGTGACCTTGGGAAGTACCCTCAAGACAGCTGCACAGGAGAATATCATGCGAAGAGGGCAAGTCATTTTAAAATTACCAGAGGTTACAGGCATTTGATGCCAGACTGAAAACGTGAGTGGCCAAAAGAGACATGATTTAGGTCTGCGCTTGTCAAATGTGACAGCTTGATTGATTGGTACTAGCCTCAGTCCTCTAGATGAGCAGCACTGTATCATCAGTTCAGCCAGCTACATGCTGTAGAACCTTGTAAAATATGTTTGCAGAAGAACGTTCCCTTTCTCTTCGAACTATTGAGCCATCTTGTCGTCTTTCTTAATGAATTCTTACTGAATTTTATTTTTCTGCATTTCCCCCTCCCCTTAAAACCCTCATTTTAATAATGTGCTTTCAGTTACCTTGCTTGATATTGTGGCGGCAAAATATTCCAGACATTGATGGAATAGCTTGGATACAAAGGAAGTCAAGGCAGGATGGGCATTCTGGCTTGAAGTCTTATTTCTGAACCAAAAAGCAAGTTAAAAATCTGAATAACTAACACACAGAGCTCCTAAACAACTTCCTTGGTATAAAGTAGCATTATTTTATTTTATTTGAAGAATTGATATCACATCCTATACCATTATAATTGTATAGTCTTGGAACATTTTAACAACTTACCCTCTAAAGGCCCTTGAATCCACTCCATAGTTAAAAATGCATGCCAACATATTGCTTTTTCGTAGTGCAAACTTACTAAAAAATGAAAATGAAATCAAAATGGGTCAGTGTGAAGCATACTTGGGAGCAAAAGTAAAAATGTAGCCTGTCTTGCCCTAGTTGCAGTTTTGAACTTGGTGTTTCTGTGGATGCTGTCACAGTTACAGTGGTGATAAACATTGCATGTGATACATGCCTTTTTCCCCACTGCAGTCAAATCTGAAAGCCCCAAACTTCGAAAGCAGTCTGGGTCTTCCAGAAGCAATCCTAGAAGGCCTCCTCCAAAGTGGCAATCAGGGAGAATGTTATTGACACTCTCCCATACAGTTTCCAACCAGTTTGAAAAAAGAACTTAGGTCATGAAGGGACAAGAAGGATGATTATCAACAGGAACTCATTGCTTGGATCAACGATAATCAAGCAATTTCCACAGTTCTCCTGCCCCCCCCCCCCAAAAAAAACACCCACTACACATGAATGGCTCACCATTTCACAAAACCAATCCTTGGATTAAACTTCTTGTATCATCCAAACCATTCTTGTTTTGATTAAAGTTGGCCTTGAGGAGTTGAACATCTATTGCCTCCAGTTGTAGATGCTATAGCCTGCCGTATCCCCGGGGAACCATTCCAGGACACAGTCCCCTGGGCATCTTGAATTCTGTGGATAATGGAATTTGGGGGAGGGAGCCTTGCAGTGCCACAATTACTTATCTGGGGGTGACCCTGCCCTCTGGAGATCACATGGGACCTCCCGATCTCTTCAGAAGCCTCCCAGGTGTGACTGAAAGGCACTTCTGATTTGTGCTCGTGAACCAGAAATGTCTTTCAGTCGCATCCAGGAACCTTCTGAGATGCAGGGAGGCTGTCCTTTCTCACACCTTGCACCGGCTCCTGGATGCTGGCCAAAAACGGAAGTGTCTTCTGGTAGTGTCCCGAAGGTCCTTCTAGGCCTTCCAGCTATTCAAATCCACAGCTGCTCAGTCCACAGATAAGGAGGGTCCACAGTGCTGTGTGGTGATAAATGTGAAAGTATGCCTCTCCCTTATACATTGTACAGGCAGGCCCAAGGGGCGGGGGGAGGGTATGCTTCGAACCCCACAGTGGACACCTGAAATGGTGGATACTGGGGGTGCCTTTTTAAAGATAGGGGAACATCAGTAATTTTGCTGCAACAAGGTAAAAAAAGAGATTGGTTTAATGTTCCCCTATCTTTTTAATAGGAGTCCCAGTATCTGTGGATAACTAAAACGGGATACCAGATCAGCAGGCCATGCCTGCATCTACAAAACTGTATTTACCTGTCATGAGGATGAGGTATACTGAACCCCTCTCTGGGCCTGCCACTTACCTCTCCGTAGCCCCTTTCCAAGTAGTTTCTATTCAGCCAAGATCATATCCCCTACTGGATTTCAGCTGAGGGGAAAAGTGCTCAGGAAGAGAAACTGTGGGGAGGTAAGCTGGGAAGGTGGAAGGATTCTGCAGTCTGCATCAGTCTGCATTTTATTCTTAGAAAAAGGGGTGAGCATCTGGTTTTTTTGTGTATATGTGATCAGTGCAGCTGTATGTTTAGTCATATGAAATTGCCAGCATTGGGTCTGCTATCGTCCAGCTGGTATTGTAGTTTTGTGCAACTTTCCAGCAAACTCTTGACATTTTGGGATGAGTCTCTCTTTGGCTATCATTCAAAACTGATGTTAGTACAGTTTATAATTATGTCCTGTTTTTATATCATTTTTGCTGCTTATATTTTTGCTCTCTATCACATCTAAACGAGCGCTACATTTTATACTACATGGTTACAGTGGATTAGGCAAGCAGCTTCTGCACTGTTAAGGCATGTGTCACAGCCATACCATGTAACTAAGTGTAAGAAGTGGCCAAACCTGGAACCATCTGGAATCCTAATGTTCAAAGTGTTATGTATTAACAGGTGCTAATTATATCCCGTGCCTGTACATGTCAAATGCTTTGGAAAGCTCTAACTAGTGGTGCTCCTCTTATATTTGGCAGGGGAAGAGTAACTGTCCACCCCAGCACAGTGTTTTTGAGTGGTGGTTTGCAGGTATTTCTTCTGCATCTTTTTAGCGTGTGAACCCTTTTGAGACAAGGAAGCCATTTAATTATTTGACCCCCTCCCCCCCTTAAACTGCCTTGTAAACTTGGTATATAATTGATGCATGCACATTCTTGTTAACAACAACAGGAAATGTAGTATTGTCCATACGAATGATTTGCCCCATTGTAATGTATGGGTACTTGTTGAGAAGCAAATGTCTCTTTCTGACACAGTAATGAATGATGTGGAACTTTCAGAGAAACACTTTAACGAAGCTGTAGCAGCCAAGATCCATCTGCTTGTCATAAGATTCTTGTTAGTAAATATTCATGTCCCTTTATATGTTTGAAAGCATGTTACTACAGCAGAAAATTTTACCAGCTGTTTTAAGACTAAGACTAATTTTCACACTTTTAAGGGAGGGGATCAAGCTTTGAAACTTTCATAACAAGTGCTTTAAAGGTAGTTTCATTAGCCAAGGCATGGCTAATTCAGATTCCTACAATTCTGAGTATGTCTTTAGAGTGGAGGGTTGTGTGTAGCTCTGCATCAGTATACTGTACTGGGAAACTATGCCAGAGAATGGTATTTAGACCCCCAGGTATATATATTGCCAAGTTGCCAGTGATTTTAGCTGCCTTGAATTTCTTGGAGATGGAGGAATGTTGGTTATTTGAAACTGATTGGGAGGGCAAGAAGAAAAGAGAATTCTAGACTTTCTTGTGCCTCATCATTGAAAACAGGCAGCTTCCCATGCTCTGAGGTAGGAGGTAGCACATCTGCACATCAGATTGCACGTAAATAGAAGATTCCGCCCAGCTCAGGGTTCTTGCCGTCTGTTCAAAGCCTGTGAGAAATGAGTTGGTGGTCTCAGTCTAATTTCCACTGGACAAATACCACAAAAGCTACCATAACATTTGGCATTAAACTAAGGGAACTCTGAAGTGCCTACTCTAAAGTGTTGCTAAATAGGCATACAGACTGAATTGGCTGGAAGACTGGATCTTCCAAAAACATACATTTCAAGCTTCCTTTGCTGTAATAAACAGAGGACTTTTATTTACCATGCATCTGCATATATGCAGTTGTTAGTGTAATATGCCTTAATTTTTACACTCTGAAGGAAAACTATTTTTTCCCAAGATGATGATGATGATGATTGTGCAGGCACAGCTAAATCTTGCTTACAAATACTAGCAGTAACTCTAGATACTCAGCATTCCCCTTCTGGTCTATTGAACCTGATGGCAACTCTCTTGGAATTGTTTACTCAGGCAAAAGAGGGAGAGGTCTGATGATCACTGTGTATTTGGCAGGAAATTCAGGTCAAACTAAGTCTCCTTCTGCATCCTGTCTTTCATCCTGGTTTTAGTGAGGAAAAAGGACAAAGTATTTGGGATTTTTTTTTCTTCCTTTTTTGAAACAACATTATTCATTTGGTCTGTTTTTAAAGCATAGTTTAAGAACATAAGAACATACGAAGAGCCCTGCTGGATCAGGCCAAAGGCCCATCTAGTCCAGCTTCCTGTATCTCACAGTGGCCCACAAGTGATACTGCTTGCATCCTGTTTCCACTCCCTTGCACCTGGTACCAGTAGCCCAACACCTTTGTAAGGAGGTTGCACAATCCATCATTGCCTATAGCCCACGATGGACCTTTCCTCAGAGAGAAATTGTCTTTGATATCTCTAAAACTGAGAATATTGCATGCAGTATCACCACAGTAGGGCAAGGCAAAACTATTGCTTCAGTTTTGGTTGTGCCTTATCAAGCAGGGAAATCCACTGGAAGAACTGTACTGGTAAGAGGCACGTTGCTGCTACCCTGCCACTTGCGGCAAGTATCACAGCCCTGAAGTAAGACAGCAAAAGGCTCATGATAGTGAGGGAGCGTGTTTCCTTCAGAACTGAGCAGTTGTGGGGGTGGTAAACCACGGAGACACAGGCAGACCCTTAGTGCTACCTCAGAGCTGGGTTGGGAAGGGGGTTGAGGAACCCTGTCTCCTTCTCCACCCTGAAGGCCTTCCAGGGAGATTGTGGCTGGTGCCCAGCAAGCCGGGCCTCCTCAGCTCCTTTCCCCAAGTGCTTGTCGACACAGGCAGACAGGCTCTTCCGTAGCTTCCCTGCCAGCTGCCCTTCCCTCTCCACTTCCGGTCTCCTCCCTCCTCTCCCAGCTGTTTTTGCCTATATCTTTAAATGTGAGTTTATAAGGTATGTAGTGGATCTTGCAAGGCCTTTTGGATCCAGATCTTCATCAGTGGAGACGCAACCATTAAACCAGCAGAACATTTTATGAAATAAATCCCAGATGGCCTTGAGCCTCCGGTTCCCTTGCCTTTCAAAACACCACACAGCCTTTCCTAAAAAAAAAAAAATACAGCTATGCCTTTTCTGCCAAATGAATGTGCACTTGACTGACACCTTGCTGCAGAGCACGTGATTTTGCCATGAGAATGACTTTTCCAGTGTAGGGTATTGGATCGCCGCTTGTTTATGGATGGTACATGCGTGCTTTGCACAATGTAACATTTTTGAGAAGTGTACAGCCTCTGACATTTCAGACCATGTGAGCCCCTGTGTCTTCAGCAGCTGTGAGGTTTTACTCTCAGCTGCAGCTGTTTGCAAGTGTAAAATCCTCCGTCATGCTGTGCAGCGATCTTGTGTGCATCTCATGATGAACTATTCGGCCTCAGTGCATGCCTTATGATCTGATCTCTGGCCAATTATGACCAAGTCTGAGAGATTTGGCTCTGGTGTTGCCTCCAGGGTTGTTCACAGAGTCAGTATAGATGGCATAATGTTGTTATGATTTAAACATTGGTAAACTAGTTGTATGCTTCCCATTGTGAAGAAATTACTACTTCAAGCTGTCAGTCTTCTGATACAAATTGTTTTAAACTCAATTGATCCGTTGCAATGTGAGGTCAGGATCCAAAGGGGCCAGCTTTGGGTGTTCTGCACATGCCCTGTGGCCTTTAGTACATCACCCTATTGCATCCTTTAAAAAACATTCCCATCATTACCCCCTTAATCAGCATCAGAGGGTGTGAGGGGCTGTGGCTTGAAAGGAAAATCAGCATCTCCTCTTATACCTGACTACAGAAGCAAATGAAGCTCTTTGGGCTCTAGTTTGAACCTCCAGCTCCAGTCTGACCCTTAGCATTAGGGAAACATGTGGCATTCAGTATTTGCATATTGTTTATAAGTAGTGTATCTACCAGGGGATGTGGTGGCGCTGCAGGTTAAACTGCTGCTGCTGGGCTTTCTGACCGGAAGGTTGGGGGTTCGAGACCATGCGACGGAGTGAGCTCCCATTGGTTGTCCCAGCTCCTGCCAACCTAGCAGTTCGAAATCATGTAAAAATGCAAGTAGATACCACTTAGGTACCACTTCGGTGGGAAGGTAACAGCGTTCCATGCACTACGGTATATAGTCATGCTGGCCACATAATCACGGAAGCTTGTCCTCGGACAAACACCGGCTCTACAGGCTTAGAAATGGAGATGAGCACTGCCCCCTACAGTCGGTCACGACTAGACCATTCAGTTGTGGGGAAACCTTTACCTTTTAGCGTATCTACCAAGGCGTGTATATTTGAACAAAACCTGGAGTTAGGCCGGCACACTTAGGCCAGTAAAGTATGGCCAGCACAAGGGACACTATAAAGTATGTTTGGACCACTCTCAGAATTGCAGAGGCCAGCACACAGATGTGCACCTCCCTGACTCCAAGAGTGGTCCAAATGCGCTTTACGGTGGCCCTTGTGCTGGCCAAACTTTGCTGGCCTGACTGTGCCGGCCTAACTCCAGGTTAAGATTGCTCCCTCAGGCTAGGACTGTTGGTCCTCTCGTGGTTACTTAACTGTCCCGACTGCATTCCTAACCCTGAAGGACGCTGAATCAGCACTCTAGGTCACATTGTCATTGGGGCAGTTTAAGTACTGTCATGTTTGATTCTAGCAGTTGGCAGAGCAACGAAATTAATTGTGACATATTACCATGAGCTCATCCCTAATGAGACACATGAGAGCTGCACAGCAAGAGAAGAGTAAAAGCAAAGCACAGAAGTAGCAAACCAGAGTTTGGTAGTCTGTTTTTAACCTATGTGCAGAATGAAAGTTTGTTTCTGGCTTTAACGACTCTATGATTTGGGAGAGGAAGGGAAAAGCAAGCCCCTCTCAAACTTCCATTAAACTTAAGATCATTAAACTTAAGTGCGAGAAAGAGAGAGAGGAAGAAAGGATTCTGATGTTTGAGGCTAGATTTCATTGGTGGCCTGCTTATTCATGCTGCCTGTAAATAGTTTCCCTGAGAGAAGTAGGGCAGGAAACTCCCACAATAACACTTAACAATGGGAGTGAGAAGCCAGCCAAGCAGCGCTTGTGACATGTGACGAGCCAGACCAGTGTGCCTCAGAGCAGCTGAAGGAATATTTCTTCCTGGCAATTGTTCTAGGAGAAATGAAGGCCTCCTTTCAGAAGAATGTGGAGCTTGTTGCAATGAGTTGATGCTGTTTGTCGTGACCAAAACACATTTGTACGTGGTGACATGCTGTGTGCCTCGCTGTGTGCCTCGTGCCAAGCTGAAGCTGGTCTTTCTGCCTGCAACTCTTCGAAGTCCAAAGCTGCTTTTGCTTGTGGCTCCCTCAGTTCTGGTTTTTTCTGATATACTCAAAATGGAACAGTCTTGGCCTCTTACCACTGCGTGCTTTCTGGGGATCCTCGTTTTTGTATGCACGAACCTTAGGGCTGCTTCCTGTGTTGCAGATTCTGAGTGGAGATAATCTGCATATTTACAGCAGCTAGGCATATTATTTCCTCCCCATATTTAGCTTGGAACATATACAATAATGTGTGTTCACCCAATGCAATAGATGTAACCAGTGGTGTCATTCAAATGATTAGGAACAGGAACTCACTTTTGATTGGCACTTGTCGGGAACCCGGAACCAGCCACGGAGCCTGTTAGGATCCGGAACGCCCGTTCTGGTCCGTTCCCCCTGAATGACATCACTGGATATAACTACTTCATCTATGTAGTCCACATGTACTCACAGCAGCCACTTTTCAGCCTACACTCTGAAGTGTTGCATACATACTGCAGCATGCAGTACACTGCAACCCAGAAAGTGAAATGCTGCAGCCTAGATCATTTTATTATTATTATTTATTATTATTATTTATTTAAAAGATTTTTACCCCGCCTTTATGCCCAAAGGCACTCTGCCTGCAACTCTTCGAATTCATGAAATCCTTTTAACTGCATAGCCTAAAAATTGTAAATGTCATACATTTTTGATCTGTTAAATCAATTATATCTGAAAATCAGCTTCAGGAAAAGTAGAAACTATCCAAAACAATGCTTATGGCATATGGCTCCAAAAAGTACTTTCTTCTTTTGAGGCCTCTTCATACCTTAGTGATTTCTAGGGGTGGTTTTTCTGGTGATATTTTTTTCCAAAATTTCTTGATTTGCCAAAATAGCAAATTGCTGTGTTATGCGTTTTTATCAAAAAAAAATTATTGCAAATTGTACAAACAGCGCAATAAATAAGGGTAAATGACCTACAAAGGCAAGCAATTACTGGCACACACTCCTCAGCCTGAAATAACCTGCTCAAAAATTCCCAGGCTGCAGTCTGGTAGCTGCTTGGAGCGTTAAGGAACTGCTGCTTGCTATTTCCCCATTTCATTAAGGTTGCCCCAGTGTGCACTGTGAACTATGAACATTGGTGTTCATGCAAGTTTAAGTAGGCTTCCTCCTGTTTCTGCCACTCCTGATCCCTTGCTGAAAACTATTTGTTATTCCTCAAAACTGTGTCAAAAATAAACAAAAATGGTGTTATTTTTGTGAAATTGACCTCAGTGTGTGTCAAAAAAAAGCAAAAGCAGTGTTTTTTCGCGTTTTGACCTAAATTCCGTTTTATGTAGTGTTTTCAGTAGAAATCCTCATTATTTAGCATGAGAAGAACTATCCCATAGGATTTCCTAAATTGAAGGCCATCTCGGAAACACATTTATTTAGGTTGTACAATAAGCTTCTTATTGCATGCAGGAATGCTCTGAAACAAGCCTATATGTATAGTAGGATAGTTGCTTATGACATGTGACAAGCCAGACCTCTGAGCAGCTGAAGGACTGTTTCTTCGTAGCAATTGTTATAGAAGAAATTATGACGTCCTTGGAGAAGAATGTGGAGCTTGTTGCAGTGAGCCAAAGCTGTTGATTATGTGCAAATTCCTTATGTATGAAATTCATAGCTTGTTTTGGAAACCATAACTGGACTTGCACTCTTTAAAAAATTATAGTAAAGGAAAGGTTGAATTTCCAGTCAGGATAGATAGCAGATCCTGAAGGCATTGGAAAGTCCCCATCTCTAGGACAGCAAGAGGCAGGAACAGAATAACAGCTTTTTCCCAGAAAGAGATGGCTTCTAAGCAAAGGTGTTCCTGCCTCTGAGGAAGTCGGATGGCTCCACTTTAGATTTTCCTGCGTTGATTAAAAACAACTCTCACCGATTTCCCCAAGAAAAGGAGGAGCAAGAAAGCTGCTCATTTCCCCCCTCGTCTTCATCTCAGCGAAGTTGGGCAGCCTTAGCCAAGGAAGAATTTCACCTGACCCTTAATGGAGGTAGGGCTCAGCAGGCTGGATACTTTCCAAGAGAGCTGCTCAGTTCTCCAGCAGAGAGGGGCTGAGCAAGGTTGGGCTGGATGCATTACATAACCAGAATGGATTGGCACACCTTAGACTGAACTTGTGCCACCCAGGATGGACCTTTTTTCCCTTCTGTGGGTTTGGCTTAGGAATAACCCATGTAAACTAACTCCTTGGATTTGGTGGCAACCATACTTGGCAAGACAGGAATCAAGAGTTAGTAACATCCCACCAAGTCCCTCTTGGTCTTCAAGCTTTAGGAAGAAGGGATGTTGCATGGATTCAGGAGCCTCGTAGACCAGTACCGAAAGAGAGCATAGCAGCTCTAGGGTCTAAGAGCAGCTCTAGGAGCTATGTGAGTCAGAATCCTCCCACACACACAGTCTTTCTCATAGCAGCAACAAAAGATGTAGTGCATCACACTACCTGGCAAAGGCAAGATACAGAACCTGTCCTGTCATCTTCAACTTCATCTTCAGCTGTATACTGAGCCAACTTCAGTTCCTCAATCTCTTGATGCTAGTTGAAAGGGGTACAAACTAGCTCCTTTCCAGCACCTTGAATCTGGCACTCCAACTCTATTTTGTAAGATAGATCTTGCAACCGTGTTTGTTGCAGATGTATTGCTGCCATTAAGGCAAGAGCTTTAGACATGATCTATCAATGCCAAGTCTAAAAATGCTGGCCAATTTTTTTTTATTTTTTTTTGTGGTGGTGGTGGAAGCAATTCTCACAAAGGTCAAAGAGAAAAGAGAGGTTCATATATATCTTCTGAAGACAGAAGCCCTTTGAGTGGAGTCGTTCTTTGCATACCCCTTAGTTCTTCAAATGACTCCCAGTCCAGTTGCTATAGGTGTGACAGATCAAGTTTGGATCAAGCTCAAGTTTCTATAGGCGTGACAGAGAATGAAATCTTTATCTCCACATAAATCCCAAAACAAATAGGGCATGATGTCCTCCCAGCAGCAGTGCTAGAATCCCCCTTCAACTCATTCCCTGTGTATGTAGGGGGTGGGGTGGGAAGCATTTCCAAACATTCACATTCACTGTGAATAAGTGACACTGGATTACTGAATTCTCAGCAGAGCAAGAGTAGGTATTGTTAGATTGTCATTGATGTCTGGGGAACAAGCTCTGTATCTCCATGGAATCCCTGAAAGCATCTGCAGGCATTGGATGCTATAGCATGTCTCCTCCAGATCAGAATCGTATAACGCACTTTACCGCTAGAAGTCTCATCTGGTTTGTTTTTCACATTCTTGACAGTCCTGAAGAGTAAAAAGGGAAATCAGAACCATTCTGGCACCTCAATTGGTTTATGACACACATTTCTGAATAGAAACCCTTCAGATCTGCTCCAACATCTGCTTCTGTTTGTTTGTTTAAAACAGGAGACAGTTAGAGACTGCTGCACTGCCAAAAATTGTCCCTGGCGTGAACAACATCTGCCATCCCACCTGGAATGATCACAAAGACCCCGACTACAGCCCCCAGGGGTCTTTGCGGTGAGCCACTTCTGGGGTCAGCCACCCCAGCATGCCTTGTGCACGGCACTCCATTCAGGTGTGGCTTACCATAAAGACCCCTGGGGGCTGTAGTCAAGGTCTTCACATTCTCCCAAGCGGAACAGCAGATGCCTTCACTCAGAGGAAGAATCTGGGGGAGGAGGAATGGATCCGGCCTGCTGGCTGGAGTTTGGAGCTCCCTGGTTTAAAACAACCTGTTCGTTTGTTTAAAAACATTTATACCCCACCCTCCTGTTCCTAAATGGACTATCAAGGTGACTTACAACCAGGTTATTTAAAACAAGCATAAAATACTACTTAAATCAGAATAAATGCAAAGAAAAAAGAAAAGAGGCAGCGAATTAAAACAAGCTAAAAACAGCTATGTTTAGCTTCTCGCCTCTAGCAAGACCTAATTCTTGATTAGGCTTTCAGAACCTAAGAAAGTTTATGGGAATTACTGCCCATTCTATACAAAGCTGCTATATTAAGCAGCCTTCTAGGGCAACATTTTCCCTGGAGTATATGTCATGATGTCTTCTTGATCCTGACTGAGAAATTGAGATTTTGTCTCTTACCTTTAAGGCAAGATAATTGGTTTCACCATTTTCCTTACTTGAATGTGTCTGGGATTTGCTTTCTATCTCGTTTTCCTTCTGCATTCAGTGAATTCTTGTCAGAGCTCTCTAAATTTTTTCTCTTACCCTCTCTTGAGCCATTCTTTGAAGGTATATATTCATAGCCATTTTTCTCCCACATCTGCTTTCTAGAGGGGAATTCCTTTTTGCTTCCTCTTGTCCCATTGAAGGAGACAGCCTAGTGCTTTCTCTTCCTAACTAAAATGGAGACTTGCAGGTCAGAGACAAAAACCTTCATTTGTGGGGTTCACATAACACAGTCGGCACCTCATTGTCAGCCAAGTTTTGTGATTTGATGCAGTGAACTTATGGACTTGCTTATACTATAAAGTGAGTACAAACAACATAACTTTATCTCTGTAGTCTATACAGGAGGGAACAAGCTAAAAAATAAAAGGGGAGCACCATGTTTAACTGCTGAGAAAGTTCTGACTTGCTGAAAGAGCCATTGCTATGGAGACATAATGACAAGATAATTGAATGGAACCTCTGTTTTCCATCTTTCTCACATAGATGTCAACAAGGTCAGAACCCCTCAGCCTGTACATTTCTTTTCAGAGTCAAGCAAATTTTGATAGGAACACTAAAGGCCCGTTTTCCTCACGATGTCATCCTTCCCTAAATAAATTATCTATAGTCAGCCCTACTCATAAAGGTGTCAGGTTTTCGCCGTAGTTAGGTAACTGGGTGCTCTGCAATGTAGGCAGATAAATAAACTGTCTTCGAAGGAAAGAAACAAAAGGCTTTTAGTATAAGTGTGGTGTTCTTTGTGTTTGGAGTGATGAATATTTTTATGCCTGGCTGTTGTTTTATTTGGATTATAAATACTGGTAGTGATTGGGAAAGGAGAACAATATATAGTCAGTTGATACAGAATTTTAAGTGTGGGTTGTTTAATGTTTAGGGCTACATTATGTACATGTGCTTCGTGTATTCAGTAAATGAGGTTCAGGTATATTTTAAAGTGCATCCAGATTTATGATTCTGAAGCTGCATTCCTATACACATTTACCTGTGCATAAGTCCCAATGGGACTTATTTCAGATAACACATGTGTGGGATCACACATGTTAATAACAGATTATAGTGATTTTTTTTTTAAACCCACAATCTCTTTCTCGGTTCTTTTTGTTTTTGTTTCGGAAAGTGATGATCTTTCAGATGTTAACCATGCATTCCTATAGGTAGCACATGATGGTGTTCGTTTTCTTTTACTGTTTGGTAAGTATTGCCCAAATTCAAGGCATTTTTTACACATTTCAGGGCACAAACAGATTCCATGTCTTGTAAAATCAGCCCTGTGTATGCAAAATAAACCCCACGAAAGTCTTTGTCAAATAAAAGACTAGAGTTGAGCAAAGTCGGATAAAGTTGAAGCTTCAGTAGCGAACTGGAAAGGGGGCCAAAAGCTTTTTTTTAAAATTGAGTACTTGCTTTCCATTGCAATTACTTGATTAGAATGCAGCCTACTGTTGTAACCACCAGTGATTTAAAGATAAATTGGGGAGGGGAGACAACACAGCACAACTGGCTTTACCAATCAGGTGTACAGCATCAGTTGTTGCAGGATAGGCTTCTGAAGCCATTTAGCCAAAACTGCCATTATGTGTTCAGTCTTCTCTTTTCCCCAGTAGTTGAAAAGCAACAGGGGGGAAAAAAATCCACTGCTCATTAACATTTATATAAAAACAATGCTATGAAAATCCATCCAATATACAAATATTTTTGCAGAGGAAAACTGCTGATTGCAGACTTCGTTCCCATTCATGATGTTGCTCTGTATTTTCTGGGAAAATGCAAATATGTCAAAATTCACAAAGAGGTATAAAAAGGAATATAAATTGTTGGCTTAGCAACCATAATGGATTGGATCCTATGTTTTTCTTGCTCCAACCAAGATATCTTGTGCCAGAGGATGGACTCTTTTATCTCAAGGATTGTTCTTCCAAAGGAAGGGCACTTTGGAATATAACCCATTAGGATTTCTTTTATTTTGTATTATTTGACCATATACAGATTAACATACATTTCACAGCATACATAAATGTCATTTTTGCTGTGTCCTAGAAAAATGAGATTTTTCAAATGCGTACTGCTTGCGTCCAATTTTCCATTTCTGAGGAATGTTGCATTACAGTGGATTGATTGCATAGTAAACTACAAATGTCAGCATCTTATCTCCCCTCCCCCATCATTTATTTAGGCAAAAATGTAGAAATTGTATTGACGTGAAAGCATGAGAATAAAGTTTCAAACACTTAAAATTGCATTAATTCCTTCCAGACACGACTCTTTATAGTAGGCTAACCTCCTCCTCCTCCTCCATGGTCTGTAATTGGCCGTCTTCCCTATTTCTTTTTTCCTTGTATGAGCCCCTGTCGGTAGAGCCCTTTTACTTTGTGCCTTGGAGTGCATTACATTTGGAAGTCTGCTAATGAAGCTGTACATCGGAGCACAGCAAAACCAAAGGGCCAAACCCAGGGAGTAATAGCATTTGGCTGCTTTTCAGACATGCAGAGCTGAAACTTCTGCCAAATGTCACTGCATCATTAAGTTTCACAGCGAGTGTCAGTCTATGAATGGAAGAGCACAAATCATGTCCAGTGCACATTTGGGGAGACGCTGCGGGTTCAACACAGTCACAGCAGCATAATTGTCAAATCAAACAAGAAGGTCATTTTTGGCTGCCTTAAATTCCACCCCCCATGAATTTCAGGATGGTATCTGAACATTCACACCTCAGTCTGGTCAGTTGAAAGATATTATCAGCTTCTAAACTTGACCTCATCAAAGATTGCTGTATGGTGATTCCCAAATGTTTTTGATTGGTGGCTCCCTTGACCTATTGAGCCATTGGCCATGGGTCCCCATTAGGGCTACAATCCTATACATTGTATAGAGTGAAGGGTTTTTCGCGAGGGTTCCCCAGCTCTACTGACTGGTTTCCATAGCTCCCCATGGAGCCACAGCCCACAGTTTGGGAACCACTGCTGTACACCATAGTGCAAGGACGGAGGATTCCATATTTGGTGAATGGCGATACCTTTAAGATAGGAAAATGTATATTTCTCTTTAAACTTTTGCTTTCTTAGCTGCTGCCAGTGGATTTCCCTTCAACAAAGAAAAGACCCGAGTGTACTGTGTTAACATGGAAACATGCCAATAACCCAGAGGCCCTTGGTTCAGATCTTGACTCTAATATAAACTTTCTGGCTTTAGGCAATCAAAATTTTTCATCCTTAGACCCGTCTACAATTTGGAAGTGATAATACTGACCTACCTCGTAGAATTGTTAGCATTTCTGAGATGAATATGAGAGAGTCTTAAAAAGCAGGGCTTTATGTCAATTGCAGAATGAACTCCCCTCACAACTTGGTCCTTCACACTTTCTTGGCATTCAGCTGACTGACTAGCTGGTGGTTTGAATGCTTCCTTGAATCCTTCTTTGTTGTTTTCCATTGTCTGCCTTAAAATTTAGAAATCCACTTGGGCAACTTCCTTATTTTAGATAAAGCCAGCATCAATGAAGTCAGTGAAAGGCTGCAAACTAATGCACAGACGTTCATGTAGTTACAAGCTGTACGTCTTCTCCTCTAATCTGGAATAATCGTTTTACAAGTGATCGAGGCTAGTAAAACTTACCACTAAAAAGCATCTTCCCTTGTGAAGATTAAAACATAGTAAGAGAATTATAAGAAAGTGGAGATGCTGATGTTTAAGTATTGGTGATACTGCTGAAATAAAAAAGGAAACTTGGCGCAGTAATAATCGGTACTGGGATTTCGTCTGAGGATAATCGGAAGAAATCCTGTTGGATTTTCTACCAGGTCCATGCTAGTGCAGGAGCTTAATAATGGATCGTGCCAAAGTATTTCTGGCTGCTAGCCACATATTGCAGGTGGGAGTTGTATACATATGGAAGTACACAAATCATCCAGAAAAGATGCGTGGTCACATACCAGAGATGCAACTGAGATGCTGTTCTCCAAAATGACACCAGAAGCCTCTCTAGAAATGTAGAAGCCCCCCCGGAGGCCATAGACCCAAAATGCGCCTGTGTTCTTCAGCCCTCCACGTGATCCTCAATAACCCCAAATAAACCTTCAAATTTTCATATTGGTTTGCTTTATTAAATTCTCAATGCTACACATACTCCTCAAAGTCCCAAAATATTTAAAACTGCCAAAATGATGCACAGTAGAATAGAATGCCTTCTGCTTGTCTCCTCTCCAAATTGATATAAGAGCCCTGCTGGGGTCAGGCCACGGATCCACCTGGTCAGCATCCTGCTTCCCAGAGTGTTAAGTTGGATGTCGTTGGGAAGCCCATTGGCAGAACATGTAGGCAAAAGCCACCATGTGCAAAAGCAACACATTGTCAAAAGCAACTAGTATTTTAGAGGTGGATTAACTTTGTGGGGTCTTTTGTAGGCCTTCATGAGTTTGTCTAATTTTCCCTATTAAGCCATCTGAAGTTGAAATGAAACATTATACGCAATTGTGTGTAACTTTCTGATTTTTAACCCAGTGGTTTTCCACCTTGTTTGTACCATGGAGGGATGGCACAGGATGGGACTGGGGATCCACTGTTGAGCTTGCAAATATTAGAGAGGACAGAAAAGGTTTACCATGAAGCTTGGCACTAGTAAAAGCTATTTTAGCACAATTGCTGAGCAGGTCTGGGGCATAATCTACTGGTACCTGAAAGGATACACCAGATGCCCCCCTTTGGTGGTGCTCTAGTCCACTGGTCTACAATCCTGTAAGTTGCTGCAACAAGCTCCACGACCTCATTGGGGTCCCGACCCCAAGGTTGAAGAACTCTGGTTTAAACCAAACCAGCCTCAGGAGAAGCAAAGAGTTGAAGCAGAATAGATTTGGGGAATCTGTTTTAACCACTTTTAGCTTTATTTGTGCTCAAAATTCACCTTCACTCCCAAGATACTTGGTATAAAATTATATGTAGCAGCATAACACTGGCCAGAAAAATAAAATAGTTTCCATTCAGACTTTGGTTCTAGAACAGTGGTTCCCAAACCTTTTAACATTGGGACCTATCTCCCCCCCCCCAAAAAAGTTTCACTTTACAAACCACTCAAGCCTCTGTGGCCATAATGGTGGTTAGGCAGCAGTGCTCTGCCACACCAGTCTCAGCTTGATTAATCCTTAATGCACATAGCCTAATCTACCCCGTCAGGCACACCACAAAAAAATTGGGTTGTGCCCCTCTGGTGGGCCATGTGCTCTGCTCTACTCAGTCTACCAGGAAAATGTGTTCCATGTGCTCCTGCTCACATTCTTAGCAATTGGGCTAAAATAGCTTTCACTAGTCCCAGGCTGCATGGAAAACCTTTTCTGCGCTCTCTAATAAAAATATTTGCTTACAGTGAACAGTGCTGGGAGGGCATTATGGGGGCAGGGAGTGGGCAGCGACAGGGGTAAGGGTGGGCAAAAAGGGTCTTGGGAAGGAAGTGGGATGGGCAGTGGGGTCCTCAGTCTCAGACTTTATTTATATATTGGGGTCATGGCATGAAAGGGGTTGAAGATCATTGCTGTGGATGTTATAACCCCTGTGAGAACTGAGCACAGGGAGGGAAGGAATGATCCAGTTCCTGCTCTTGTTTAGCAAGTGGGGAGTGGATCCATGTGGCTTCTGTCCACATTGGGCTGGTGGCAGGCAGTAGCAGACTCAGGATTAAGGGCACCCTGAATCCCCCACTCCTCCCCCTAACCACCCTGATTCAAGGTGCATCATGTGGCTTCATGGTTGGGCCGGCCACCTCAGACAGCAGGAGGTCTTAGCCAGCCTTTCTGTGTGCCCATCTCAAGGATAAAAACTAAATGGACAGGAGTACTCTCTGTATGCCAGTGCTATTTGCGACAGTGTAGACTGAAAGTGCAAACTTAATGATACGAGGCAATGTTACAGGCATGAATAAGAAATTGAATGGCATGCACTGAATGAGTCCCATAAGCCACTGGTTTAATTGCTTTTTGAACCTGATATCATTGCTTGAATGCTGCTTCATATTGTTCTGCAGAGGCCCATTCTAAAAAGAGATTTTTTTTCTGTGCCTGTTGTTTGAGCTCCTGCCTAACAATCAAGCACTTGGCTGCTAGTGCTGTGAACCCACCCAAGCCATTAATTTTCCTTTTACAAGCTGTCCCAAGTGTAACCTGCATCAGTAAGGAAACTAGCAATGGCATTTTTCCAATGTGCACCTGGTGCAGCCCAGATCTGGAATTTGGTTGTATCAGCTGGCTGACTGGCTGGCTGTTCCGGATTAAATTTCTAATCAGGCCGAAGAAGAAAGATGATTTGCCATGTCCATGCACTGCTGTTACTGCCTCTGCTTGGTTGAATTTACTGAATCAAAATTAAACTTCATGCTATCATTTCCCCTTTCATGATGTCCCTGCAAATTGATGATTATGTTTTTCATGCTTATAAACTGTTGGCCTCTAATCACTTGGATCATTTATATTGTGCACTGGCCTAAAACAAAAATACAGTTTGGTTTCCTCTTAGAGCCTATCAGAGTTGATCAAAAACTCGGCAGTGCCCTCTGCTGCTGTTCCTAGGAAATGTTAGCCAAGTTGATTTCAACACTTTCTGAAAAATGCCATATATCAGTGGTTCACAAACATTTTAGCACCGGGACCCTTTTTTGCGAATGACAAATCTGTCCAGGACCCACCAGAAGTGATGCAGCAATAAGATGTGTGATTTCTCAGCCATTTTCCAATAACAAAGTGAATCAGAAAGAAAAAAGCCTATTTACAACCTTGACACAAGCAAAGCAACCACGTAGCTCTCCCCCTTTCCAGCATCCCATCTTCCCATATTTTCAATATGGCTGCTCTAGATGGTTCGCAACCCACCTGAAATTGACTTATGACCCAGTGGTGGGTCCTGACCCACAATGTGGGAACCACTGCCATTTATCAAAGTATAGTTGAGTTTTCAAGAGTAATTGAACAAAAATAATATTGTATTCGAAAGGAATGGTAAGGAAATGGTAAAAGTTATGTGTTGTTGTTTTAGAATACAACATTTTATCCTTTAACACCATTGTGAGCAGAGCCAATTGTGAGCAGGAACTACAGGGCTCAATTGGAAACAGTTTTGTGCAGTTGCAGAATCACAGCCAATGTCTGCAGAATTTTATAGATATACATAAATTTAGTATAGACCTTATATCTCTGTGGTAGGATGAAAAACAATCAAAAGGTGTGCTTAAAAAGTGCATGCGAGTTCATGGGCCAAATGGGATCCAAGCACATTTTTATATAAAACTAGCTTTTTGTTACCTGGCGTTGCCTGGGTAACAAAATGATCTTCCACAGTTTATGAGTTTTGCACCCCTTCTTGCCCCCCCACGCCGACGGGGGCTGAACCCGGATTCCAACTGCGTCGGGAGCGTCACCGGTTGCCTCGGCGACCCCGGAAACTACGGACTCGATGCCAATTTCACCTGTTTTCGGCCGTCTTCACTTCAGGCCCCCTATGCACCCCCACCCCCGGGGGTGCTAGGATGGCCTGACCCCCGGAGTGTCTGTCGCCAGGACGCAAGGCATGCGCATGCCGAGTTTGGTGCGCATCGCTCCAGGCATTCCAGCAGGGCATGGCGAACGTTGTGTCTCACACCCCTTCTCGCACCCCACGCCGAGGGGGGGCGAACTGGACTCCGACGGTGTCAGGAGGATCGCCGCTCGTCCCGGCAACCCCAGAAACTGTGGATTCGACGCCGATTTTGGCAGTTTTCGACCATTTTCACGTGGGGACCCCCGTGTACCCCCACCCCCAGGGGTGCTGGGGGGGTCTGACCTCCACAGTGTTTGTCATCAGGCCGCAAGGTGTATGCATGCCAAGTTTCGTGTCGATCGGTCCAGGCGTTCCAGCAGGGCATGGCGGACGTTTTGTTTCGTACCCCTTCTTGCA
The DNA here is from genome assembly GCA_029204185.1 of Lerista edwardsae. Lineage (NCBI taxonomy): Eukaryota > Metazoa > Chordata > Lepidosauria > Squamata > Scincidae > Lerista > Lerista edwardsae. Next base: position 10,298,943 of record JAJKFI010000050.1, read on the forward strand.
CCCCACGCCAAGGGGGGCCCGAACCCAGACTCCAACAGCATCCGGAGCATCGCCGCTCATCCCGGCAATCCCGGAAACTATGGATTCGACACCAATTTTGGCCATTTTCGACCATTTTCACGCGGGGACCCCCGCATACCCCCACCCCTGGGGGTTCTACGGGGGCCCGACCCCTGCAGTGTTTGTGGCCAGCCTGCTAGGCTTCCGCATGCCGAGTTTGGTGCCAATCGGTCCAGGCGTTCCAGCAGGGCATGCGGACATTTTGTTTCGCACCCCTTCTTTCCCCCCATGTTGAGGGGGAGCTGAACCCGGACTCCACTGGCGTCAGGAGCGTTGCCGCTCATCTCGGCGACCCCGGAAACTGTGGATTTGATGCCGTTTTTGGCCGTTTTTGACCGTTTTCACGTGGGGATCCCTGTGTACCCCCACCCCCGGGGGTGCTAGGGTCCCCCGACCCCCGCAGTGTTTGTCGCCAGGCCGCAAAGTGTATGCGTGCCGAATTTCATGCTGATCGCTCCAGGCGTTGAGGAGCCTATGCATAACATACACACACACACACACACACACACAAACACACGCTCTTCTTTATATATATAGATTGCATACAAGACTAGAGTAGATTACCCTAGTGTGGGACCCCCTTAAGCATGGGTCCTAATTGGGAGCAACTGGTCCAATGTCAGCTGCAAAATTAGCATTGCTTTTTGAAGCAGGTCCAGTTGTTTCATTTCTTTTATAGCGTAATCCTAAACTGGGCAGGAGCAGGCTGTCTGTCTGGCCTGCACTGTGTCCTAAGGGTAGGAGGCAGCTGAAGCTCACCACACGGCAAGGGCACATTTGACCCCTTAGCCTGGGGTAAGGCCCAGGCAGCCTAATGGGGCTGCTCAGATCTGAGCCTGCTAAATAGCAGTGTACTTCTGAGAGGCCAGGAGTGGCCTGGGGATGGGGGTTAGGGTCTGGCCGAATGGGGCTGCCCTCCCTCAGACCTATTCCACACACCCCTCTCTGCATTTCCTCCTCTAATCTGGTTTAAAGAGTAAAAGGAGAGAGGGGAGAGGGTCGTTCAGTGATGCTTCCTTGCTCAGCCTTTAAAGTTTAAAGGGACACATTCCCTTTAGATCAGTGTTCTTCAACCCTTCCTGTCTCCCCATGGCCCCAAAAAGCCCCCCCCCCCCAGTGGCTGAACATACCTGCTGCCGTCTGTGGCTTTGCTGGGTTACAAACGGCTTGTTTGGCCCAGGGCCATTTAGGAATGTGCCCATAAACTTCTAAGCAATGTCATATTCTCCCCCACCCCCACCCCAGATTGGTATTTTATTAGACTGATAAAGATGAGCATGGATCATTAGGGAGTTTTGCTTAAGCCTACTTATTTGTTTCGTCGTCATGCCCAGTATCATTACAAACTTGCTTAAATTTATGGCAGCGGTTTATGAGCTTCCTGTTGACAAATAAGTATGGAGTAATTTTTAATGATTAAAGTAGTTTTGATTGAATTGATTGTTTCAATTAGGGGGTCATGAGGGACAGTCATAACGTTTTCTTCTCCCTCAGTGACACTTGACTTGCGCTTCCTACCTCTCATCAGAACATCTGTTTTGGAAGCTGCCCTAACCCTCTACAAATAATAACCAGGAGAAAATCCAGGGCTTTTCCGTATGAGTAATCTGAGCGTACTGCTTGCGCTGGGGTCGCAGAAGGCACTGTAAAGCGCCTCCAATGCCAGTGGTAAGCTGTGGGGGCACCACGGCGACAGGAGTCATGGCGCCAACTCTTGCCGCTGATTCCTAACCTCTTTGTAAGCCTGCGCAACCTCACACGGAGACCCTCACTTCTGCACTGGCTGAACTGCTGGCTCAGAATCGAGGAGACCCATCGCCCACCCTGTGTCCTTCCAGTGGGAAAGGCGACAAACATCTCCTTTCCCATGTCGAGCCTCCCACAACAGCCAGGAAGCCGCCTGGCTACAGCTGTACTCCTGGGCAGACAGGCAGCTCTGGATTGGGCTGCCCATCAGAATGAGAAAACCCTAATTGCATGCAACTGACAATTAGCAGTCTCTCTCTCTCTCTCTCTCTCTCTCTCTCTCTCTCTCTCTCTCTCTCTCTCTCTCTCTCTCTCTCTCTCGTGTGTGTGTGTGTGTGTGTGTGTGTGTGAGAGAGAGAGAGAGGGGGGGGGACACACCATATCATTTCACATTGCAAGTGCAGAATCTAAAATTTGGTTGCTCATTCATGCAATGTATTGAATCTTGCATCCAAGTGAGAGTAAAATTGTCTATGTAGGAGTGACAAATGGAATTAAAAAAGCATGCAGAGGTAGCAGTTTCTTGATCTGCTAGCTAGTGTGTTCCCCTTCATGTGGGGAAAGTGTCCTGACAATATCCCTTTTTAGAGTGAAGAAAAAAAATTGTTTGAAGGGGAGGCATGACTATCGCTTTCATGGGACTCTAGGTCAATCAGTTATGATAAATTGCTTTTTGTTTTGTTTGTGCTAATAATTTATAATCAGTAAAATAAAAAAAATCCTTTTCTATAGGGTCATATATGATCTTACGTATATTATGAATGTAGTTTTTTGGTATCTCATGTAATGCAATGTAGCTGTTACGATTATTGCAAATAAGAACGTACAGAGTTAAATCCAATAGTCAAAGGCATAGCGTAGACTACAGTACCAAAGGCTTGCTCTATTTATTTTTTGATGTGGACAATGGGGGACCGGGGGGGGGTGAGTAGAAGACATTCTTTGGCACGGTCTCCTTTGACCCTGTAACTTTAACTCTTTTGTTCTCCATACATATTTTTCTGCATCGGTCACAAGAAGCTTGTTTCAGAGCTTTCAGGCTGGAGCTGAGCTAATGCCAATCTACAAGTCTGGCTGGGCCACAGATACTGTTCCTCTTGCTGGCTGCTGTGTGCATTCATAAGCAAAAGGGGGCTGGGAGGAAGGGAAGGGAGGACTTGAGGCTTCAAATTCTGGCTTACTGTAAGCCCCACAAGTCCTATACACATGAGAAGTTTGCTGCAACCCTTCTGTTTCTGTTTTGTGTTTTAGGCACTCCCTTCACAAATCCAGTTCTGAAGAAAGCGCTGTAGGTCAGTATACTTCGTCTTATTTGGTGGGACTTTGTTCTTTGAAGCCCATCATCAGCTGTGCCCTACCTCACTGTTTTCATATTTCTTGAATTAATGTAATTTGTTGTGTAACTCACTTCAAGGGAAAACTTATTTTTAAATGTTAAGGATTATTTTAATAGTATAATATTTCCTTATGCATTCATTGCTATCCAGTCAGGAATAATTTTTTGGGGTTCTCTTATCTAAACCATGAAGACAGTCCCCTCAGACAGAGGTTGTGAGAGGAACAGCCATTCTTTTCCTTCTCTCCTCGCTCCATCTTTTAAAACAAAACACAACCCTCCATGGTGAAAACTGTATGTTTTGAACCTTTCTGGTACTGTTGCTTTCTTTTATCTCTACCTCAGCATTTTACTTTGAGTAGGGGGTAATTAATTAGAAAGTGTTTTTGAATCACAGATAATGGTCATGCAGGTCTCCCTTCTGGATCAAAAATAGTGCATGCCTGTGAATATGACATTGTATTTTGACTTTGTTTCTTGTCTAGGAACTTGGAATTTGAGTAAAGGACTTCATGATTATTATTGTAAAAATAAATGAGAGCATCTCCAATTTTTCCTAAAATGGCTTTTAGTTCCTTACCTCAAAGATTCCTCTTCCACTTTTATCCTAGGAATGTATATTTATGAAAGCCATATTAACTGTGATATACTTTCCTAGACTGAATTAAAAAACAAACAACTGAAAGGAGTGGAAGGAGAAAGAAGTACATTTTTGTTTTAAATGTGTTTAAATGTGTTTAAATGTGGATGAGTCTAAATTTCTTGTCCATGTTTCATCTGTTTTCCTCTATAGGTAAAGCAGATTGGAAAAAGAAGAACAAGTATTTCTGGCAAAATTTCCGAAAGAATCAGAAGGGACTAATGAGGCAATCTTCGAAAGGTATGGTTTTTAAAAAATGCTATTCTGATGTAAATACAGGTTCTGTGGGTAACCTCATATCATTATTGGATCTCTGAGCAGAAAGTTACCTTTGTAGTTGTCTTCTATGGGTATGTCTCTAGAAAACAGCGTACTGTATGAAATAGCACTTATAGGAGGTAGTTAAGTATGTATCTATGTATGTAGGAGATTTTTATTCCGCCTTTCCTCTGCAAGACAGATGCCTGAGGCAGCTCACAATCCTCAAGTTAAAAAAATACACAGCACGTAAAAAACAATAAATAAAATCACAGTAAAATAAATAAAAAATAAATTGGAGGGCAAACTATTTATAATCCAGGTTCTGCTGCAGAAGCCCAGGAGGCAGACACCAAATGCCAGATGAAACAGAACTGTTTTGAGACCTCACTAAAATACCATGAGGGAGGGGGTAGATCTTAGTTCCCCCGGTCAAGAGTTCCATAATTCTGGCGCCACTACTGAGAAGGCTCGCCCCATGCCACCCCCATCCTAACTTGGGAGAAAGATGACACTTGCAGGAAGCCCCCCCCCTCCCCAGATGACCTAAGAGGACGGGCTAGAATGTATGGGTGAAGGCAGTCCCTCAGATACCCTGGCCCCAAACTGTGAAGGGCTTTAAAGGTCAAAACCATCACCTTGAATTGGGCCTGGAAATGAAGGGGCAGCCAGTGCAGTTGCCGAAGCAAGGGTCCAACAGAGTCAAACAGTCTAGCTCCAGTAACTACCCTGGCCACCATATTATGCACTAAATTGCAGCTTCCAAACTTCAAGGGCAGCCCCATGTAGAATGTGTTACAGTAATCTTGAAGTCATTAGGGCATGGACCACCATTGTCGGATCCAATCAACTCAAGTACTTTGATGGCGGGGCAACTGGCGCACCACCCGGAGTTATAACACTGTTACAGTGTAAATGTGGCCACAGTACTGTACTCACCAGTGCATTAGGTCAGAGTCTGTTATGTAAATGGCCAGCACTGCTGTTGGTCCTCTTAAATTCCAATGGTGGAAGATGATGGTCAGAGCTACTCCCTGGAGTATGAGCCAGGAGATGACTTATCCTTGGGAACTACATAAGGACCCATCCTTCTTTGTTGAAGAAGCATCCAGTCTAGGGTAAAATGGGCTGCCCAGTGTTTCCTCCCCCAAATCTTTGTTAATAGCGAGCAATTGGCCCCCATGCTGCTCAGGATACACTATTTCACTGATGCAGCGCTGGCTGGAATATGAAGCTTCTGTTCATGTAAGCACAATGCAGATAGTATTTTTCAGCACTGAACTTCTGTATGGTTTTATGGCTTTTTTCTTATTTTTTCTTTTTTTAACAATGGTGACTTTATCCAATCACCTGACAACTGCCTAGGTGTTCTGTGCATTGGTCTGCCTTCTGACATATAAACTGTTGTTTCTTTAGCTATTAGGTGCGGCGCATGTGAAATTTTTGATTAAATTCTCTATGCCTATTCTCCACTCTTATTTATTCTTCTGTAGACTACCCAACACAGAAGTCAGGTTGGATAATGTGTCCATTAGCAGTTTAATAGAGATAATATTGCACAGTGTCCAAATCAGACAATTATTCGTTGGCTAGATTTTCCTTGTTCTAATTTGGCTGAATAATCTATATATTTAGCAGGGTATGTCAGAACAACAGGAATTTATGACAGAAACTCCTGCTTTCTCACCCTCAATAACTTTCAAATTATCAGAGTCATGTGTACATTAACCAATCAGACTTTTCCTTGCATTGTATCCCTTATACATGTAAAAATATAACACTCTCTCCGTGAAAGCTGTCCTTCCTAAGTTTACTATTTTGTTAAAAAAAAAAAGTTAGTGAGCCATTTTAGTGCTAACTTCCCAGCTATTACTCACATGCTTGTGGGAAGCATAATTTGCATCACTCCGTTAAAATCCAGTAATTCTATACCCTAAGCACAAGGTGTAAGAAAAGTGACATTTTATTCCATAATAATTTATTATGCCATCAGCGGCATATTTTCCGTGCAACAATGGATTATTTCCCTACAACAATGCAGAAGAAGTCTTTAGGAATTTTGCTGCTCTGTCATTGTCAGTAATGATTTCTGGCATAATAAATATATTCTAGGCCATGCCTTCTTCCTTAGCTCCATTGATTTGAGGAAGCAAAATAAGTCACTGGGGAGGAACATATTTATCGTTGTTCCTGTCATCAGAGTGTGGGGTGAATTGTAACAGCTCTCATGATACTGTTGCTCTCTCTACTTCCATCAATGTTACGATCATCTCATTTTTTCAGACTCTTATAAAAATACTGAAATGTCCTCCAAATTTGAAGACAGATTATCAGTCTAGATAGCCTGATTAATATGGAAAACAGGTTTTAGAGGTTGGTGCACTGGGGAGTTAATTAGGCACTGTGTTGGAACATGTGTTTTGTTTTGTTTTGTTTTGTTTTGTTTTGTTTTGTTTTGTAAGATCTTTGTTCTTCTCCTTTTCCATCTATCTGCAGGGGAAGATGTTGGTTATGTGGCCAGTGAGATAACAATGAGTGATGAGGAACGGATTCAGCTTATGATGATGGTCAAGGAGAAGATGATCACCATTGAGGAAGCACTTGCAAGGGTACATGATGCAAATACTCATGTCTCTAACTTTATTCCTTGATTATCTCTAGTCATGGATATCAGTGAATCACAGAAATATTGTAGAACCAGAAAGAGTGCAACAGAGTGCAACAAAATGTCTCTCTGAATGGTAGCTCCCATATGCATCATCATTGTGAAGCCATCTCCTTGTGGTGGGTATTTTAATTATCCATATGCGCCAGAATGCAGCACCATGGTGTGGCTGTGTAGATTAAAAAAAAATGACCACCATTTTTCCAAGATGGCAGCTACATTCCCGCTAAGGTAGGGGTAGGCAAACATCAGATATATGTGAGCTACTTAGCAAAATGACTAACTGGCGAAGAGCTGTAGTGAATCCCCACCATATGTAACTGTAGAAAAAAAAATTGCCAGGGCAAGGCAGCACGGCAAGGGATCCTTCCAAGAAGCAACACATGCACAGCAGCAGATCATTAATAAATACAACCCTCATGGTCCCAGTTTCTCTTTGCCCCCCCCCCCCAATATTTAACTGTAGAAAAAAATATCCAGGACAAGGAAACGGCAGGTCAACAGGTCGTGCTTTGGAGGGTGAGAGAACTTCTAAGAAAGTCCCCCACCTGTGACACCCCAGGGGGAAGAGGGAGCCTTCTTTCAGTTCCCTTCCTTTCCCTCTGTGCTTCCTTTCCTGTGCTTGCTCCACCTCTCAGCATCTCCCACTGCCCTGTCGGGCCGCAGTCACAAGTCTCACTTCGAGCAGCCACCTCTGGAGAACACATGCGAGATCCAAGGCTGGTCGCATCTGGAAAAGGGGGGCTGGCCGGCTCTGCGTGTTTTTGCCCTGTGCTTTCTGGCGGCTCAGTGGCAGTAGTTGCTGATGCTTCATCGAGCTGAAAAGAGCCGCGAGTAGTAACCCAACGAGATACTGGGAGCTCACGAGCCCCACATTACCTACCCCCCTTCTAAGCAAAGGTAGTTATGTTGCTTGGCTCCATTAAAAAGTTTGAGAATCTCTGTTTCACTATTACTGTATATGGTGATAATCTGAACAATGGAGTGTTGTTTGTGTATGGATGGAAGGATGGATGGGTAAATATGAATTGTATTATAGCTTTACTAAGCATGAACATTGAGAGACTGTACTGATTAAATCAGTGGATCCTAAACTGGTGGTTTGCAACCCAAAAGAGAAACTCGAAAAGGGCCGTTCCCCTTTAAGGGGAATGCCCCCAAAATCAGTAGCAACAACATGCTCTCCACAATGGTTTTTTAGATACAATAATGCTGAGTTCATTTTCTTTTTTCAGAGTATTTTTTATCTGTGAATTTCTCAGTTATAATCAACACATATTAACATAAATAACATCAATACTTTATACTCTTAGATAAGCAGGAGTTCATTTTCATATAAGTATGACTTTCCAGAGAATAAAAACAAAATATTGTCACAAGAATTGTGACTAGGCTATATGAATAGGCTGCAATGCCAGAGTTGCTAAATCACTTAATTCCTTTAATAATTCTATGTTGTAAGACAGTGGTTCTCAAACATTTTAGCACTGGACAAACATTTTAGCACTTTTTAGAATGACAATCTGTTTGGGACCCAACAGAAGTGATGTCATGACCGGAAGTGCCGTCAGTGTGATGCCAAAACCAGCTGCTTTCCAGGGAATGCAGCAATAAGTTGGGTTATTTCCCAGCTGTTTTTCAGTAGCAAAATGAATCAGAAAGAAAAACGCCTATTTACAACCTTGACACAAACAAAACAACCACATAGCCCTCCCTGTTTCCAGCATCCCGTGTTCCCATGTTTTCAATATGGCTGCTCCAGGAGCTTTGCAACCCACCTGAAATTGGCTTGCGACCCACTAGTGGGTCTTGACCCACAGTTTGGGCACCACTGTTGTAAGACATTAGAAATGTATTGACATGTTATAGCAAATAAGAACATGCATTAGTCAATATGTGTTTTGTTCTTCAATTTCAGCTTAAGGAATATGAGGCCCAGCATCGGCATTCAGGTAGCATGGACTCTTCTGACTGGCCTGATGGTCCTTACCCAACTTTTGATGGTTCTTCCAATTGTAATGTAAGTTCCAGTGTTTGTGATGCTTCTAAATACGTTGCTACTGTTATTGTTGATGTGTGGGTACTGTATCATGTGGCAGCTGAAGTCTAAACCAGAAGCAAGGAAAATGCAAAGAAAAATGACCTGAATGAAGATGGGTCTTTTTTTTTGTCCCCTTTGAAATTAGGAAGCTCCTGTCATACAACCTCAGAAGGACCTTTTTGTTTTTGTTTAATGAACTCTTCATTGGAACCTCATGACTGTTGAATATAATGTGCCATTCTTTTTGCCATAGCTCTACTCAGTACAACGCCTTTTTCAGCTGAAAGAGTTGGTAACTGGAATTGTTCAAGGAAAGAAAATCATTTCAGGTCCAATTTTTTAAAAGTTTGGGTTTTTTCAGCATTTATTTTTCTCAGCATCCTTTTCTCTTTATTGTTCATTTGTACAGGATGTTTTCATTACTCAGTTCATGTTCATTCTTTTTTTCCCTTTAAAACATTTTTTTCTTGCTGTCCCTGACTATGGCTGTGGCAGGCAGTAGAGGTTTTCTGCATAGCTGCCTCCTCCCGCATGTCTGGAAAACAATGCACCAGTCTCACAAATCAGACTGGAAAAACAATCTGGAAAGGCGCTCAGTCTGGAAAAATTTGAGACCCGCCATTTTATTTTCCTACAATGCCCCAGATGGAGCATCAGTCTAGAGCATTGTGGGAAATATAATGGCAGCTACCACAAAAACAGTGTCCGACATTAGTGACTGCCATTGTTTCCAATGCATGAAATGGGGAGTGAGTGTGTGTGTGTGTGCGCGCGCGCAAGCTCTTTCACAGGGTTTTTCTTTTTAAGCAGATTTGCATGTATACAGCAGAACATCACCATTTATTTTTTAAAAAACCTGCTGCTCATGACACGTGAGAAACATTTAATTTGTATTGATCTTGCTCCTTCCTCTCAACCTCTTGTCATTTTCACTTTTGCTAATGGTAAATTGAGATGTTCAATCCCTTGCGGAGCTAAAATGCAAAAACAATTAGCAAAGGACAAAGTGCCAAGGTGCCGTCTCCCCTGTGACTGAACGGAGGCTGCCTTGTGTTGTCACTATGCTGTTAATTCTAGGCTCAGTTTGGATTCACTTTCTTTTTAATATGCTAAACTAGCAGCTGTGTTGGGTTCATGCCAGATATACGCAGATTAGCATTTAAGCTTCTCATTGTAGTGTCCAGGTCATACTTAATGAAGTATGCATTATTATTAATGACTTTACAATTCCAGTCATGCCTCTTCCTTCTGATATGACTTCAATGCCTCTGCAACTGCAGGGCTACCCCCAGCCTCATAAAGTTATTAAAAAGTCACGTCTGGGTTTCATCAAAAACCAAATAATGGGTTTTTTTTGGCCTAAACATCCATTCTGTTCCACTGAGGCCACAGGTGGACACCCATGACCTCGGTGGGCCTCAGAAAGCTCTCCAGATTTGACTGGAGCACCACTGCAGTTGGGTTCAGAACGGGGTGTGTGTGGACAAAATCCTTGCGTTTGGTTACCCGCTGATTTTTTTTTTTATTCATGGGGGTCCCAGGAACAAAACCCCCTCAGATGGAAAGGCCCAACTTGCAAAAAGATTGCTGTACTTGAAGTCTTCAAGAGTGTGTGTCATAGAACAAGAATCAGAAGGGCTCAAAATATTCTATAGTCCATTAAAACCCATTAGCTGCCTGCCTGTAGCCCTGAAGAACCTACCTAAGACCACAGTGTGCCATAAACAAAGAGTGGGTGCCCCACAGGAAGGGACCTGCAGAGAAAATTGTTCTACACGGGGAGATTGTAAAAACACAAGAGTCTAGCCAACATGGCTTGAGATGACAATATTTTTCCGACTTCAAATATGATGAATCCATCAGATCACATGGAATAACAAAACCCATCCACTGGTCTTTCAACAAGCTATTTGGAGGACCAACAGTGAGCAGTTCTGCACTAACCAACATCCTTCCTCCCCAGGGAAAAGCGCCACAAGATCATATGGTGGGGGCACTTCTTTGACCCATACCAGCAAACTGAAAAGCTTTGTTAAAATTCATGCGCAGACAAGAAGTAGCTCTTTTTAGACTCATTTCTGATTCATTTATCTCAGAGATTTCTGTCCACATTACTGGTCCCAAGGCAGTGCCTTTGTTGTTATTGTCATAATCGTCCTTCTTCACAGTAATAACAATAACATGATTAGCGTTGCAGCATTCTACAAAGTATCAGGAAAGAACTGCATATCTCCCTGAGGAGCTTGCAATCTGAAATTCAACACAGGAGAGAAAACAGAGAGAGGAGAGATAAAGACAAGAGGTCTCCAGGAGAACAGCACTGCATACCATTCAGTTATACATACTTCAACTTCATTTTAGGAAGGGTCAGGTTCAGAGGGTGCCCCCCCTACAAGGGTTTTGGGAGATGGTGTTGTGTGTGTGGGTTGCCACTTTGCCATCTTAGTGACAAGCCTCATATACATAACTATCTCTGTTTTTGCCTCCAGAAGAAGGGAAGGGCTTCACCCTCCCCTGAAGACTGTGTTTCTATGTATTTAGTACAATGGTTCCCAAATGGTTTAGCATTGGGATCCTCTTTTTAAAATGACACTGTATCGGGACCCACCTAGCTCTGTGAAGCTAAAAAACCAGATTCACTTTACCAGCCTATGTAAACCCCTGCTTTATCCTTCTTTACTATGGTAGCCAGGAACATCTTCTGCAGTGGTTGTTGAACTCCATCTTCATCAGATCAGTTCCTTTCTGGTGGCTTTGCATTCCCCGTCACAGTGGACTGAGGCATATTTGCCTATTCATGAGCATGTGTGGCTCCATAAGGTTCAATCCTGTACATTTTCCTTGTCAGCTTGTGGGTGGGGGACTTTGTTCTTCCGAGTTTGTTGGGGTCTACATTCATTGGACCCAGGACTATGCTGGTGGTGTTGCACTCCCCTTGGCCCACCCTTCAAAGTGGACCAAGGAATGTTCAACTCATGAGTAAATGCCCTGTGTGCTGCTCCATGTTGGTGTCCATAGGGCTCACTACATTTTCCTTAGTCAGTTTTGCAACCTACCAAAAATGGGGTCATGACCCACTGGTGAGTCTTAACCCACTCAATCCACTAATTTAGTTGATACGTATCCTGCTTTGCTGAATCATATTCAAAGCTGCTAACAAAGAGATCTGTTTCTACCCTCCTTTATTCTGTGGTTTCCATGTGGCATACAGAATATGTTTTTCCTGAGAATTCTCAGCAGATAGTTCTGGGAAAGGGGAATGAGCTTCAGTGGGATAAGGGAGTCCATCGTTGAGAGTATTCCCTGCCCTCCTTTCTGACTGCTGCAGCAATCATTGCTTATATAGAGGCTCTAATCCAATGTTAGAGAGAATCAATGCAATTCAGAGAGCTTCCCTACTTCTGTGATAGGTTATGGCCCAAACTCAAACCAGTTGTGCTCTGACTGATATTCCTCAAGAACGGCATCTACTTGTACTAAGCCCTGTTTGATACTATGCTGCCACACTGTCAAATGGCAATAGAAAAAAAAACTAGCTCGCTGAAGTAGAATTAGAAATGACGGGCAAGTCCACCTTATATTTCTGCAGAGCTTGCTTTAACTGAGGTCCAGGCATGATGCTATTGGACAGAATGATGAGGCTTTATTAACATTTCCTTCATTCCATCTTTACACAACGTTTTGCAGTTCTGCTTTTATTCTTCACATGTGACAGCTGCTGGATTTCCCCTTTTATATTCCATGGACTTAACAGATTTCATCTGTGGAATGTGTTATTCTCAATGTAAACAGAAACAGTGACAATCCACAGTCGCATATGGGATGAGCAGAGATTTGTTACAAATAGCTTTGTTGCAGTTCTGTGACCCCATGACAAGTCAAACCATGATTGCCATGATTATAGTACAATATTGAACAGTATTAGTACAATACTGTACTATACAGTAATACTGTACAATACCGGTAGCCCTTGTTATGTGTGGGGGTTCCGTTCCTGAAATCCCCACAGATACATAAATCCACAGGTATTTGAACTTGCAGGTGTGGGTCACCCCAAAATCTCTGAACCCGACCAGAGCTGGGCTTCCCTGGGCCTCAGAATGCCTTATAAGGGCATAAAAACATCACTTCTGATTTCACAGAGAAACCAGAAGTAGTGTTTTAATGTCTGAAATCAAAGTACAGGGTTTGAGGGAACATGGGCTAGAGAGAATGAAAACATCAAGGAGATTGACTAAGTAACCAAGTAATATGAAGTAGAATAAACGAAATAATACATGATGTATAAATAAATGATACGCAGGGGAACTCACCAGTAAGCTGAGCAAATGGTCTGGGAGCACCTATGGTTTTTGCATTGTGGTACTTCTGGGAGTCTCATTTAAGCTGCTCTGAATTTTCTAAAGGAAGCATGATATACAAATACAATTCATATTGCTTTATAAATGTAGCCTTCCTAATGGGATTATCTTGAATAGTACTCTGCACGCATGCAAAGGTGTCACTGGCCAAGGGTCCAAGAACTTCCAAGGGGCCCAGCTGACAGACTCTTAATGACCCCCCAATACAAACAGTTGGCAGCACGCGTGACTCCGCCACGCCACTTCAGCCATCGCTGCAGTGTCCTGCCCTTCCCCTCTCCGGATGTGCAATTGTAGGGTCCTCCACGGATAGGGGGATAGGACAGGATAGTGAGAGTGGAAGTGGAGGCTGCGGAGGTGCTCCTTTCTCAGCACCACCTAGGCCAGTGATGGCGAACCTGTGACACACGTGTCAAAGGTGACACGCCACAACGTTTGGGGTGAGACACCAGCGTTCACCAACACCTGACAAAAACTAAATTTGTTTTACTCATTTTTCATTTTTGTAATTATTTGGTGTTTCTTTATATAATAGAAAGTACCACACATGACTGGACTGTAGTTTTAGTTTAAGTAAATGACTATAAAGAATTATTTGTCTTTTGTTGGGAGGGGGGGTTGACCCATCAGCAGAGTCAAGTTAAGCATTCCCCAAAGTTTTGACACACTGAGCCCAAAAGGTTTGCCTTCACTGACCGAGGCATTGCTCATCTTCCCCAATCTGGACCAGTCAGGAAAAAGGAGTGATGTACTGGTTTTAGTTTTTTATTTTGTCTTTAAATGTCTTTATCTTGAATCACTTTGAATGTTGAGAAAAGTGAATAATTCATTTCTGTAATAGTAACAAAACTACGTAACTACCCCCGAAACAAGGGACCTGCCATTCTCTACTGGGATTCCTTCCCATCAAATTGCACCTATGATTCAATCCTTTTTTAATAACTGAAAAACCTATGAATGGTTAATGCTTCTTTTTTTTCTTGGAAACATGCTTTAGCAATTACAGTATTTCGATACTGAGAGATACCTCCTGGGAAGAAACTCAAATTATAACCCCATCTTAAATTTAGAATAGGGACTTTCTGTTAATTTCACCAGGCATTTTGTCACTGGTTAATATGTAATGTGGTTCCTGCTAATGTGGCCTGGAGCATTCCTGTGAATTCTTCATAATTAATATCATGTCTCAGACATCCAGATTTTTGGCAGCTTTAGTTGACTCCAGTGGCTTGACATCTAGCATACAAGTGTTTCAACGTTGTTAGTATTTATACTGCCGCTAAGTGGCATACAGATTTTTTTCTTCCGTGAAACTCTCTGAAATACTATGGATGTAGTCTTTAGCGCAAGATTGAATGTTTTTTTCCAATTATCACATTCTCACTGTGCATACTGTTATGCACTATTAATTACATTGCCTGGTATCAAAGCTGTATTCCTTCGGTAGTTTCTATGCTTTTGAATAAAGTGAGCTGTATTTCTTGTGAAACCAGCTCTTGTCAGTTTTTTATGGGCACCCAAGGAAAGTTGTTATGACGGAACACAATAACGTTTCCATTGATCTTGCATGATGTGATCAAATCATGCAAATTAGGTGCAAAATTGGATGCTATAAAGTATCACAAACATTGAACTAGTTATTGAGTTGTCTTGCTGGTTTCAAGGAAGACTTTTTTGCATGTTATCCTATGTGACTTTGCGAGCTTTTTTGTAAACTTCTTTCAGTGAATAAAGACTAAGCAAAGATGGTCACTTTAGCCTTCCCATGAGATGAAATCATCTTCAGTAAACTCGAAACTAGCTGCTGTGAGAGAACAGGTATAGTAGGCAAATAGAAGAGTTAAGTAATGAGAGTAAAGAGAAGGCTTTAGAATGCCCTGTAAAGTTGAGAAGTAGTGGTTGGAAAAGTAAAAGCCCACCAAAACAAGGAGCTGTAGCATGTCAGGACTCAAAGCTGCTGTAGGTCCTGAACCTGACTGGTGTTGGGGGAATACAAGTGTGCACCATCACCATATTCTCCCTAAAGCAAGAGATTTTAGGCTTGGACAGCATTGGGTTACAGTAGGTCACGTACGAATGTTTCCAAGGAAGGTTTGCCCTCTAGTTCAAGCAACAAGAGAACACTGGCCCTCTTGTTACTCTTGTGCTGTGGGGGCTGCATGTGGCAGCAAGGAGCAATTACAGCCACCGTCACAATTGGTGGAACTCGCTGCCCACTCGCCCTTCGGCACAGAGGCTCAGGCCATTGCGGACCACACCTGTGAGCCTCATACAGCTGCTTGCAGGGACTGGGCCAGTGGTAGGGTTATGGCCGTGACAAGGGACGTTGTGAGCTTACTGGTCTGTGCTCAGGCGATGGCATGGTCCAGGGGTCTGTCCTGGGGCAGTGCCAGAATCTGGTCAGCTTACTCAGCCAGGTGACTGACTGAAAGATGAGGCCTGCCCACCCCCAGGGAAGGAATTGGGGACCAGGCTCAAGGGGCCTAAAGAAAGAGAAGGGTGAGGGATTAAGGGGAGGTGGATTAAAGGAAGAGGACAGATGCTCCAACTACACCAGTGATTCAAAAGCCCAGGGCCAGGCTTATGAGGAGGAGGAGGAGTAGCTGCTTTCTTGAGACCCAAGAGTCATTAAAGCCCAGAGAAGGGGGGGGTGTCCCGAGAGGAGGAGGAGGAGGCAGCAGAGAGCTGCAACTCCTTCCCCAGCTCAGATTCTGAGGTTCTCAGGACTCTGCCAGGGCTCTAGAGGAGGCATACATGGAGAGGGAAGACCCAGCCCTGAGAGGAGAACTCTCTTCTAGACACGCCATCCACCTGCACCAAGAGGAGGAGTGTTCACCTTAGATTTACTGCATGCATCCTCCTTTTGGTCCCAGAATCTTGGAAGTAGTCGTCTGAATCGGCTTCTGTCCAACAAAGGCATGGGTGCGCACGCTTAAATTGCACTGGAAGAGACATTATGAAGCGTCTCGTGTTGGAAGACTTCCCAAGTGCCCTATTTCGTTTGGAAAAGTTAGACATAAATTGCTCTGATGCCTAAGAGACGTAAGCGTTCATATAAGGCAGACCTTCCTAGGAGACAAGGCCCGATCCCCAGTGGTCACCCATGTAATCTCTGGACAGGAGGAATGTCCTGAGTAGGGCCGCTGGTGGAAACAGGAAGCTGTTTGAAAACAGGAAGGGGATCCTTCAGATACCTTGGTCCCAGGGCATCGCAATCTCTGAAGTTGGTTGGGCTGAATGTATTCAGGGTTTTAGAAGTCAAAATCTGGGTGATAAAACCTTAAAAGTATGTTTTTTATAAATCAACAGGAGAAACAGCTGAAATGTGGAGTGGAATGGAATAAAACCTTCCCAAAATGTTTAGTAATCCTTCAAAGTCTCTCCCAATGTTTATTTGCTTTCAACAAGATGTTTAAAGATATGTGGGAGGGTTGTATTGCTGCAGCTTCCCCTTGGAGCGGTGGTAGCAGTGTGTGAAGGGTCGCCTCTCATGCTTCCCCCCCCCATTTTTCTTTCACTGAAATTCCATTGACAATAATTAAGGAACTTAATGGGGGCCAGCAAGGGGTCACTAAGCCTCCATCAGTGAAACCAGGGATTGTTTCCCATGTACAACACTCTCTTTTTTCCCCCCTTGTGGCAAAGAGATATGCTTAGAGCTTATGACTTCTGCCTTTCTTGTAAACTATGCAGCTAGCAAGGAGCTGGGGGTGTGTGGAGAGATAATTGTGTGAGCAGAGAGCAGCCAATTGATTGTGCTTTGATTTTGTGTTTTCTCTCTCTCTCTCCTCCCCCCATCACATACCAAGTAGTGGATAGCAGAGCCAATCTTGTGTCTGGTAATGCAGCTCCCCAAAACAGACATTTTGTGCAAGGGTTAGAATTCTAGCATAATTCTTAAGGAGAAATACTTCAGCCTACAATTTTGGATTGCGGTGCTGAGAAAAGGCTTTCACACTCAAGGCAACACTTGAGGGAGGATTATTCAGAATATAGTGTTAGACCAGCTAAATGCCAATACTGGTAAGTCATCAGGCCTGCGGCATAATATTCAGAGGATGTGCTTCCCATCTTGTGAGGGGGTGGAAGGGAAATCTCTTGTGGCTGTATTTAACTATCACACAGCATGCTACCCCCCCCCCCCCCGGCTGCAATGCCTCTTTAAAAGGAATGGCAAATCCTACAGCTTTTTCATGGTTTAATCTACAGTAACATACAGCAAATGCTTCTTTTAAAAAATCCACATCACATTTTCTCTTATTATAAATAAAGGCCTGCCAATTTTGGGAGAAAGTATCCAGTTGCTGTCTGCCTTATTTTGTAGATACAAACCTCATTATTTTTGATATTATTTCCATGTTCCAGAGTTTTATTATTGATTCCTTAAATGATGGCATTTTTTTTCTTCTTTCAAATATTTGACATACAAAATCCTGCCTGCTACAGTCATACAAGGAACCATTTCTATATTAATTATAGTTATGTTTCTCATACAGGTTAGCAAAAACAAAACAGGGTCCACTTGGATCTCATAACCTATTATTTCATTCATTGATTTTGCAATAGTTCTCCAGTATTGTTTTGCTTAAGGGCTCATGCTCCATAAATGAATGAATGTACCAATATAAGAATGACATTTCCACTAGCCTTTTCAATATTCCTGGAACTCCAAGAATGGGTATAAAGTAGATTGTGGATTCTGGCTTTTGAATTGTCTGACTTTATTCCAAAATATATACCTCTGGAATACAGGCGTGTCCCCATATCCCCTGATTCGGTATCCACAGTTTCAGTTATCCATGGATATCACAAATGACGCCTACTAAAAAGATAGGGGACCATTAACCCCCCTCACCTTGTTGCAGCAAAACCTCTGATATTTCCATATTTAAAAAGGCGTCCCTAGGATACATGGTTTCAGGTATCCACGGGGAAATCTGGAACGGAACCCCAGCAGATACCGGGGCCTGCCTGTACTCTCTGGCTCTGATAGATAGCCAGGAAGGTTGGGTACAGGCAACAAACATTACCAGCAAGCCAGTTCTGATAGTGTGTAAACAGGCTAATTAAGTGCTTAGAATGAGGCATAATAGTCACAAAGCTGACAGATTATCATAATTCATTGCGCAGGATATTGTACAGTACTAACTAGGAAAGTAATGCATTGCTACCCCTGCAGTAACTCACAAGAGTTTTAATGTGTATCAGTGTAGCCGCTTTTCCCTTATCCAACAAAAGAGTTCCATTCTTTGGGTGGAAGTGGGACATTTTCAAGAATCAGGCTAGATAATGTGTCTGTATTTCAGGTGTTGGTTCAAAATAAACAAGTTCCTTGCCCAAAATGGGCAATACAGAAAAAGGGGGATAATCCTCACCCTGATTCCCCTGCAGTTCCATCACTGCAGGCAATTGTCATCTGACTGACCAGGTGATGTATGGTGTGTGGACCAATACATTGGGCTTGCGAGGATAACACAGGGCCCAGCTCACCTGGCTGGCTAGGTGGGCTCCCAGATGTTCCTCCACCAGGTCTGTTGAGTTTTGCAGGAGCACATGTAAGGAAGGCAGCCCTTGGGTTTTACTCCTCAGGGTGCAGCTCCACTTCACCACCTCCCTGCTAAACCGACTCCACTAGGTGCACTTCTGACAGCCAGCACTAAGCTCCTTTTTTCTTGTCTCCCCACCAGAGTGAAACCATCTGTTGCTTTGTGCTCTCTCTTTCCTGGGCCTCCTCCCCTGTCCTTTCCCAAGCCGCCTTCTCCTCTTGTGGCTTCCTCTATCCTTTTTAAGCCTGGCTTCCTTCTTCCTTTCTGCCCTCCTCCTTCCAGCTTTGCCACCTCTTCCTTCCCCTCTCCTTTTCTTCCTTGTCTTCTCACTCTTCTCCTCCTTTCTGCTTTTCTCCCCACCTTCCTTCTCCTCTCTGCCTCCTATCGGAAGACAGATTTTATCTGAACCCTTTTAGAGGACATTTCCTGGCTGCCACCAGCTCTCATTTACTAGGGAACTGTCAATTTTGGCTGAGTCAATGTCACCTGGAGATGACATCATTGCCAGATGTCTCTGTTGCCATTCAGCATGAGCTTTCCTTCGACAAAGCTTGTATCGAACCACAGCAAACTGCAGTGATTCTCGAGCAGAATTAGATGGAAACCTAATATGCTATAATGGGAATGAAGTTAGGTGGTGTCCCAATAGGTTGCCTCAAAGGACTTTCTGTCATTACAGAACCAACTCCTTTGGCATAGCCATAGCAACATAGTTACAAATAGATGGAACTACTGCTAGCATAGTAGGGAGCTTGGGTTGATATTGCTTTGGTCGTAGAACGTAAGAAGGCAAACTTGTCTTGGAAACTTGCCAATGCAGTGCTTGCTGTAGTGAGGTATGCTGCTCTGCTGGAACTACGTATTGGCATTAGGTTTAGACATTAGTCCTTTGCAAGTGTTATTAAAAGCAATACTGTGCTCTGAAAAAAACCCCTGTATACAATGCTTATTTACTGCAATGAACCCTGTACCTATCTTGGGGACAGTGGAGAATTGACTTTGGGAGTACTTTGGTTTAGATACTACACTTGATCTTAGCCAAAAGGCCGAGCAGCAGTTCAGGCTGTAGATCGTTGGTGTGTGCTCGTGCTGTCCAGCCCTACATGTTTATGAACGCATTATTAAAATGTCTGCACTGGGCTTATTAGACAATGAACCCATGTTGGAAAATTTAAAATCCATATTGGGTACAGATGGAGTAAAAATGCTTTTATTTAGGAACTATTCCAAAAGTTAATTATGGATCAGTATGGTCATGCTGATGATGGGGAACAATTAAATCACCATGTATTTAAGTAGTAATTTGGTGTGTTTCAAATGTGGACTTACCTCAGTTTACTGTATGCCGTTACCTCAGAATGCCAGATGCAAGGGAGTGGCAACAAGATGCAGATATCTAGCAGTCTTGTGTGCTCCCTGAGGCATCTGATGGGCCACTGTGAGATATAGGAAGCTGGACTAGATGGGCCTTTGGCCTGATCCAGTGGGGGTTCTTCTTATGTTCTTATGTTTTTACCTGGTGCAGATCTTCACATAATGGAGGTACCCGACATATTCGGGAAGCAAACCACAAGCATCATCATCATCAATCTTTTATCGGCATACAACATACACAAATACAACATAAGAACATAAGAAGAGCCATGCTGGATCAGGCCAAGGGCCCATCTAGTCCAGCTTCCTGAATCTCACAGCGGCCCACCCCAGGTGCCCCAGGGAGGCAGGAGACAACAAGATGCTTGCATCCTGTTGCCACTCCCTTACACCCGGTACCTGTAGCCCACCACCTTTGTAAGGAGGTTGCACAATCCATCATTGCCTATAGCCCACAATGGATCTTTCCTCCAGAAATCGGTCTAGTCCTCTCTTAAAGACATCAAGACCAGATGCCATCACCACCTCCTGTGGCAAGGAGTTCCACAGATTAACTACCCGCTGGGTAAAAAAGTACTTCCTTTTATCTGTTTTAACTCTCCCAACCCTCAGTTTTAGCGGATGCCCCCTGGTTCTGGTGTTGTGAGAGAGGGAAAAGAACATCCCTCTATCAACTCTATCCCTTCCATGCATAATTTTGTATGTCTCAATCATGTCCCCCCTCAGGCGCCTTTTTTCTAGACTGAAGAGCCCCAAACGCTGCAGTCTTTCTTCATAAGGGAGGTGCCCCAGCCCCGTAATCATTTTTGTCGCTCTCTTCTGCACCTTTTCCAACTCCACTATGTCCTTTTTGAGATGCGGCGACCAGAACTGGACACAATATTCCAGGTGCGGCCTACCATTGCTTTGTACAATGGCATGATAATATTGGCTGTTTTATTCTCAACCCCTTTTTTAATTACCCCGAGCATGGAATTGGCTTTCTTAATTGCTGCCGCACACTGGGTCGATACCTTCATGGAATTGTCCACCAGCACCCCAAGATCTCTCTCCTGAGCTGTCACAGACAGCTCAGAACCCATTAGCCTATAGGTGAAGTTTTGGTTTTTGGCCCCAATGTGCATCACTTTACATTTGTTTACGTTGAAACGCATCTGCCATTTGGCTGCCCATTCCCCCAACTTGGAGAGATCCTTCTGGAGCTCTTCACAATCCTCTCTGGTTTTCACCACCCGGAAAAGTTTTGTGTCATCTGCAAACTTGGCCACCTCGCTGCTTATCCCTGTCTCTAAGTCATTTATGAATAAGTTGAAAAGCACGGGCCCCAAGACAGATCCCTGGGGCACTCCACTTTTCACCTCTCTCCATTCTGAAAATTGCCCATTGACCCCCACTCTCTGTTTCCTGGCCCTCAACCAATTCTGGATCCATAAGAGGACCTGCCCTCTTATTCCCTGATTGTGAAGTTTCTTCAGCAGCCTTTGGTGGGGGACCGTGTCAAACGCCTTCTGAAAATCCAGGTATATGATATCCACAGGTTCACCCACATCCACGTGCCTGTTGACCTTTTCAAAGAATTCCAAAAGGTTTGTGAGGCAAGACTTACCCTTACAGAAGCCATGCTGACTTTCTTTTAGCAGTACTTGTTCCTCTATGTGTTTTAGGATTTTATCTTTGATAAGGCTTTCCACCATCTTACCCGGAACAGACGTTAGGCTGACCGGCCTGTAGTTTCCAGGGTCCCCCCTTCTCCCTTTTTTAAAGATTGGCGTGACATTGGCTATCCTCCAATCCTCTGGCACCGTGGCCGTTTGAAGGGACAAGTTGCATACTCTAGTTAAGAGGTCAGCAACTTCGTTCTTTAGTTCCTTAATAACTCTTGGATGTATACCATCTGGGCCTGGTGACTTATTTATATGTAGTTTATCAATTTGATCTAAAACATCTTCCTTATTCACCATTATCTGCTTTAATTCCTTAGTTAGGAAGGGCTGTTCGGGCTGTGGTATCTGCCCAAGTTCTTCTGCTGTGAAGACGGACGCAAAGAATTCATTTAATTTCTCTGCAATCTCCAAGTCCCCTTTTATCTCCTCTTTCCCTCCCTCACCATCCAGCGGGCCAACCGCCTCTCTGGCAGGTTTCCTGCTTCTAACATATTTGAAGAAGCTTTTATTATTCCCCTTTATGTTGCTAGCCATGCGTTCCTCAAACGCTTTCTTGGCTTCCCGTATCACCTTCTTACTTGTCTTTTGCCAGAGTTTATGTTCCTTTTTATTCTCCTCACTGGGGCAAGACTTCCATTGACGGAAAGAAGCTTCCTTGCTCTTTACAGCTTCTCTAACTTCGTTTGTCAGCCATGCAGGTACCCTCCTGGACCTTGTTGAACCCTTCTTTCTTTGCGGTATACACTCCCGCTGGGCGTCTACTACTGTCACTTTAAACAGCCTCCACGCAGCCTGGAGGGATTGGACTCTTTTTACCTTCCCTTTCAATTTCTTCCTAACTAGCCTCCTCATCTGAGGGAAATCTGCCCTTCGAAAGTCCAGGGTTCTTGTGTCAGATTTGCTCTGCACTCTTTCCTGGACATGCATGGCAAAACCAATCGCAGCATGGTCACTGTTCCCCAATGGCTCAGTAACACATACATCCCTCACTAAGTCCCGAGTGCCACACAATATTAAATCCAGAGTCGCCTGTCCTCTGGTCGGCTCCATGACTAGCTGCTCTAAGGCACAGTCATTCAACACATCAAGGAATCCGGTCTCTCTTTCTTGACCAGAGCAGCAGTTGACCCAGTCAATATGAGGATAATTGAAGTCCCCCATGATTACAATCCTGTCTCTCTTGGTCACTGCCCTGATTTGTTCCCTCATTTCAAGGTCACCTTCAAGTTTTTGGTCGGGAGGACGATAGCACACCCCCACTATTACATTGCTCTTACGGCCTGGTAGTTTAACCCACAGTGACTCCACGGAGGAGTCCGGCCCACCTTCAGTTTCTACTCTGCTGGATTCTATCCCTTCTTTGATATAGATGGCCACCCCTCCGCCAACACGCCCTTCCCTGTCCCTCCTATAGAGTTTATAGCCTGGAATTGCAGTATCCCACTGATTCTCTGCATTACACCAGGTTTCCGTTATACCTACTATATCAACGTTTTCCCTAGCCACCAAACATTCCAGTTCCCCCATCTTTGCTACGATAGGTACAGACCTACTAGTAAAACAGCAAAATACATAAGCCCCAGTATTCCCATTGTATTTACCCAATATAAGTCATAGGCTTTACCTCAAGTCATTGTATTTGCCCAATATAAGTCATAGGCTCACACCAGTTATTGTTTGTTACCTCTACTTGGCACCATCTGCTGCAGATAAACCCCTCCGTTATTCTCTTGATAGAATCATTCAATAGATACTTAACTGTATTTTAGCAGGATCAGAGTATACTTTCTTTTCTGCTAAAAGTGGATTCAGATATTTAACTCTGGCTTCATTGTATAAGGGTCAGTACAGGAACGTATGCAGAAGAGTTTCAGTGCATCCCTGATTACAACGGCAGCACCTGAGGGAGTAAGTAGTCCCTTTAAATCTGCCAAATAGAAGTTCAGAAGTTGGAGGAAACAGAACATTTTTCTCAAGCAGAAGTTAAGATCCATTTGCATCTGTTCTTATCTTCCTTGGTTGTGATACAGATGCAAATGGATCTTAACTTCTGCTTGAGTTAAATGTTCTGTTTCCTCCAACTATTTGAAATGAGTTGTGGTTGAGACATGATGGGAAATGGTTGGATTTGATGCAAGGAGAGAGAAAAGAAGATGTGCAACTTCAGAGTGGTGGCATTAGGCGCAGGGGCAATGCTGACCTGTTTTCGTTAGAAGAACAGGGTAAGAGCAGCAGTCACAGCTTGGCTTTATAATTTGCTGACCATCTGATGAAAGGTTGCTTCAGTTTACTGTATGCAGTTCTTCGTAACAGCAGATGCAGTTGTTCCAGTTCCCCTGTGGTCCTTTGCGTAGTTGTGGAATAGAATGACCCAAGCTGGCCCACTTTTCTCCAGTATTGGAACATTGCTGATGTGTCAGAGATGCACTTGTTCCAAGAGAAGCTGAGAAAGAGACCCCGCCTTAGCACGTATGCCAGAAAAATGGGCCCCATTGGTCTTGATGTAGTCTGTTGGCAGCTGATGGGTGTGCTATCTCTTTAAAGCAAGTATAATTTTCTGAACTGACTTGGTCAATTTGTTATGGTTTAAAACTGTGGAGCCAGCTGTCTGCAATCTGATGTAATGTTGCCATGGAAACTAGAAATGAAACACTTAAGCATTCACTACAGAATTTCTGCATCCAGCATTAGCCAAAATAATTAAGACTTCAGCCATGAGGGGCTTTTTTTTTTAGTTGGGGGGAAGCTTGCAGCAGAATGGTTGAGAATCAGGCTGTTCCCGTGTACAGGGCTGTAAATCCATGTGTGTTTATTTGTCAGAATATCCAAGGAGTTCTCTGCATAGAACAATTTTAAGAAGAGATGGCTGTGCATATTACCGCTTTGGGCACCTGGTTACTGGCCATGATGAAATGTACTGGAACTGAATACCTGTGTGCACGCAGAGGCACGCACTTAAGAGCTGTCGTACTCCAAGGTCTTTGACCTCGGAATGGGATGCCTACAGTGCCATATGCAGGAATATGCCCTTTCTCTCACTCAGGAAAGACCTTTCACGGGAGGTAATGATTTAACAGAGGACAAATATTGTACATTTCATGTAATGCAGAAAATTAACACGAGACCTTCGGAGAGTATCTCTATGTGTATAGTGGTAGTATACTATAACATAGGACAACAGATTTAGGGGTGTTATGTCTGTTATGTGATTATATGCAATATACTTTTGCATTGCAAACAAGAACATCATGTTTTCTAATAAATCTACCAAATAATGTTTTCCAAATCTCACAGATTTTTGAAGCTGAAAAGAAGTGTGTGTTTGTGTGTGTATGTAGTTGATATTGTTAATTAAAAAAGAAAAATTTAAAAGAATTCCTTGTTAGATATGTCATATCATTCATTACTATTTGTTGAACTATCCTATTATCTAAAAAGGTTTTACTGAACTTCGTCTTAATAGCAAGAGAGTGTATGCATGTGCAAACCTGAGCATGCACAAGGCACTGTAGAGTTCCTGTATATAAGTGTATCTATAATATTTTCTATTATATATCATATTTTCTGTTCTATTCTATGATATTTACATTCATAGCAAATACCAGTTCATTTATTTTGCAGGCAGTAGATCAAATGCTGCACTATTTTTCAGTTCTACAGATCACATTTTAGATCTACAGAGAACATGCTAGATTATATTCTGTTTGATGCTTTGCAGCAATTTACAACCCAATCCTAACCAACGCTGGTGTGCAGCAAAGCCACTAGGCCCACACTTACCAAGTGCTGGAATTGAACAAACGGAAGGTGGTCTCAGCATAAGGGAACATCTGTTCCCTTACTTGTGTTGAGCCTCAGCCTGCTCAGAGGAGCTACTTGGTCTGAATCACTGGCTCAGAACAGAGAAGGCTTCAGGCTTGGGACAAGGGTTAGGATATGGCAGAGACCTCCTCTGTAGTCCTCTTGGGCATGAACTACCCCTCCCACCCTCCTCCACCTTGAAACACCCTCTCCCTGCCTCCATTCCACCTCCTCCTGCTCCTCTACTGACCAGCACAGCTTGTATTTGTCTTGGCAGCCTTCATGCAGGATACAGTGTCTGTAGAATGACACAGTCCTTCCTGTCTGAACCATTTATGCTCTGAGTGTCGAAAACTGCTTTATGCTGTGGTTGCAGTGCCAGCACTCTCAGAGCATAGGATTGGACTGTTAGTATAACTCGCAATAAGAATACTGTGTTGATTATAAAATGTTTTTTCTTGTGTTGATGAGTTCCTCTGTCATCAGAATGCTGAGCATAGAGGGTTTTAAAGAAAATAGCCATTGTCATTTAAACTAAACATAATTGATCTAGATCAGTGGTTCTTAAACTGTGGGTCAGAACCCACTTGGTGAGTTGCTACCGGATGTCAGGTGAGTCACGGAAAGCTGGGAGCAGCCATCTTGGAAGCTGCAGATCTTACTCTTGTTATATTCCTTTCGTGAGTGTTTGATTTTCCAAGTGAGGGTTTGTTTATTTTAAAAAAATTGGTTTTGGTTCATTGCTTTTACATAATGTTCTAATCTTGCTTTCTGTCAGGGATGTTTAATGGTAGTGCAGTAGCTACAGTCCAAGAATGCCTGTTTGCATTCCAGGAGTGTCATTTGACTATGTCACTATGATGGCACTTCCTGCTTGATGATGGCACTTCCGGCCATGACATCATTTCCAGGTTATGGACATCACTTCTGGTGGGTCCCAACATAAGTGCCATTCTAAAAAGTGGGTCCTGGTCTAAAAGGTTTGAAACCACTGATCAAGATATTTTGGGGGCTACAGCTATGGTCTTGGGTGCTTAGAAAATGTAATTTCTTTGTACCATTTACTATATTTACTATAAATATTTACTATAAAATGTTTTCCCCTTCTTTATCCTAATTGATGATAGTTTAAGAAAGTGTCATATTTCTTCACTTAGAGATCACGACTTTTATATCAGATAATCTGCAATGCATTTTTATTTAGCCAGGATTACTACAAGCCACTCTTCATGTCTGAGTGAAGCACAGCTAGGTAGCTATTTGCATACTGATTTGTTTCATTATTAAATCGACTCCTCTTGATAGAAAATGTGTTGAACAATAGCCCAAATAGACCATCTGCCTCTGGTTATTTACAGTGATGTCCTCTCTTTTACAAGCTCACTCGGTCAAAGGTTTTTTCCTACACTGTAGAGCAATGGTTCCCAAACTATGGGTCACGACTCACCAGTGGGTCGCAAGCCAATTTCAGGTGGGCCATGAAACACTTAGAGCATATTGAAAATATGGGAAGATGGGATGCTGGAAAGGAAGAGGGCTGTGTGATTGTTTTGCTTGTGTCAAGGTTGTAAATAGGCTTTTTTTCTTTCTGATTCACTTTGCTGTTGGAAAATGAGAAATAACCAAACTTCTCGCTACATTCTCAGGAAAGCAGCAGGCTCTGGCATCACAATGACAGCACTTCTGGCCATGACATCATTTCTTATGCATCCCAGATTGTCATTCTAAAAAGTGGATCCTGGTGCTGAAAAGTTAAGAGTACCACTATGGTAGAGGAACAGGCAAAGTTTTTGTCCTTTCGCCAGTTCTACATGGGTGTAAGGAAATATGTGGCCAAGGCATTTTGCATGGTCCCAAGTACATCTTTTCCCTTAGAATTAGTTCAGGCACAGATTAGATGGCTCTATCCACAGAATCCCCAGGTGTACCTTCTGCACTGTGGCGTCCACATGCACCCAGTCATTCTGCCATCACAGAGAGAAATTCTTGCTGGATGGATAAAGTGAGACTTTGTCTAGAGCTGGTTATTATGTGGAGGTTCTTTAAAGAGTTTCAGAAAGCAGCAGTCACCATGCAGTAATTCATTCTTTTAATACAGTATGCCTTACTTCATTACTGGAGCAGTTTGCTCCACTCCAACACACACACTCACAAAATCCCAACTTGTTACCATTTGTGAGGAGTGAAGACATCAGTGCAGCTACGTGGTGAGCCTCCACAATGAGAGCGGAGACATGGAGTAGTTTGCAGCAAGTACCATGCAGTAGGTCCAGCCTTCAGTCTATCAGCTTGCTTAATAAATACCAGAAATATAGCTTTATAACCACATTTTTAAAGTTATCGGATTATAAACATCTGAAATGTTAGCTTTTTGTAAAAAATTGAAGAAATACTATACCTGTTATTGAGACATTTAAAGGACCGAGATGCACACCAGCAGCCCAGTCCCTGCCCTGCCATAGTACGCATTTCGACACTGAAAGGTTCAGGTAGAATTGGGCTGCAAGTGACTGATCTCTGCAGATACGTCTTTTGTGTTAGATTTCAAAACAGAACAACAGAAGTGATTTGTGTTGTAAAGAAACCAGACAGCAGAAGTTCCAAGTGCCAGTGGAACTCTTGTCCTGGCCTACGTAGTTAGCTTGACACGTTTTGCATTTTGACAAAATCATTGTTAAATAAAGCCCACTTTGTCAGGCTTAAAACAGGACCAGGACACAATGGTGCATTCCAACATGGAAATTTGAATGACCTGAAGTTCACTCACAGGAAGTTGCTCTTGAGATTTCTAAGCTGGACGTTGGACATGTGATGAATTGATCTGGGCTGCACACAAGGCAAAGTGAGGGGTCCAGTTGTCTTAACTTTCCAGCTGGAATCGTCGCTGCTCCTTGGAATGCATTATGTACAGTGGCAGTTCTGTACTGTAATAGCAAAGAGAGCCCCGTACTTTTTTCCTCCCTCTCCCCCCCCTTTTCACTCTCACACACAGAATCTAATGGTCAAAGAGAGGAAGTAACGTATTGAGCACTGGATCTGACTTGAAAATGGGAGCTCTGATTTGGTTCACAAGGAATGGATTGTTTCAGCTTGTGGTGTCACTGCTGCTGGAGAGGGTGGATTCTTTTGGTCTCTGTAATGTTTGATACTTGAGGGAAAACAGCTGGAACGGAGCTCACTACATCAGATGTGAAACAAAATGGGATGTTGGGGAATATGGACTATACTGAGAGCCTGTAAAGGTCAGAGTTTTCCTTTGGTCAGCTCTGGAGGAATGCTGTGTCCGTCTTAACGCCAGTCTTGAGAATCTTCAGAATGAGAAGCTCTGGGAAGGAGAAGATCATTCTGTGGCTTTGTGCAGCTAATAAAACAACTTGGAGAGGATGAGATCTCCTCTTTCCTTTCCCCTTTCCTTCCCCTTTTTCTCTGTCTTTTTTTGCTGCTGCTGTTTTTGATTTACTTAGAAGCCTGGAAAAAAGTAGTCAATGATAGAGTTTCAGCTCCTTTTGGAGAAGCTGTTTAAAACCGGATTTTTAAACGTCAAGTTCCACCAAGGCGGACAAGACCAGTGCCTGACCCAAACCACAGGAGCTTAACTTGCATGACTAAAAGAGGAGTCCTGCCTGAAATGCGCTCGGAGACAATGTAGAAGTAGCTATTATTACACAATGAGTGGAGAGAAGGACCCCGGGAGGAACACTTTTTGGTTCCTGAGACTTTACCTTGTGCTAATTTAGACGTGAAAATGGTACGTTCTGCTCTTTTTAAAGTAGTTGGTAATTTTATGGTGCAAATTTGTGTGAGAACGAGAGAGAGAGAGAGAGAGAGACCGAGACCGGCCTGGGCTTTGAGCATAACTGTTTTAAGTTACAGAGTTTTCCTTGTCACAGAGCACAGTGAGCCTGAGGCTAAACTGGCTTGGAAGTGGCAGAGCTGTGGGGGTGACTCCTTGATTAACGTTTCCTTTTGTTTCTTTGCCAGTCAAGAGAGCAGTCGGATGAGGAATCTGAAGAATCTGTGAAGTTTAAGAGGTTGCATAAACTGGTTAACTCGACTCGCAGAGTGAGAAAGAAGTTAATTAGAGTGGAAGAAATTAAAAAAACCAGCACAGAAGGTAAAAAAAATCTAGCGCCGAAATTGAAACATGCTTGCTGCTAATTGCAAAGATGGGAGGGGGTATTTCTCTGCTGATATGTGCGCCTGGAAAAATGGTACGGAGGGCGTGAAAGAAAAGTTGCTAAGAGGGCAAGAGAAATGACTTGTGTGGTTGCCATTGTATTCGATTCAATATGTTACGTTTAAAAGGGCACAATCCAAATAGCTCCTTGCATGAGGCACTGCTCATATCACTTTGCTGTTTAACTGTTTTATTGGTTTCTGTTTCATTGTTTCTATTATCTGTTTCTTGTTTGTTGCAGTTTTGTTTATTTTTTGAAACTTTGGATTTCATTATTGTAACTTGACTAACTTTTAGATGTAGGGACTCCAAAGTGAAAAGGTAGCAAATAGCTGGAATGAATGAATGAGTTGGAGGATGCCAGTTCTCCCTCTTCACACAGCATGCCATTCTGATTCTCAGGAGTGGTTTTTCGGGTTGCATCTGAGGCCATAACAGAAAGAGGGAAAGGACAACCCGATTGTGCAAAAAGAAGTCCACTGGGTTCTTTGAATCCAAGTCAAGAAATACTGATAGTTTTCAGGGAGCAGAAGGTTCTGCTGTGTGAATTTGACTGCCGACTTTGTTTGCATGCTTAGTTCTGCATCAGAGAGACCATTTTATCAGCAGGGTAGGAATATGCATTGCAGTTTTCTTCTTTAGCATGTAATGAAGGTGTCTGGAAGGAAGATACCAGAAATTTACGTTCTCTCTGAGCATGCTAAGGTGCCTGTGAAAAAATTACTTTAAATAGCTGGGTGGATCTCTCCATGAAGACATATACTACTGGGTATAGACTCAAGGGATTTGTGGGGAGGAGAGTAATGGCTGAGGCAACAGATGGTTTCATCTTTTCTGGTAAATCCTCAGAGTTTTCTGTAAAACTCAGAAGTTGCTGCTACTTGCCAAGATTTCCTGCCACTTGGAAAAACTCATGCTTTTTATCTGTAAGTTCTGGAGTCGCCATGGAGGGGATCTAGTAAGTGTGTGATTGATGCCTGAATGAAGGCGCAATCCTATTCTGGAGTTAGGCCGGCACAGTTAGGCCAGCAAAGTTTGGCTGGCATAAGGGACACTGTCAAGTATGTTTGGACCACTCTTGGAGTCAGAGAAGCCAGCACACAGCACACAGCCATCCTCCCTGACTACGAGAGTGGTCCCAACATGCTTTACGGTGGCCCTTGTGCCGACTAAACTTTGCTGGCCTAACTGTGCCGGCCTAACCAGGGTAGGATTGCACCCTGAGTCGTGCTGCTAGGACATGGGGAGACTGTGATACAAAGTACAAAATCACTCCTTAGGTTAGAAGTCCAGCATTGAAATGCTGAAACATCTGGCTGAGGAGAGAGTCACTCCCTTCAAGCTCTGCAAATAGTCCTTCACCAGGGAATGATGAGTTTGTCAGAAAACTCATGCGGTTCACTTGGGTGGAAGTGGGAGAATGCCACAATTCCTTCCATGGCAAAGGATGATTTAACCCTCCCATGCACTGGATGTTGGGCATTTGGGTTCTTTCAGTATGTTAAAATTATGTTCTGTTATTTGGGAAACAAATCTTATCAGACATCGTTAATATATATTAGTACAACATGTGAAACTTTTTGTAAAATAAACCATTTTGAGCTCAGCTATGCAAATTGAGAAACTGAGTTATGGTACACAAGCGGTCAGGGGTGTGTTTTCCCTTTTTGATGTATCCCACATGGGCCCCAAGTACACATCTGTGAACCTTTTGAGCAGCAAATTTGTGGACCAAATCTGGCTTTGCAGAATAGTCCATATGATCACTCTAGCACTGGAATTGTACCACGTGATCTCTGTCTTGTGAGGCAATTCAAAATGGAGCAAGGGCCTGCTGATGTAATCCTGGATATGACTTTAGGAACTGAGAAAATGTGTAAGGAACACATGTTCCAAGCTATTCTTACTAAAGCCAAGAAACAGTTCATGTACTCTTAGGTGTTCTTTATATATGTCATGATGAAATATTTCCTTATTGTTAGTTTTAAGACTTCTGACCTATGCATGCTTACTCAGAGTAAGACCCAATTCCATATTATGGATAGTGTCAGTGAGGTATTAAAACTGAGGGAGTATCATTCTGGAGTGTTTCAGTGCAGACTGCAAGTAGGAAACCATCTCCTACTTGCAAGGTGCTCCCTCTTGCAAAAAGCACTATAGTAAAATAGCAGATCAGAAAGATTGATGCTAAAACCTTCCTCAACTGTGTCATTTACAACATGCAGTGAGTGAGTTTGGGAGGGGGGCTGCTTGGGGAAACATTCTAAAATATCTCCCTAATTACTGCAGTGGCATATTCCTGAATTTGACCACATCAGCTTATCACCTAGCTCTGCCTAATGTGAAGATTTGGGCAAAGTCTGATTCCATCCCCAGCGCCCAATCCACCAATGTGAAGCTAGCCCCGCCTCTACCACGACCGCTACCTCTTCCCCAGCACTCTCTACCAGCCTATCTAGATGTCCGCAACCTTCCCACCAGGCAGGCAAGTCACCATGCAGTCCTCACATCCATCACAGACCCCCCTCCCTATTCCTAACTATAGAGTCACCCACTACAAGGAGCCCACGACCCCCTCCTGCCGAGGAGCATTCTTAGTGTGACTGGATGCGGGCTCATCACTGGAAGAAGGGGTCCCCACTGGGGGACTGCTTCCCTCCATACCAGGTTGACATCCTTTCCCTGGCAGCTGATGAGCTGCCTCTCTGAGGATGGGACAAAGCCTGCAAGTCCCCATTGTGGCCCCTCTCTGCCTGCTTCTGCTTCTCCAGGTCTGCAGCCAAGGCCTCTAGGGAGCAGACCTGCTCCCTGATTTCCTGGTGCTCCTTGCACTGAGGACACACCCATGGCCTATGCCCCAGAGGCATATAGTCATACATGTGGCACTCTGTGCAAAACAGTGGCTAGCCCCTACCGGCTGACTGACTGCATGGCTATGTTTGTTTTTAAGTTCTTAAAGAGTCTGGGGCCCTGGCTTTCTTGCCCTGCTGCTTCACTCGCCCAGATGCTAAACTCATGTGTCTCACCAGGCACTTTGTCGCAGTCGCTGCACTTAGTCACGGACAGCACTCGCTGCTCGTGAAGGCACTCTCTAGAGTGTGCTGCTATATACTCTTACCTAGCCCCTCCTGTTCCTTTCTGCCTGCTTGAAAAGCACTGTTCTACACCTGGCCTACAAGACCAGGAGAACAATAGAGGCTGCTTGCAGTCCCAGGAATTCAG
This sequence comes from Lerista edwardsae, assembly GCA_029204185.1. Lineage (NCBI taxonomy): Eukaryota > Metazoa > Chordata > Lepidosauria > Squamata > Scincidae > Lerista > Lerista edwardsae. Next base: position 10,331,834 of record JAJKFI010000050.1, read on the forward strand.
ATAATGGGATTACCTTCTGAAAGGGCTAGCTGACACTCACTCACTCCTTGGCTGGCTAAACTTCCCACCTTAATATTCTCCTTTAAACACTGAGGTTAAATCTTGTTTCTGGTTTAAAGTTTTGTTTAAATCTAGTTTAAAATAAAAGTCTTGTTTAAATCTAGTTGAAGATTGTCTAAATCTAGTCTAAAATCTAGTTTAACCTTGTTTCTAGTTTAAAAACTCTAAAAGCTAAGCACTACAGTGTTCAAAACACTAAACTGTGCTTTCCCTCTTTCGTTGAGCCTTCTCCTCTGTTTTTACTTGGGTTCCTACTCTCAAGTAGATGCTGGTCCTACTCAGAGTAGACCTATCTAGGCTTGAGCTGTAATTCTCTCCAGAATCAGCTCCCTGTCAGTTTCTGTCTGTTACTATGTTTGTGCCTATTTAGTTAAATGTAATTCCCCACCTGGCTGCTGTGCTCTGACTACTGGACCTTCTCAATCTCCTCCTCAGGTTAGACCAGGCTCTACTTTTAAAGTCACATCTTAATCTTACTCTTACTTAACCTTAACTTGCTTAGTCTTAACCTTACTGTAGATGTACTGTAGCTACCTTCACCTGTAACTAGCTTTAGGTGACACCATTTTTAGATTGTGAGCCCTTTGGAACAGGGAGCCATTTAATTTTATTATTATTACTATTTGCCTGTAAACCGCTTTGTGAACTTGGTGTTGAAAAGCGGTATATAAGTACCTGTTGATTGATTGATTGACCTTACTTAAATTAAACCTAATCCCGCAGCATATCTACAATTGGGAAAGAACACTTACTTTCCCCTCTCCTGCACGACTCCTTTTCCCTCCTCGGCCAGATGAAGTTTCTCATGAAGCTCGCGTTTCTCACCAGGCACTTCGTGGCAGATGCTGCACTTTGTTGCGGACAGCACTCGCTGCTCGTGAAAGCACGTTTAATCTGGTTTAGTTAAGTAGTGAAACTAAGACATGGGTTGTTGGGGATCGTACTGAGAGAAGGCAGGCTGATAAAGGGGTTTAGTTGTTGTTCAGTCGCTAAGTAGTGTCCGACTCTTCACGACCCCATGGACCACAGCACGCCAGGCCTCCCTGTCCTCCACTAGCTTCTGGAGTACGCCCAATTTCATGTTCACTGCTTCGGTGACACTACCTAACCATCTCATCCTCTGCCGCCCCGTTCTCCTTTTGCCTTCAATCTTTCCCAGCGTGAGGGTCTTTTCTAAAGAGTCCTCTCTTCTCATCAGGTGGCCAAAGTACTTGAGCTTCAGCTTCAGGATTTGTCCTTCCAGGAAACAATCAGGCTTGACTTCCTGTAGGATTAACCGATTTCCTTGCAGTCCAGGGGACTCTCAAGTCTTCTCCAACACCATAATTAACCTAGTTATTCACTCCTTCTTGGTCTCCACTTTCTTTTTTTACTGGGTCAGCAGCTGAATGGAGGGGGACTGATAATGGAATTTTAACTAACCCAAGCCAAAGATGTCCCAGCCACAAGTAGTCGGCTGAACATGCACGGAAGCTCCTGGGGAGTTAGAAGTGTCCAAAATCAGGGCAAATAGGCAGAAAGCATCAAGAAAATAGGGCATTCACCGCATGGGTATTTCCATTTCTTTTACTTGATGACTTGCAGATCTTGCACAATTTCCTGTCTTTAAAAGATGTTTCTTTTGAAATTCATGCCTATGTTCATATTCCATGTGACTTTCTTGTTGAGCCTTTCCCAGTACAACCTTGGAAATTTTTGTAGCTGATGACATACATTGTGTGCTTGCCAAGATTTAAGAAAAATATTTGAAATATTTGTCCATTGTGTGAGTGTAGACTCACTTAAGAGTGTGGATCTTGCATTCCAGTGGGACTTGGTATTTCGTTATGTTGAGAAGAAAACTCAATTAGTATGTGACAGAATGCATAGTGAAGGTGGTCTGAAAATTTTGACTTGATCAAAGTACTGGGACCTACAGAATTAAAGATTTATGTTTCATTTGACTCTGGCTCTGCCACTTATAGTTCTACTCTGGTAAAATAAGTGAGCGTGATGTGTAGTATTTTCAGTAACCTTAACAGGAAAAAGGAAATTCAAACAAATTCAGCTTTCCAAATCTGGACCCATGTTGGGTAGATTTAAGCCTCAGCCTTTCTATTCATATAGGACTTTTCATCATATTCAGTTTGGCAGCTAGTATATATAAAGAACATGTGTTGTGTTACCTATCATTTTCTTTAACTCTGACATATAATCATAGATTTGGAAAAGACCCAGGGGGTTCTCAAGTCTCACCCTTTCCTACCTAGAACAGCATTATACACAAAGCAACAGATGGTCACCCTTTTTTTTTTTCCTTCATTGAGAGTCTTCTACAGGCTTCACAGGCAAGCCTGTTCCATATCTGTTCCAATCTTACGCTTAGGAACTTTGACAATGTTTATCCTCAATCTGCATTCCCAAATTGAATCCATTTCTTTAGCAGGGTTCACAATTGCTGGGGACATCACATGCCTGCCTGTGGGGTTCTATGCAGTCATTGTAATTTTCAATCACATATTTTTTGAATCATGTCCTCAGTGGATTAAGTGAACAATTGGTCTCTCTTTCTGACATCCTTTTAAATACTTGAAAGCTGTCATCATATCCTCCTTTCGTCTAGGCTAAAAGCAATGATGGCTTTCACTCTTTATTAATAGAACAGCCCTATTGGATTGGGCCAAGAGTGCAGCTAGTCCAATAACCTGCTTCCCACTATAGCCCACCAGCTACTTTTAGAAAGTCTACCTGCAGGAGTTAAAGGCATACATCACTCCTGTCATTGCTCCCCTGCAACTGGTATTCAGAAGCAACTGAATTTGGAGGTAGCGCACCACTATCATTACTTTGATAAATTTATAAATGTGTCCTCCATGACTTGACCCATCCTCTTTTAAATCCATTAGTGCTAGTGAGCTTCACTACATCTTTTGGCAATAAATTCCACTGATTAATTCTGCTCTATGTGAAAAAGTACCACCTTGAATCCATCCTTCCACCAGTCAGTTCCATTTGTTTAACCCAAGTTCTTTACTGTCAGAAACAGATAAAAAAATTGCATAATTTTATATTTCAATCATGTACCCCATTAATTGTCCTTTTTCCAAGCTAAAAGGCCCCAAATATTGTAGCCTTTTCTTATAAGGAAGGTCTTCTAGCTGTCTGATCACACCTTTTCCATATCTACAGTATCCTGGAGGTGTGGTGACCAACACTATACACACTATTCCAAATGTGGTCATACTTTAGATTTGTATAGGCGCAATATAACACTAGCCACATCACTCTTAATTCCTTTATTTCTGATCTCTAGCATGGAATATGCCTTCTTTACAACTGCTGTTCAGTGGATCAGTATTTTCATTGCGTGTCCAACAATCTCAAGATCCCTTCCCTGGTTTGCCCCTGATAGCTAAGACCTCAACAGTTTATATTTGAAGTTGAGATTTTTTTTTTCCGCCTTAATGTGCATCACTTTACAGTTATTGACATTAAATTATATTTGTAATCTGGGTACTCAGTCAATAGTTTGGAGAGGTCCTTTTGGAGCACTTCACAATCTATTCCGGTTTTAGTACCCTGAATAGTTTGGTATCATCTGGGAACTTGGCCACCTTGCTGTTTATCAATCTAATTCCAGGTAATTTATGAACAAGTTAAACACTAGTTCCAATTCAATCCTTGAGTGATGCAACTTCTTAGTTTGCCCATTTATTCCCTACCCTCTGCTTCCTGTTCTTTAACTAGTTGAAAGGTGCCATCCTTTTAATCCTTTTATTATTACCCAAGGGAATTTGTCAAAAGTGTCTTGAAAGCCTCAAGTACACAATAGCTGCTGGATTGCCTCTATCTGCAGGCCTGCTGATATTCTCAAAGATATTCTCAAAGAGTTCTCAAAGAACTCTAGAAATTTAGTGAGGCAGGAACCTTTGAGGAACCATGCTGATTCTCCTTCAGCAAGGCTTACTCTTTAATATGCTTTTTCTTCACAGCCCTGTTATCAACTTTGTACTGTCTGTTCTCCAAGTATACAGGATTATCCTTTTGTTTACTTTTTTAAACTATATTTTACAAACTAGCTTAATTCATGTTCAATGAGATTGTGATGTTTTGTTTGCTTTTGTCATACTCTGTCTTCTTGCATTGTTCTTGCACTGAAAGAATATTTCGCTACAATTTTTTTTTTCATGTCCTACAATGCAGCTAGGTCTTTTCTGTTTGGTTATGAAAATTATAACCTTGTACTGTATTATAACAAATATTATTTTTATATAAAAGTTTTATTGTATAAGACTATCATTTTATGCGGAAGATTCATTCAGCTGAATGGAACTTACTCCCTGGTAATTGTCCTTAGGATTGCAGCCTTAGTACACCAGACAGATATACCAGTATCACAGATTTCCTTACAGTACATCATAATTTTTGGTTATGACTGTGTTGTTCAAATCTTCAGAAATGAGGATGTCTTCATAATTGTTTTTTTGTTATAACCAATGCAAAAGTCTTTCCTTTATGCTCCTCTGTGCTTTTTCTTTCCTCACCCAAGTATGAAAAAATGAATGTTTTCTTCTCTTTTAGGTGTGGATGAGCATTCAGGTGATGGCTCTTCTGTAGCAGATGACAGGTCGGCCCTTTACTCTGGAGTTCACAAGAAGCAGCTATACTCGGATAGCTCATCTGAGAAACAGCCAGATGATGACTCTGACTCACTGACCCCTTCTCCTTCATCCAGTAGCCTAGACACTTGGGGTACCAACAGAAAGTTGCTCAAGACCTTCAGTAAATCTGATAATCGTGGCCTTATTAAGCCCCCAAAGAAGCTTGGGACATTTTTCTCCTATCCAGAAGAGGAGAAGACCCCAAAAGTTTGCCGCTCCTTGACAGATGGAGAGATGAAAAAGAACCTTGGCTCTCTGAGTCACGGGGTAAGTAAAGAAAGCATTTGCTTTTATGACAACAGGCGTAAGCATCATGTTCTCGTGTCTTTGGAGGAAATCCAGAGTGTCAGGAAGCAGATACGACTGAAAAAAGCAGATTCTAACTACTCGTGTTCTAGAGCTTTTCTCTGCCAGCGTCCTGCTAGGAAAGGTGTATCCCCTTCAATCTGTGACCTGCAGCTGCTTCGCCACAAAATCAAGGGGGGAGGAGGCGGCGGAAGCTGCGGCTTCCCCAACAGAAGGCTTCGAGGGCGCAGCTCAATCAGCGAGTTCAATATCACGTATGTGGTCGAGAGAAGTCTGTACAGTCACCTGAACCTGTCACATCTGGTGCGGCCTGTTACTGACCGAACCCTGAGCAAAGCCGAAGAGCAGGACTTGAGGCGATGCCTACTGGAGGAGGAGGAGGCGGCGGCAAAGAAGAAGTGGGCCGCCACAGTGGACCGCTGTACTAAAAGGGTTCTCTTGAGAATTCACCAAAAGTCTGTGAGTCCAAGAGCTGTCACTGAAGGTGGCCAACCAAGTCCCCTGAGATTGCAGTCAGCATTGCTTGTTTTTCCTGGCATAACTTTTGAAATGCCTCATTCATTGGCTTTCTGTTTTTCGCCCTCCCCCTCCCCCATTACTTGCCAACAAGTTGTTCTAGTGACTCTTTTTGGACAGAATGTTCTGGTCCCCAGTGTCCAAACTGGCAAAATTCTAAGTAGAAACACATTGCCCCTTCCACTCAGGATGACTAAATAAAATGCGTGGGAAACATTTTGGCACAGAGAGCTGAAGTTTCTGTGTGACCAAAAATAAAGGTTGATGTTTTAAACAAGTCGACCTTCTTTAAAAGAAGAGGTCAATATGAGTTTGCTTATCGAAATTCTCTCATATCAGCTCAACTTTAACACTGCTGTTCACCGCCTCTGCTTTTGCTGTTCTCTAGTGGCAATTGGATAATTGGTTTTGATAGTACTGCAAACAACATAAAGGGGTAAATACACAAGGGGACCGGCTGGAATATATTTTTTTCCATACCTATTCCTTTTAGGTGCCAAATCACTTTTATCTGGTTCCACTTCCAGGAAAAAAAAACCCCTCTAAAATAGGCTGACATCACTGCCAACTGGCTCTCCAGTGGATGGTGTAGCATGCCTCTTCAGATGAGAAGTGGGCTGCTTTGTATGAGGTGAAAGTGAGACTAGTGTGTATAAAGGCAAGGAAGGAAAATTCGTATCAAGTGTGTTTGGCAGGGTGGCCCTTTTCCCCCCATTGCGTGGCGAGTTGCAGTGAGCTTGCCTTGTGTTTCCACTGTCTGCAGCCACAGTACATTGAGCTGACTTGTCAGAAGCAGGGTGGCCCGGGACTAGTAATTGCACAATCCGTTCAGCCAACGCAACTTCATAGGGAATTCATTCCCATGATGACTAAGAGAGGAACAGTATTGTATGAAGGAAAACAAATTGTGTGAGTCTTCCCTAATCAGAAGCAATGATAGAAATTCCCACTTAGGAATCATTGGAATATATTACAGTCCCTGCCTGCCTGTTTTGGCAGCCTATTATATATATTATATGTACCTTTCCACATATTCCAATCCGCTTCTTGTATTCCTTCTGCTGCTCACTTGCAGCGTGCAAAGTGCTGTAAGTTTCCTAAGCTCATTAATTCCTACAGTAACCCTGGACAGTGGGATTGCTTAGTGTAGATTTATAGATTGAAACACAGAGCCTGAGTGCTAGTAACTTGCCAAAGGCCACTGAGTGAACACATGGCTGCACAGCAGTTTGAATCGGGGTCTCCCAAGGCAGGGCAAGGCAACTCAGTCGTGCTTATTCATTAATTCTCAGTGGTTCTCATGCTCCTTTGATGCTGAGGGAGGGGGAAAATGCCCTATTTTCTTACAGCTGAAAGATTATTTTCCTTGCAGAGGGAAGGGAGCCACAATTGTTTTTAGACTCATAAGACTTAGAGGAGGTTTCAGTGGAAATAATTACACAATATAAACAGTGAGTGGTCTAAGACTTTGTATTAGCTCATTTTTAAGGGTGTGACTGTGATGGACAAAAGAACATAATCTTCCAGGCTAATTAATGACCCACTTTCGGCCGCATTTTTCTAGAAGCCACTATGAGGGTAACAATCATGTCTGCATAGTGCAGCCAACCTCTTTTTCCAGCTGTTTGATACATTAGTTGGTACTTCTCTTAGTTAAAATTGCTCCGCTCAAACAAGATTCCTTTGGGTGGGTGAGGGAAATAATGTTTCAGACAGTGATGTACCAGATAAATCTGCTTTGGGCATGAGTATTCACAATGTGCAAATATAAACAGGCAGGGCAGCTCTTGTATTCATTTGAGAGAATGTGAAATAGCAAATTCATACATTCTCCTGTTGCAAACACAACTGCCATTCTGTATAGTTTGTTTGGTAGCCAGGAGCCAAATGTTCTTATGTGCTACTTGGGATATGTTCAGCATCTTCCAAAGGAGGCGTGTCATTTCTTTTTTCAGAAGGGACCTCTAATTCACTACTTCCTGTAGCTGTACCTTTTTGAAGAAGGCAAGAACCTGATTATACTGTGATAAACTTGAAACACCCTTTCTTATAAGATCATAGTACATGCTTACTGCAACCTCAAGAAACTATGGCATCATCTTGTTCAATGGAACTGGTTACTTGTCTTTGTTAACATTTATTTTTGGCATCTAAATTTTGTTTTGGTGGTCAAGACATGCATGGACCTTTCAAACTTGCACCAACATGTGTTTTGATTGCATGACCATTCCATTGACTAGTCCCCAATCTTTTAATCCACAGACTTTGTTTGAAATGTTTAAAAAATTGAGAAAGATGAAATATATATTTAAAAAATTATTTTCATAGTTTTCCAATTTGACCAGAATAGTAAGTAGTGCTCATTTTGGTACAGCATGAATCCTTAAAATAGTACTATAGGTGGCAATTTTGATTGTATATTATATTCCAGCACATAGTTGGAAATGATATTATTTTTGTGGATGGCACCAGGGACACACAAAGCAAAGCTGAGGCTATTGGTGTGTTAAGTGCACATCTGTGTGTGTGTGTGTGTGTGTATGTGTGTGTGTGTGTGTGTGTGAGAGAGAGAGAGAGAGAGAGAGAGAGAGAGAGAGAGAGAGACACTATTTCAGTTCAGCCTGAAAACTGTATTCCTTTGAGATTTAAAAACACTAAATTTTCTGACTTTAGTTGTCCGTTTTGTTGTGTGTGTTTGAGAACATAAGTTAAGCTGTTGACTCTGATGGTGAGATGATTCTAGCTTTTGAGTCTCCTTGGCAGAAATGCTAGTTAATTCAAAGGGTAACTTGATAAACTTTCCTTAATGCAACATTCTTGGTACAATATGAAACTTGTTAGCCAACTTTCAATGTCTAGTAACCTGGTAATATGATTTTCCCTGTTTAAAGGGGGGATATTTCCTATAAAGCACCTATTGTGTGACACATTGTTGCTGCACAGGATAATAACTTCCCAGTGTTTCTGAAAAGTCTTATGATTTCCAAAAGAAATGACAGTTTTATTTGCTTTTTTGAGAAGAGGGAGCAACTCCTTTTGTTTGAACGGAAAAGCAGCAGTGCAATCCTACTGCTAGTTCCAGGACTCTAGATCAGTGATTCTCAAACCTTAAAGGGACCCACTTTTTAAAGTGACCATCTGTCTGGGACCCACCGGTAGTGATGTCATGGTTGGAAATGCTGGCATTTTTGATGCCAGACCTTACTGCTTTCCAGAGAATGCAGCAGTAAGTTGGGTTATTTCTCAGCCATTTTCCAATAGCAAAGTGAATCAGAGAGGGGGGGGGAAGCCTATTTACAATCTTGAAACAAGCAAAATAACCACACAGCTCTCCCTCTTTCCGGTGTCCCATCTTTCCATATTTTCAGTGATGGCTGTGCTTTTGGTGCTACACAACCCACCTGAAATTGGCTCACAACTCACCTAGTGTTTGAGAAACTCTGATCTATAGTATCATTTCAGTTCATGCAAGTGCTATAGTTAAAGGATGTAAGCTAGAACCAAGAACATTATGCCTTGTTCTGAAAATGCAGCTTTGCTTAGTGTGCCTGTTAGCTGTTGGAGGAAAGGTGGTGTCAAAATGCTGACGTGTTTAGGCAGGCCAAAGCTATTATAACCAGCATCAGTGTTTTTGGCTAGAGCCGTTCAGAAAGTGACTCATTCCACTAGTCTGATCGTGCCACTGTAAATATAACCTACTTTATCTCATAGCAATAACAAAGCTGCTTTGTACTGTGGAGGAGTTGGTGAGAAATGTGGAGCTGCTGCTTTCCAAGAATGAAACCTTATTAATATCTCTCTCTTGGAGGCTTGGGCAAGTGCCATTTGGCTGAGAGTCTATTTGACTGGCCTTCCAAACCTGTGGCATTTGAGGAGATATTTGGGGCTTTTAGGGGTTTGTTTGCTTCTAGAAGTTGTTCGGTACTGCTTAGGTTTGGGTTGTAGGGTTTTCTGTTCTTACTTTGCACTTCACTGACAAAAAGAGGAACTGGAAATAGTTGTGCGTTTTAAATAGGTTACGTTAAAAAGTATTACTCCAGGGAAGCTTTAAATGTTTTGTTGTGGAGCAACCTGAGATAGTCTATGTGAAACTTTTTTAAAAAAAATCTGAAGCGCAGAAGATTTTTAAATGATTGCCAGAGGGTTGTGGATATCATAATGCATGACTGGAAGACTAGAATGTTTTGGTTTTTCTCATCATTTTTTCCTGTTACCATCATTTGTCCAATGTGACTATTTTCCTGCTCTCTTTTGCACTTCAGCAAATAGTTTTTGGTTCTGTGTACTGATTTTTGTTGTCATGGAACAGACACTTAAACCTGTCTTGTTCTACAGAGGACCTGCAGCTTTGGTGGCTTTGACTTGACAAATCGTTCCTTGCACATTGGAAACAATTTGGATCAGATGGTGAGTATGAGAAAGCGGTCCAGATGTGAGAGTGCATGAGACCCCTTCTTTGTCCTGCACGGAGGCCCAATGGGAGTATTTACAATAGCACGAAATGTCATGGCAACTGCTATAATAGCAACTGGTTCCTCAGACTTCTGAACTCGTTGGATGCACACTGAATGTCTTGCTCACGATAGACAATTGCTGATGGACAGCTCAAAACCCGCCATATATATTTGCCATATAATAATAGTGATTAAGAGTGTTAATTACAGCTGCCATCTATTTACACTGGGGAAAAATGATAGCTCTAAAGTGTGTGTACATAAATGTAAACTTTGTATCCAAATGTTTGCCTAAGGGTGCCATCCTAACCAACTTTTCAGCACTGACACAGCGGTGCCAATGGGACATGTGCTGCACGGTGCGGTGGGGGAGGGGCAGTCACAGAGGCCTCCTCAAGGTAAGGGAATGTTTGCTGTTTTACCTCAGAGCTGCATTGCCCTTACCCCGGTGCTGGACAGTTGGTTAGGATTCCACCCTACGTTATTCAGGCACAAGTGTGCTCAGCTAGGTGTGATATCATCTTGAATACTGTACTTATTTGTTACTGAATACTGTGGTTAAAAACTATGCCTTTAAGAGGATTTGTAACAAGATACAAATTGTAGAAGTGATGACCAAGAATGAAAGGTATTTTATAAGGAGTTTAAGCTTGTGCTACATTTGAACCAGTAATAGAACATACAGTATTGTTTGGTAATCCCAGTACTGATGGAAAGGATAACTTGTCTCTTTGCTACCAAGCCCTAGGAGCACATTTTGACCCCTTGAACCATAGCAGCAGCAGCCACCATTGGCATTGCTGCACCAATATTGCAGGAATGTGCCTAGATATCAGTGAAAAGGACAAATGATTGAGAGAGATGGGAAGGCTTAAATGGGGAGGAAAGGAAGCACAAAAAGGGAAGTAGTCCATATATGGTGCCTGCTGGAGTTCCCCTCTCCAAAAAGGTTTATAATCTTTGTTCTTTGAGAGTTGGAGTATCCGTTTGTGCTTGTGAAGTTGGACATCTTGCCATATAAGATAGTTAGTGACAACAATCAGATGGTTACTAACAGATGGTTACTATCAAGTGGTTACTAATTTATAATTTTGACTACATGGACATAACTTGGTGGTGTTTGTTTTATTGAGGACATGGGGGACATTTTCTTGTAATGTGTTCTTTAAGTTGAACTTTTTCTCCCCCCCCCCAACTCCCTACTTCCCTCCAGAATGTTGGCACTTCTGGCTTCTTAATAATTCTGCAGGTTGTCCCTGTTTTCCCTATTATGGGTGCTGAGTCCGCATTTACCCCAAGCAATACTGGGAGTACCTAGAGCAGGCAAGATGAGATTTCATTCATTGAGCGAAGCCCATGATTCTGTTGCTGAAGCTCATCCCGTTGCATCAGAATCCTTGGCTTTCCTGACTTGTCCCTGGCCAAGGGGGTGGGGGTGGGGAATGGCTCCATAAACATACCAGCTGGAACACTGACCGGGGGAGAGCTAGGGACAGTGAAGCACAGCTGCAGCAGGCTGGACGCCTAGATCACATGCAGATGAAGAGTTTGGTATATTAACTCATTAGCACAACTGTGATGAATTTAGACTGTGGACTCTTTTACGTCTTCCATCTTAGTATTATTCCCAAGACACAAATGAATAAAGAGGAATGTTCCTTTCTTTCCTCCCTAGAACTCAGGTTCACTTAATGAAGTTCTTCTACTTCAGAACAGGTTCAGAACAGACAAAAGGAAGACCACATTTACACCACACATCATTAATTTATAGAATTCACTGTGGTATGATGGTGGCCACCATATCCAGGGTAGCTAAACCAGGGGTATCAAACTTGTTTCATACAGTGGGCTGAATAGCATTTCTGATGTTTGCTGAGGGCTGGAAATGACATCATTAACCAGAAATAAGCACTTTGTTCTCATGTACGAACTCATCAGCTGCAAATGACAGAAGAGAAAATATGCAAATGGTGGTCATATTTTCAAGATATGAGTGAGCCCAATTATTACACTGGCCATCCCCATGAAAAGACAGTTGAACCACATGAAAAACACTGAGGGTTAGGGGAAGGAACCCTATCAGCTGCATGTAAAAACAAACCATGGTTAAAGATTATCCATGCGGAACTGCAGACAATCATGAAAACCACATGATAGCAGTAACATTTGTCCTGACTCTTCGTGTTCCATTGGTGCTGCGGGACTTAATTCAGAAACTCAAACTGTAGCTATTTACTCCTTGGATAAACTTTGTTCTTTTTCCTCCTTTTTACCTTCTTCTGAACTGGTTTTCTGATTTACTTTGAAACATTTGAAGGTACATTTTGTAGAAACAAAATAGTCTGTACACAATATCGTGCACAGTTTGATTCTTACAGGAACGAACTGCTTCTGTAGTAGGAAAGACAGCACGCCAACTTTAATGTTACAGCATGAGCACATATTCAGCTACAAATACTTAATGTCCAATGCAATCTACCTGAAATTTATACAAACTGTATAGTAGTTAGGGGTGGGTTTTTTTTGGTAAAAACATAAAAACACAAAACACCATATTTTGGTGTTTAAGATATTTTCCAGAAATTAAAATTGATTTCTTTTCCAATTAGAGCGAATACTGTGGCTGTATCTGCTGACTCTGCATTACAGATATCTCCTAATTAGTACATTTTTAAAGCATTTAAACTTAATAAAAATGAGCAATTGGAGTGGGAACTTAGAACACATAACACTGCTTTCTGATGTTCAAATCACAAAATCTGTTAAAAATAAAATAGCATTTTCAAATACCCCTACTGATTGTATTTATTCTTACAATTATTGGTATCTGATGAAAGCCAGAATGCTTCCAGAGTGCTATGAAAATTGAATTTAACACAGGGAATAGGACTAGAGCTATAGGTCTCAGACCTTGAATTGTTTTTCTTGACTTCTGTTAAGTCCAGGCAAGAGGAAAACTCTGTGTACAGCAGTTATGTTGGACTGCAGCTGATGAGGTTTCCTCCATCCCTGAAGTTCCTGCAAGGAAGTATAAAAGCTGGCTATCATCTGACATTTACCTCCAGATGGCAGTGTATATGGAATGATTCCCATGGAGTATGTATGGGAAAAAGCTATGTCAGAATGGGCACCCCAATTCATATTATTAAAGGGAGACCCTTAGGGCAGGAGATGAAAGGTTTTTTATTCTAGTCTATGAAACTTGCCTAAAAATCAACCTGTGGCCAATTTCATGATACCACTTGCCATACTCGTAGCTTTTGAGACAGAGAGATATACATTCATTCCTATATACTATATGGGAACCATTCACAAAAAATGATTCCAGGGAAGGAAATGTTATAGAAAAGGTCTTTTCCTGTCAAGAGTAGTGTACAGAACGTTTCTGGGAGGATATGACATTTGAGCTATAAACGTTTTCACCAGATGAGACACCATTTTGGTCTGATAGTTGACCATAGAAAGATGAGCCTGGCAAATGATTATCTTGGTTGCGGTCTCTTCCATTTTACAGGGCAAGGATAATGATTTTTACAAAGAAGTGATCAAATCCCCCTCTACTTCCCGCATATCCCTTGGAAAAAAGGTGAAATCTGTAAAAGAGACCATGAAGAAAAGGATGTCTAAAAAATACAGCAGCTCCTTATCCGAGCAGGTATGCAACTTTGTGTGTGTTTGTTTGTTAAATGAAACTTTGGTGAGCACTGCTTTTTAGAGTGCTTTAAGAGTTGTTGATTCTTGCATTTTAGGAGAGTTCGGGAAGGAACAACAATGTCATTAGAGAAACTCCCCATGGGTATAATGTAGTAAAGCAATTCAAGGCCCTTTCAAAACTATTTACTGTGAAAAGAGCTCCAATAAAATCATAAAAGAGAGCTGGCACTGAGATAGGCCAGTAAAGTGTAGTATTCTGTAGCATATACACTGGTAGCTTGACTGCTGTAAAGGATGAATGCTTTTTATACGGCATGTGCTCATTCTCTGGCAACCTAGCAATCTGAAGAGAAGGTATTCCCAGCACATACTCACAATGAGACAGTAACAGTCACTTTACAGCAAACCCTTATCCCAGTTTTTAAAAGGCATTAACAATGTTCCAATGAGAATATATTTACCTGCGTAAATAGATTTTAGGCCCTGTCCTGTCCTATTGACCGTCTCATTCATTTTTTATTTTTATTCAAAGTATTTGTTCCACTTTTTCCTCCTTTCATTTTTATTGTTTGGAAGCATTTTGCAAGAATCCATAGATAAGTTAAATTATCCCGCCATTAAAACAGTAAAGAACAATTCAAAATCTACCATTTAGCTTTTTTTTTTTTTTTTAGCATTTTGTATTAAAATACTATTTGCACACAGAATAAGCCCAATCAACTGTTTGGGAAGGACTGCAAAATTAGTATATTTTTTATATGTAGATCTGGACTTTCATCAAGAAAGATGACGTCCTCGGCAGTCACCTATCCAAGCACTGACCAGATTAAATAGTGCAGTCCTGGGTGTGTCTACTCAGAATTACGTTCCATTGTGTTCAGTGGGGCTCCCAAGAAAGTATTTGTAGAATTGTAACCCAAGTTAGGGCACAATCCAAAAGGATAAATGAACCGGCCCAGCAGTGTCAAGAATGTGCTGGAAAGCACATTTGCGTCTCCTTTAGAGCAGGCTCAGAGGCTGGATCCAGGCCCCATCCCACCCTGATAGGGTGCATTGGCACTGGCCGAAGCAGGCCAGCACAGAAGGTTGGAGAGAGCTGGGGTGGGCGGAACGGGGGTGTTTTGGGGTGGGGGAGAGCAGGCTGGTGGGGGGCCTGGGCCAGGTAGGGGAAGTGGGACCAGCCTCTGCAACTTAGGCCAGATCCTAGCTCCTGTCCCAGATCTGTTCAGTGGTTTCGTTGGTACAGATCTGAGTAGCCCCGTAGAGGTTGCTGGTGTGTGTCTTGGGGTAAGGGGAAAAACATCTCCTTTACTCCAAGTTGTGCCACAGCATCCCCTAACCTGAGCTGGATATGGTGCAGGCCAGTTGGCCTGCCTGTTCCAGTGCAGGTTAGGATTGGGCTGCCCACTTCAGCTAGGTAGCTGCATCGCATGCCATCAGATCATATCCTAGGAAATGAAGTATATGGCTATTTTTGGGTTGATTCTTGCCCAAACAGAAAATCTTGCATCCCCTCAAGGACACACCCTATATATATATTAATATTTTCATTTATTACTGAGACTTTTATGACATTTTGTCATAAAATGTCTGCCTATGGCTGTTTTTTTTTTTTTTTGCTGTTTTATTGCTGCATTGTTTCATGTTGATAGTTTTTATGTTGTACATATTTTATGTAAGCTGCCTTGAGCGCCCACATTAGTGGGGGAAAGGCAGCGTAAAAATACACTAAATACTAAATAACATCTTGCCATTTGGCGTGTCATTTCTGCTCCATGGTTACTTATTCTCTTATCACAAGTACTATAAAACATTTACGGAAAAGTAATAGTGCCTTTTTCTGCTTCGTAGTTTTTGGGTGTGAGGAGGCATTTATTTTAAAAAACACACACATTGCAAGTAGATAAGACAAGATGACAAAAGAAACCATGCAAAATGTTTTGAACGTCTGGCTTTGTACTGAAACCTCATGTCTATATGCTCAGACTTAAAAGCCTTCCAGGGGAAGATGGTTGCAGCTAAAGGAGCCAGTCAATGGCAGCATCTCTTCCTAGCCCCCCCCCCCTTCTGTTTGCCTCAGATGTATGGAAGGCTATGTCAGGATTCCATCCCCACTGGGCTACGATAGGACATAAGGCAAAGAGGAGTTGACTGAAAGTCTGTTGAACTTTGATAGTCCAACAGAGCTTTTCAAATGGATATGGTGTGCCATCATCAAAGGTCATTTTTCTGTATGTTTAATTTCCTCATTGTAAAGACCTCTATAGCTGATCTTTAAAGTTCATTCTTAAAATGTATTCTTTTAAACTGCTCTTCTGGTTTCCGCTGGCCAAAATCAATCTATTTTTCCAAGCATGTTGCGTTTGGCAGACTTCACTCAATTTGGTTTGGTAGGTTGTCAAAATACCCAACACTTTTTATTTTTTATGTGTTCATCAGTCTTTCCACTTGAACTATAAGCATAATAAGTAATGGCTGGCAAGCAACCACAGGGATTGGCATCCCTTCCAAAAACAGTTTTCACTGATTAAACATCGCCCTCTAGAGGACTATTGAATAATCTGGATTTGACAGTGTACCATTCTGATGTGTTTAGGCGCTAAAGGCTGGTGTTTGATAAGCAGAACATCGTAGCATGTGTTTATCTTTATGTCCTCTGAGACATGTTGGAATAATAGTGCCAAGCTGAATTCAGGTTTCCAGGCCTGTATTTTATTCTGTCTTAACACTGATCTCTAGTGACGTGGGACTCGCTTCTATTCAGAAACCCTCCCAAGAAGGGACTGTCGCTTTGGTAGTGTGTTTGCTCAGTCCCATATCAGCGCAAGTCTGTAGCTGTTAGATACTGCTGCCATTGCACAGAATTCTTCTGTGGATTTGTGCAAAATGAGGAAAACTTCATTGTCTGTCTTGAAGCAAAGCCTATTGTTAACCATCAGGCTATCTTAATGACGTCAGATTTTATTGTGCAATGGCAATGAATTGTCAATAAACCCAGCCTTTCTAAGTCTCATTTCAGATATGTTAAATCAGTCCAGAACACCAGTATATTGCTAGCAGTTGTATCAAGCACTTCATGGTCCTTGAAGGTCCTACAATCACAACTGTTCTAATGCAGCCAATTAGTGGCAAATCAACCTTAAGTAGGAGCAAAAATGCCCCGCCTGAATCATTCAATAAAGCATTGTTAATACAACCACTAAAATAAGTAAACATCAAATCCAAAGTTATTTTAGTGCTGTAAAGATTACTTATTTAAAAGGTTTATATCCTTTCTGACCAAGGCAGCTTCTATAAATACAGTAAAAAGCCACACACACACACACACACACACACACACACACACACACACACACAC